>JARHVA010001367.1:2735000-3095000 GCA_037957365.1 Torreya grandis
ACATTTCAACTAGTCTATTGAGCCAACTAGTGAACACTTAGGGAAAGTGGTGGAAATAAACTAGGGAGGCTTTTTAAAGATTTTTTCTTGAAACTAATGATATTTAAAAAATTTAAAAGTTTCATCCCTCATTTTTCATATATCATTTTGAAAAATGGGAAGTTTTTTGGCACCAAGTGTGGGAAGTACATGGAAAGGAGGCATTTTGAGACTACCAAAAATGATTATGCATGGCCAAATGAATAGGAATGGTCAAGGGATAATACAGTAAATGTGAGGGATTTTTTGTAACCCCTCATACTTAGGACCATCATCAGACCTTACCATATTCAATGATAAGGTAGTTTTAGAAGGCAAATCATGAGGGCGATTTTCTATGCCAAGTCTAAAGGTTTTGTGCCACTTTTCACAATTATTATGACTTGTTTTGGACAAGTAGACCTCATGACATGGAATGACTCACCCCACCACTTTTCCACATGAAATTTTAACTAATTTTCTCAATTTGACACATTTCCAAGTGACCTCTAGACTTACTTTAATTGATTCTCCTCTCAAGGCTATAAATATGCATTCTCTTAGCTCTTTTGAGCAGCGTCCATTAGATGATGGGGAAAATATAGAAAAAAATTTACTTTAAAGAATATTTAAGAATTATACAAGTTATTTTTACCACTCACATGTTGTAATATTAAGTATTGACTTGAATCTTGTAGATATTGTCTAGTGGAATATTTTCTTTTCTAGCATGTCAATCTTGGCTATCTACCAATTTGAAAAAAGGGTGTTATTACAGGTATTTTTTATTATTATTTAATAAGTGTATAGGTTCCTTATAATTAGTTCATGATTATATTCCCTTCATGGAATCATTAATGAGCCTCCTTAGTATCAAATACATTTCTTGAATCTAACCTATGAGTTTTGTGTGAGAGAATCTTGTTTTGTCTTAAAGTAGTATATTTTTAGTAAAGTATGAGGAAATTACATATTGGTTCATCACATTTTTCATTTTCTTAGTTGTTTTCTTAATTGCTTTTCATCTACAAGTTGATTGGTAAAGAAGAGCTTCAAAGAGTGAATCAAGGAGAGCTAGCCTCTCATCTAGATATTCATTTCTCAATATTGCCACCCATAACAAGAGAAATGTGTCCATGGTGACACTTGTATGAGGAGAATTAGGAATATCCTAAGGGTTACAAGTACAAGTGTTAATAGTTTTTGGCATGCTCGATGGGACTTCTAAGTCCTAGAAGATTGTCCAAGATTGGTGTTGCTCTTGGCATAGTTGTAACTACAAGAGTATCTACATTCAGTACCTGGTGACTCCATTTAAGTTTTAAAGTCTTTGGTTGATGATAAATTCCTAATTTCCATGCCAAAGGTAACTACTAGGTCTATTTCTAAAGAGACACCTTTTGAGTTTGTGCAACTACCTCCATATTCTACCAAAAGTTTTAGGTTTGTGAATAATCATCCATATTCTAGAGATTTGGTGTTTAATAAGTCTATGTTTTAGTTTCAATAAACTTCCAACATACATAACTCTCATCCCAATATGCATAGGAATAATCCTTTTATATATTTCACTGGATCTTACCCTTTTAATCTAGCCTCATATGATCAAATTCTAGGAACAACCCTCAAGAGTGTTCCATATTTTAGTGGGGATGGTCCTATTACTACCATTGAACATATTAGAAATATATAAAACTTTTTTAATATAAAAAACATTACCCAAGAGAATGTGGCTATTAGATTTTTGGCTTTATCCTTTAAAGGTAAAGTTTTGGATGGGTATGGTACCTTACCTCAAAACTCCATTGGCTCATGGGATGAATTGGGAGATCTACTGACTAAGAGGTTTGGGGAGAAGAGTGACCACTTATCTCTAGATGAAAAATTGACTAATATTAAGAGGGAACCACATGATTTTATGTAGGATTTTAACACTATATTTTAAAAACCATGGGATATGATCCTAACTCTTGTGAGGACTACACTAAATTATGCATTCTTTTACTACCTAAAAGCATTGAACAATGATGTGTCTATGATGATTCAATCTATGGGTGGGAATACACTCCCTGATACCTATGATATAGTTATAAATTCTAATAGTTTCCTTGTCCAAGTAGGGAATATTTCTCCTAGGCCTCCCATGCCATTGTTCCCTGATTTGTAACCTCTTAGTCATTTTGCATCACCTACCTTGCATCCTTTGCCTAGTAATGAGAAATATACCATGCTTCCTTCCAATGAGATATATGAAGTCAAAATTTTGTTATAAAGTGTTACTAATTATTTGGTTTCCCTCAAAATGCAACAAGCTCGAAGTTATAGGCCATACCAATCCTACAATCAGTTTGGACAAGCCAATAAGCCTCTTTTTTAAGGGAATGCTCAAGGACAAGGTCAAATCACCCAAGATAGGCCTTATTAAAGCTACAATCCAAGTTTTCCCTCATCTTCCAAATCTATTTTTCCCACTCAAAACAACTTGGTTCAAGAATAACCATGCTACCCATCCTTTGACAAAAATCAAGAACAAGTTGCTTATGTGAATGAAATGCACAATCAAGATATGGGAATGCAAGGAGATCAAGTACTAAAGTTTACAAAATTTGAGATTTCAATGCAACATGAAATGGAAAATGGTCAAGTGAAATCTGATTCCACTCTCATAAATCACTTGGAGGGAGAGTTTTGTGTCATAAATCATTTGGAAAATCTAAGCAACATCAATGCTAGTATATTTTCCAACACTAAATCCAAAAGAAGGGTTGTTGAAGAAGTTCAAGGAGCCAATCAAGTACCTATTTTGATCCTTGAGTCATCTTCAATGGTGAGTGGGTCTCATATAGCTCCTAAATTACAATGAAATCAAATATTTCCAAGCATGAATCTAGCTACTACACCTTCACCTTCACAAGCTACATAACAAGGTGTTAGTGATCCCAAAGAGTTTCCTAAGGTGACTAATCCTTCTATCAATGTGGTGGACCAGATGAATAAGCTACACATGAACATCTCATTGTGGGAATATTTGAAAATATTAGGGAAAAAAGACATACTCTAAAAGGAATTACATGGATTGGGTAAGCAAGTTGGCCCATCTAGAAATGTCAATGTTGTCTTAGTTAATGAAACTCAACCTATAGTTAATCAAGTGAAAAATAATGAGAAAAATACTCCTTTATATCTATATATAATCATTGGTTATTTATTTTTACATAATTATATCATAGATAGTGGGGCTAGTACTTTAGTTATGCCCAAATGTAGAGTGGACAAACTAGGCCTCAAATATGAGCCCATGACTAAGGGAGTCTTACAATTAGATGGATCACCAGCCAAGACTTTGGGGGTAGTAAAAAATTTGAATTTTATCCTTAATGTTTGTCCTAATTTTCCTATCCCTCATGATTTGGTGGTGGTATATTTAACTCCATACTTTTCCCTTTGCTTGTCAAGAGATTTTATAGCCAAGATAGGTGGATATTTGGCAGCTAATTGGTCGTACATGGTTTTTAGGACAAAGTATGGAACTAAGGTAAGAATGAAATAAAAACTTATTCATAATGATAATTTAGAGCCCTATTCACCTAAGGTGTCAAATGTTAACTATGATATCATTGATGAAGAATAACTCCACATTGACCAATCTCCATCATCTTCCCTTGAAGGAGTTTTTTATTTATTCTTAGATGAGTGGGGAGATGAGCATTATGAGCATGATCATATCAAATTTATTGAATAATCTGGTCTTGGGGTGTATTATATGCATGAGGATGACCATTTTATACCAAAATTGGTGAATTTAAGTGAGAAGGTGAATGGTCTATGGTAGTTATTCTTTGATAGATCAAGAAGCAAGATTGGGGCAAGTGGTGGAGCAATGTTGGTTTCACCTTTCAAAGAAAGGTATTATTAAGCCTTTATATTTAAATTTTCATGCACTTGTAATGTAGTATAATATAAATCCATTATTCATGGCCTTGAATGGGCTAGGAAAAGAGGGATTAAACAAGTTTAAGTATATGGATATAGTGAGCTTGTTGTTAATCAAGTTAGAGGGCATAATTTGACCAAGAACTCTTTGCTCAAGTCCTATAAGCATAGAGTTTGGGATCTTGTGGAATATTTCCAATATTTCAAAATCACATCCATACCAATAGAGGATAACAATAATTATAATAGGTTGGCATCTATTAGAGCCTAGTTTGATGTTCCAAGAGGTATAAAGGAAGACAAAAACCAACCTCATCTAAAGGTGATTGTTAAGACCTCCATATCAAATAATGTCACCAATTGGCAGGTCTTTGAGAGTGACCAAAAAATATCCCTTTTTATACTATAGGAGGATGAGTTCTCTACTAAAAATTAGTCTAAGCTTCAACAACAATATGAAGGGCAAACTATCCAATTGAAGTCTAACAAGCTTCTCAAAGGCCTAATGACTCTTGAGAGCATATTCAATGAGGATGACCAATTAAATAAGGAGAAGGTAATCAGGTATACTAAAAAATATAACTATTAAAGGGTCTAAATATTTAAAGACAAGCTACTTGCACTTGGAAATATATGCACTAGTCAAGAGAAGTATGATTTCATTAAACTATGCAAGGAGTTTAGTGATGTTTTTGCATGGGAGTATAGTGACTTAAAGGGTTTTGATCCAAGATTAGATCAACACACCATAGAACTAGATGAAAATTAGAATTCTATAAAGTAAATACAAATACTTATCAATCCTAAGATTGAACCCCTCATGAAGAAAGAACTCACTAAGTTGATTGAATCTAGAATTATTTTTCCTATCAAGTATTCTTCTTGGTTAGCTAACTTAGTCCCTGTTAGAAAGAAGAATGGGGAGATTAGGTTATGTGTGGAATTTAGGGACTTGAATAGAGTATATTTAAGAGATCATTAACTCTTCCCTTTTATGGATAAAATTTGTTGTTCCCAAAATCCATCACTTGTTTTTGTGGACAACATATCAACTAGTTTGGTCCTACAGGCCAAAATGATCTCTTCCTTTTTCAAAAAATGTTCTGAACAGCCAAGTTCTTCAATTATCCAAGCATTTTCAGCTAAGAAACTCATAGGTTCAGTAGGTTCAATAGGTTCAACAAGTGGGCTTTCACAAAGAAACAAGTTTTTCTTTGAACACTTAGGCATTTCAAGGATGGTTCAATGTCGAGGTTCAACTAAAAGGTCCATTGGCAGGCTTCAAATATTTGGAATGAATCATTGAACCATTGAACCATTGAAACTTTGAACTTTAAAAGGTTCAAAGTG
Organism: Torreya grandis; assembly: GCA_037957365.1. Lineage (NCBI taxonomy): Eukaryota > Viridiplantae > Streptophyta > Pinopsida > Cupressales > Taxaceae > Torreya > Torreya grandis. The sequence continues at coordinate 2,740,302 of JARHVA010001367.1, forward strand.
GTTTAAAGGTTCAAAGGTTTAAAAAGATTTAAGTGCCTCAAAGGTTCAACTAAGTCCAAAGGCTTCGAAGAGTTTCAAAGGTTTGAATGGAAGATTCCAAAAGATGTTCAAAGTGGAAGATTCCAAAAGAATATTCCAAGAAAATGGTTCAACTGATTGGTTCAACAAATACATTGAACTCATAAAAAGGACTAAGTGAATGTGGCCCTTTGCAAGAAACATTGAACCAATGACCATTGAACCACTTTGAACCGTTGAACCATTGAACCAATGCATTCTAAAGGTTCAAGGTTCAAAGTGGTTCAAGCGACTAAGTGACCAATGACGTCCTTGTGGATGTTAAATTTAGGGTAATGAAATATCTATTGATTTTCATAGATGTAGACCTAGGAACAAACTCAATGAATAGTCAAAGAAGGAGCTGAAGGAGCCAACAAAAAGTGAGAAGATAACTTGAGAGCTTAGATCACCAAGAAAAGACACAGTGTAGCAAGGAAAGAGGGAAAGTTATAGTGAATCTAGAAATATTTGTAGGAGAGTTATTTTAGTAGGTGGAGCAGTTAACCAGGTGGACATTAGAGAGCACAAAAATTCAATGGTGCGGCCTATTTTTCTCCCTTTGAGTAAAGGCGAATGGATAGCTATGTAAGCATCATAAAGAGGACCAGGCAGCCCATGATTTGGAGGAGACATTTGAGATGATTAGAACACTAGAATCTAGGCTGATATCCTACTCCAGCATGGCCCCTTCACATAATTTTCTCTATCCAATGTGTTGAATGTAGCATGGGCCATTTTGTGAAACAAAGCACCAAGTCTTTATTTGAGTGCTATATATTGTAATCTCTCATTTTGTGGAGAAAAGATCTCTTAGTGATTAGAAGCGAATTTCTACCCAAATTGAAAGGCATTTATGAGACTTTGAGCTTAGATTGTTATTCATATTTTAAGTGAATGAGAAAGCAAGTGACCTTTTAGACTTTGTATTGAAATAACTTGTGTTATCTAAGAAATTGTTCTTATGTCTTTTTCCTAAATACAGTCTTGTCCATTTAATCAAATAAGCATAACAAGTGGAAATAATCTAGAAGATGTCTTGAAGTTAACTATGGGAGACTTTGTGCTACCATAATTGTCTTTAGTCTGTATGTTCTGTGTTTGAATGTAAAGGATATTGGTGAGACTTTGAGCTCCCATTACCCTTCGTAACCTTTCACTCTGTTGTAGTTGAGGTGGATACTTTGTGCTACACTCCATCCTACTGTGTTCCTACATCCTGATCAGTGTGAGAAGTAATGAAAGACTGAGCTTTCGTGGATTTCTTTTGGTTACAATTACTACCAGGAAGTCTTCCTCTAATTCTCTAAACATCATTTTTGAAAGAAGAGAAATGCCTTCAGTAATTACTTAGGATTTCTCCTTGTCCTTATGAGCATCATCTCTAACAAAAGAAAGATGGATGGTGTTATCCCACCCCTGAGTGTATTTTTAGCTTATTTAGTTATAGTAGTTTACAGGGAACCTCCCCTTGATGAGAAGAGAGATTTATCTTAATTTGCTATGGTAAAACTACACATCTTATCGTATAAATTTCCTTGTGATGTGGTTGATATACCTATTTTGCCATCAGTTAGCTAGTGACAAAACATTCACCCAATAGTTTTTTGGTGACTTTGTTGGGGAAGTTCTGTGCAGTTTGAAGCCTCAAGCTTCAAATTGAAGCAGTTCTAGTTCTTTTCTATTTCCATTTTACACTTTTGTAGATTCATGATATATGTGAATCCTGAGATCTCAAGGTATTGTTGAACCTATATTTGAGTTGGTGCAGCTAAGTAATTTTGATCTTTTTCCTCCACAACATCACCTCCAATGAACTAGGAGTTTTCCTCCTACCAACATCAAGTCACCAATACAAGGCAAATCTTCTTTTTCCTCTACTAACAGAGCTTTATCAATACATACCCCTCATAGATTTTTTATCCCTCCGTTCAATAGTCATATCATAGCAGCCCAAGGCCCTTAGGGTAATACCTTTGGTCCTCTGAATCTAACTCCACCCTTACATGAACTACCCCACAGTTCAAAGAAGAATTTTCACAAATTCTATGGCAATGGGAGAGTTCATCCTGATGAACATATTGTAGCATTTTACATAGCCTGTGGTGTGATAGGTGTGGAGTATGAAGACATAGCAGTCAAGCTATTTGTAAAAACACTACAAGGTACTGCTACAGACTGGTTCTATCATCTACAGGCTCAGACTGTGACTGACTAGAACACCCTTAAAGCCAAATTTAAAGCAAGGTTCAAGCCTATAGAAGATGCACATGCCCTATTGGCTCAGCTCACATAGATGAAGAAGGAGCCTCATGAACCTATGAGGGACTTCATAGCTAAATTTGACAAGCTAAGTAATGGGATTCCCACAATTGCTTAGCCAACACCAAAAAATCTCAAATGCTTCTTCATAAACTCTCAGCTTCTTGAAGTGAGTTTCTTGTTGAGGTGGGCTAGCCATATAAACCTTGCTGCAGCTTAAGATTTGGCCACTGAGGTTGAAGATGACCTTATCTTGGTAGGAAAGATAAGAAGAGATCCTAATAGGAGTAAATCTTCTTCATCTCCTGAATATTCTTCTATAGGCACCATTGATCCTATGGTGCAGAAGCTAGCAAATGAGTTGCTAGCTCTCAAAAAGCAAATGGCACAAGGGATTTTTGCTCCTTCATATTGAGATATACCAAGGAGGACATTTTCCAATCAATCATATCAAGGCAATGCTACCAAAAATCAAGGGTAACCAAATCACCTTCCTCCCCCACAGGGAAAGTTTGCCATTGAAGCAACTCCAACTAACTCAGCAGTTGGCTATCTTGAAACTAAATCTAATTTCTCTTTCCAACCTGAGTTGAACCAAGAAGATGATGTTAATCTCTTCACAGAAGGGGAAGAAGAATTAGCTAGTGACTCCAACATTGGTTTCCTAAATTATCAAGAAGAATCTAGAAGCAAGTCAGAAGCATTTGATGGATCATACGCTATATTTACCAGGTCCCAAAACTAGTCAGTTCACCAAGATGATAAGGGAAAAATAGGGGAAGGATCTCAACCAGAAATTTCAATTGCTAAATGGAGGACTACTCTACCTTTTCAATCAAAGGGCTTGGTAATCACTAAAAAAGTAAGTACCCCAAACATTCATGTTCCTTCTACTTTAAATTCTCAGACCAGTACCACACCCCCAAAAAACTAGAAGGATGGACTACCTTCCCCTATTTCTAATTCATTTCAATTATTTGATATAATTGACCATGTTAAGAAGACCAAAATTCGAATGTCTGAGTTTGAATTCTTGCAATCTAACCCTGAGTAGTTGGATAGGTTAATTCAATGCATCAAAAATAAAATTGTCCCTGCAGGACAAGATATTTTATAAGTATCTCCCAGTCCCCCCAAGAACACATCCACCTGAAATAATCTTGTGATCACTCCTCTAGTTACCCCTAGGAAAAAAAACCATTTTATGTTTCCCTTTTGATAAACAGTCATCAGTTAAACAATTGCATTATAGACTCAGGCGCATCTGACAATGTCATGCTCACCAAGGTGGTAGAATCTCTTGGTCTCACACTAACTAAAACTTTTGGAAGATTTTTCTCCATGGAAAACAAACAAGTACCTTTGTTGGGATAAATTAAAGATGCTCAATTTGCATTTTCAGCTTTTCCAGATAAGAGAATCAAAATGACAGTCCTAGTAGCTGACGTCCTAGCCTCATATGGCATCTTTCTTGGGCAAAATTTTTGCAAGGATGTTGGTGGAGAATTGAGCATGGACCTGTCTGAGGCAAGGATCCTTATCAAGGGCGTCATGCAAAGGCTACTTCCTGAGAAGGAGGTAAAGTATATTTTCACCCAAATGTCAGCCCCTGAAGCTCAAATTTTGTTTGAGTCTTCAAGCATGGGTAATTACTTTTTGTCTACTGAAGATAGAACTATTTTAGCAGATGAAATATTACTAAGTGAAAATCCAAGAAATTCAGATAAGGCATCAAAAAAATTGGTAGGGCACAGTACACATGAAAAGGGATCTTCCCTTCTTAATGAAGGAAAATCTGAAAGAAGATCAAATTCTGATGTTGTTTGGATTCTAGAATTTGATGGCAACAATTCTTCTACTGGTTCTGGAGCTAGATTTATTTTAATATCTCTTCAAGGAGATATTTTCCCCTATGCATATAATTTACATTTTAGCAACACTAATAACACTACTGAATATGAATCATTGCTACTCAATTTAAAGGTTGCTCAAGATAAAGGTGTTAAAATCCTTCATGCTAAAGGAGATGCTAAACTGGTGGTTTGTTAGGTGAGGAACTTGTATCAAATTAAAAATGAGAGATTGAGACATTATCACAATCTAGTTTGGAATCAAATTGAAAGTTTTGATGCTTTCATTATTTTTGTAGTGCCTAGAGAGTTCAATAGTCGAGCAGATTCATTGGCCATCTCTACAACTCTCTTGGTCCCTCACCAAGATTTCAAAGAAAATAGGTACACTATCAAACTAGTCTTTCAGCCAAGTGTACCTGATAATGCTGACCATTGGTAGGTGTTCAATGGTGACAACCAAATCATTACTTTTTTAGAATAGGAAGATAGCTTTGAAAAGCTTCATTTTGAAGGCAGTGAATCTCCACCATGAGAATCAACTCTAGAAACAAATTCAAAAGCTGATGAAGAGTTCCTTCAGTTCAAAGGGAATAAAATTCCCAAAGGATTAGTTTCTCTTGAGAATTTTTTTGACAATCATCATAGGTTTATCAAGGAACAATAAATGGATTCAAAATCCTCCAAGGATTTCGATCAAATTAATTTGAGTATAGAAGACAATCCAAAAATGGTCAACATTGGGAATTATTGTACCCCTGATGAAAAACTCAAATTTATCGCTCTGCTTTGCCATTACATTGATGTTTTGGCATACTCTTATGATGATCTAAAATCTCTCAGACCTGAAGAAAGCTAGCATGAAATTCCTCTCAAGATTGGGTCATTGCCTCACAAGTAGAAGCAAAGGTAGTACAACCCTAGAATATCAAGCACAATTTTGTCTGAGATATAGAAAATGCTGAATGCAAGAATTATTTTCCCAATCAATCATTCCACTTGGATTACAAACATAGTCCCTGTGAGAAAGAAGAATGGAGAAATTCACCAGTGTGTTGATTTTAGAGATCTGAAACAATCATCTTTAAAGGAAAACTATCCCCTACCCATCATGGATTAGCTGTTGTAGATAGTGATTGGCACTAAAATGTTATCAACATTAGATTATTTCTTAGGGTACAATAAAGTAGAATTTGGTAAAGCAGACCAACATAAGACTATCTTCATTACACCTTGGAGCACCTTTACATATCGTAGAATGCCTTTTGGCTTGATTAATGCTGGTGCCACTTTCCAAAGAGCAATGGATCTTGCTTCAAAAATGAAATGGGAAAATTCATTGTGGTATACCTCAATGACTTGACAATATTTTCTAAACATCATCCTGATCATTTTCATCATCTACAACAAGTGTTGGAGTCATGTAGGTAAAATGGTATTTCTCTTAATCCCAAAAAATATATTTTTGGGGTTATAGAAGGTAGACTTCTCAGACACACTATATCCTGAGAAGGCATAAAGATCAACCTAGAAAGGGTCAAATCCATTGAAGAGCTTGCTCTTCCTACCAGTAAGACCACAATCCACTCTTTCTTTGGAAAGGTAAATTTTATGTGAAGGTTCATTCCTAAATTCATAGAAAAGACTCGCCACATTGTTAATATGATGAAAGGCAAAGCCACTTTTAGCTAGATGGAAGAAGGCAAGTTGACATTTCAAGACATAAAGGAAGTTATCACCCATGCCTCAATTCTAGTTTATACACCAAAGACTTCATGATGTACAACTATGCTTCTAAATACATGCTTTTAGCCATTTTGGTTTAATAGAACAAAGAAGGTGTGGAATCTCCCATATCTTTCATGAGTTATCCTCTTAAATCTCATGAGCTAAAGTATTCAAACATGGAGAAGCATGCTTATGTTGTGGTAAAGGTGGTAAATCACTTTCATTTTTACATCCTAAACTCACACACTATTGCTATGGTCCCTAATACAACAGTCAAGTCCATACTAACTCAGCAAGAGTTTGGAACCAAAAGGGGCAATTGGATTGCTAAAATATAGGAGTAGGATTTGGTTATCAAACCAATGAAGCTTGTGTAGGAAAGGGGTCTCTACCAATTAATTGTTGATAACATACCAGAAGAAATAGGGCATGAAGAAACAGAAGTTGAAGACACGCCAACAGTTCTCTTTGTCACCACTATGAATGAGTGGTATTCAAATATTGCTCATTTCTTTACCTATGGTGAGTGTCTTGCTCACCTATCTCAAAAATAAAAGAGGACTATTAAGTTGAAAGTTGTTAACTTTGTCCTATGGGACAATGGTCTGTATAAAAAGAACCTTGATGGGGTATTCCTTCGTTGCGTGGATAAAGTGCAGTAGAACAAACTTTTAGAGTCCTTTCACAATTTGGCTTGTGGAGGACATTTTTATACACCTTTAATTTCCCATAAGATTCTTTGAGCTAGGTACTATTGGCCTACTTTGTTTCAAGATGCATATAAATGGGTACGTAGATGCAAACTATGTCAGCAGTTCATCAGAAGACCCAAATTGGTTGCATTACCTCTCAAGCATGTGGTGATAGAAGAGCCATTTCAGTAATGGGGGATTGTTTTCATTGGCACTGTAAATCCATCCTCGAGTGCTGGACATGATTATGTCCTCACAGCCATAGACTACTTCACCAAGTGGGTGGAAGCCATTCTAGTCAAGCATGATAGTTCAGAAGTAGTATGTAATTTCTTCAAGGAAAACATCATTACCAGGTTTGGGGTCCCAACCAAGATTGTAATAGATAATGTAATGTGTTTCTCTTCTCATGAGATTACCCATTTCTACTTTTATTATGGGATTATTCTCTCCCACTCTTTTGACTATTTTTTTCAAGGAAATGGCCAAGCAAAATTAAGCAACAAAAACCTGGTGACCATTATCAAGAAGCTGGTAGATGATAATCAGAGAACCTAGCACAAAGCATTGTTTAATGCTTTATGGGCAGATAGAATTACACCCAATAGGGTGATAGGTATGTCGCCATTCCAACTTATGTATGGTCTCAATGCAAAGATACCAATCACCTTGGAATTGTTAGCACTAAAGTTGGTGAAGGTAGTCAAAGATCAAACCTTTGAAGGTTCCATTGACAAAAGGATCATGTGCTTGACTGAACTAGATGAGGATCAAACTATGGTGGTGGACCATATTGCCACACATCAGAGTCTAGTAAAGAAGATCTTTGACCAGAAAGCAAAGATTCATCATTTTTAGATTAGAGATCAAGTTCTGTTATGAGACAAGAGAAGAGAACCAAATGGAATACATGGGAAATTTGACTCCTTATAGAGAGGCCCATTTTCCATTCATCATTTAAATATTGAAAATATTTTTCTATTGAAGTATCAAGATGGCACACCTTTTTCACTACCTCACAGTGGGTAGCATTTAAAGCATCTCAACCCTTGAAGTATCAGATAAGAGCAATTGTACATATGTATAGTCTTTAGTTTGTTTTGTGTTGTTCATTTTCATTTTTTGGCATCTTTTTCTTTTTGGGTGGCATGACTCCGTAGCCCAATAACATACATGAAGGCACTGAAGAGTCTAGATTCTACTCCCTTCAATTGTTTTTCAAATTGATGGAAGTTCCCCAATTGGAGCCAGCTGTTGTTCCCAAAATACATCACTTGTTTTTGTGGAAAACATATCAACTATTTTGGTCTTGCAAGCCAAAATAATCTCTTCCTTTTTCAAAAAATGTTCTAAGAAGCCAAGTTCTTTAATTATTCAAGCATTTTCAGCTAAGGAACTCGCAGGTTCAATAAGTTCAACCAGCGGGTTTCACAAAGAAACAAGTCTTTCTTTCAACACATAGGCATTTCAAGGATAATTCAACATCGAGGTTCAACCAAAAGGTCCATCAATAAGCTTCAAAGATTTGGAATGAATCATTGAACCATTGAACCTTTGAACTTAGAAAGGTTTAAAGTGGTTCAAAGGTTCAAAGGTTCAAAAAGAGTTAAGCACTTCAAAGGTTCAACTGAGTCTAAAGGCTTTGAAGAGTTTCAAAGGTTTGAATGGAAGATTCTAGAAGATGTTCAAAGTGGAAGATTCTAGAAGAATATTCCAAGAAAATGGTTCAAATGATTGGTTCAACAAATACATTGAACTCATAAAAAGGACTCAACAAATGGTTCAAATGATTGGTTCAGCAAATGGTTCAAATGATTTGTTCAACAAATCATTCATTTGATTGGTTCAAAAAATCATTCAATGTTCCAAGAAAATACATTGAACCATTTGATGGCAAACAAAATTTATCTGCCTTTCCTCTTCATCTAATCCAAGTTGAGCAACACTTCATACAATGGGGTTTGGATTTCATAGGCCTAATCAGTCCACCTTCTAGTACTAGTCACAAGTGGGTGTTGACTTCCACTAATTACTTTACAAGATGGGTGGAAGTTGTATCCCTTAAGGATGAAATTGAGAACTTAGTCCTAGATTTCTATGAAGGTATAGTAACCAATTTTGGAGCTCCTTCAATAATCATCTCAAATAATGCATTAGCTTTTTTAGGAGTAAGGATAAGTGAATGGGATTTGAAGCATGGCATTTATCTTATCACCTCCTCCAACTTTTATCCCTAAGGGAATGGACTAGTTGAGTCCATAAATAAGAATCTAATCATGATCATAAAAAGGACAATGGAGGAGAATCAAAAGACTTGGCACTCCAAGTTAAAGACAACCCTTTAGGATGATAGGATCACCCCAAAGAGAGAAATTGGAAACTCACCATATACACTTATTTATGGAAGGGAGGATTGATTACCTATTTCACTTGAGTTACCCACTTTAGACCTCACCTATCAACTACAATTAATGGAGAATGAGAGCGTGCAAGTCAAGTTATGTGATTTAATGGAGATTGAGGAGATAAGAGATAAAACTATGTAAACTATGACCACTCACCAAAATCAAATCAAGAATTATTTTGACAATAAATCCATGTTGAGGAGTTTCAGAGAAGGAGACATTGTCCTAAAATGGGATGAAGATAGGGCCAAACTTGGAAAACACACAAAGTTTATGCTTTGTGGAGTGGCCCATATGTGATCACTCAATGCAAGTCACACAATGCTTTCCAACTATCAAAGTTATATTGAGATGAGATCCATATCCCAGTCAATGGGGTACACATCAAACATTTCAACTAAGGTTCTCCTCTCCCCTTGTACATAGTTTCTTGTTTTCCTTGTGTTCCCTAAGTGCTTAGGCATAGGCATGAGTTTATTTTTGTCTTATTTTGTGTTGTCTTTACTTGGTCTTGTTGTGGTTGGTGTGGTGTGTTTGTTTGTCTTTTTCTTTGGCATGTCCTTGTTAGTAATCTTAAATAATCCATTGACTCCATTGGCCCTTTGGTTGGATAAGGTTGTTAGTCTCTAACATAGGCAAGCATGTTACCCCTAAGAGTTGCCAAAAGTGTTGACCAAATTTGACCTTTGGTCAAATTTGAGTCAACCCCTACATTTCTAAACTTTTTAGAAGTTTATTAATGTCCTATAAGGGTTTCATATTGACCTAAATGTTTACTTATCCCTAGTCTAGCCTTGGTTCAAATTGAGCCCCTTGTACTAGTCAAGTCAATGAAAGTCAACCATAGTCAAATAGGGTCAAACCTAGTCAAAATCATAAATTATGTTGGATTGTTCCTAATATAGGTTTGAATTTGATTTAATATCTCTCTAAGTCATTTAATTATTCTTACAATGTTCAATATGTCAAAAATGCCTTATGGGACCACCTTTTAGCTAAGAAAGAGGACTTGTACTGATGGATAAAGAGACCAACTTGTCATCAAGATGTGGTTAACATGGGGGAGGTCAAAGAATGTCAGAATCATGCATATGATAGTCTAAGAATCAATTATGCTCAAAGACAGTTAGTTTCCCCTTGTTTTTAGGGCCTTTTGGGCACTTATACATAATGGATCATCTCACTTGTAGGTGGAAACATTAGTTATGTGCCTCTTCACCTCTCAACAACCATTTTCATGTCTTTTTTGCATATAATGCATAATAAAGTTCATTTCTTGGTTCTTTTCCTCTATTTTGTCTTGGAAAGCAAAGAATGGTCAACTTCAAACACTTAGCATGGGCCATACAAGTAGAATTGTGAGGATTGATTCTATAGGTGGATATTAATCCAAATTTACTTAAAATATATAATAAAAACTTTGGATTTGGTGATTCCTCCTTTATGAACAATTAGTTGGACTCTAGGCAGCCCGTTATGCATCTATAACTATGAGGGGTCTCATTTTGAGCTTGTTTCTAATTATTGTGCTTATTTTTTATTGGTTTGAGGTTTTCACATGTTTCTAAGGAATACTCCATAGATTATCCATCACCAAGATATAATAGAGATCACCAAATAAACAATAAATCTTCTTATAGGCTTAAATGGCTCACAAACTATCAATTTCAAACACTTGTAGGTATCTTGGAGTAATTCTTTCCATGTTGGAATGAAAGAGAAGGAAATTTTAGAGTCTTTAATGCATGAGAATGTATTTGGAAAGGTATATTAACTTTTAACCTTTGTCATCACTACTAGCCTTTGATGGTTAGGTTGTGTGTTTACAAATGTCCTCCATGTTGGAATTTGGGTGTTGAATCTATTTAATATGTGTGTTTAATGAAGAAGAGGTTTTAATTATTTTATTGATAATTTTGAATGGTGAAGGCATTTTATTTGACATAGTCTTGATTAACTCAATACCCTGCCTGAATGAGAATGCCAATACTCACCTACAGGTGGCTAGACAATGATACCGACAATATATTGCATGAAAATATGGAATATCTAAAATTTAAAAACCTATTAAAATGATAAAATAGATTTGGAAATGCATATTATCAGAGCTAGATATCAAGTCTTGGTGTCACACCATGTGAAAAGAGGATAGGGATTGTTTTGGGAATATCTTCCCTAAAACAAGCAAATAGAGCAACCCCTTCATTTTTAAAAAATCATGTAGCATGGACAAAAGAGTTTCTATGACCTTTTAAGGTTCAATTTTTCTACCCCTAGCATGGATATAAAGTAAAAAAAGTTTTAGGAGCATATGATAAAGGGAGAGATGTCTATGGGAGTTCAAAGTTGTCCAAGGAATCATTAAAGTTTAATAGTAAAACCTACAGGATATGGAAAGAGTTTTCACTTTGCACTATACATGGAAAGTCCTAGACTATGTACAAGAAGAGGAAACAACTAAAAATGGTCCATAAGATTCCCTTGATCAATTTTTACATGGGAGAAGACATAATTTGGTATGATGACCTATTAGGCCTACACCCTATCCATACAATAGGGCAAGGTGTGCACCTACAACTCAACTATTAGGCAGTGATCATCTCTTCAAGTTTTGACATGGTTTTGGAGATATAAAGGTAAATAAAGTGGAATGTTTTACAAATTAATTTATTTTATAAAAATATCCAATCGCCAAGGAGATGTCAAGGCCCCATGGTGACCTACATCTCGTACAAACTGAGACAGGGGTCAAACCTAAGAAATCAATAACTAGGTAAATGTTTTGATGTTTTTAACCATAGAAGATGAATTAAAGGTGAATAATTAGGTTGATAAATTATAATAGGACCTTGATAAAGTCTTGGCTAGTTTATTTCCCTAACTAGACATATAAAACAACCTACAACCATACCAAAAGGATTGGGAAGGAAGTTAATAGGGTTAAGCCTTGAAGGTGTTAGTAGGGCTTAGGAGTGAAGTGAATGGACTAAACCTGATCATTAAAAAAGACTATGGAAGATATTAAATTTTCCATATTTATGGGACCTTCATAGGAATATGTCTATAAGAAAAGCATCTCAGTCCTCTATAACAGTCAAGGCATGGTTTAGCTAGGTTTGAGCAAGGTGGGAGTTGGACTACCTAGGAAGGAAGAGAGGGTATAAAACATGGTAAGGTGACTAATTATAATAAAATTAAGGTAATATAGTTCAAAATAAATTCAAAATACACCCAAATACTTTTTATTGTAAATAAAATATAGTCATTTCGTATAGGCAGGGTAAGAGAACCCTTAGCTCAAGGGGTAAACATAGGGTTTCACTAACAAGAATTTTTTTTAATGGTTTACAAAGTTACATGAGCTATAAATGAGGGTGTATAACATGTATAACCAAATAATAAGCATGAAGGTGGTTTGTAAGTAGTATCTATAAGGAGGTTTGAGCAAAAACATGTAACTAGACAAAAACATTTTGTAAATTTTGTAATTAGGACCATTTTAAGATTTAAAAATATTAATTTTTGATTAAAAAAATGGAAATATGCCTCTATTTTATCTTAGAGGTAAGGTGATTCTTTCATGTAGAAGAATGGCAATTTTTTGGAAAAGTGATGAATGGTGAGCCAAAAGTTAGTTTAACTAGTATATAATGTTTGAATAGCTGGGGGAAACATGGAGTAACATAAAAAAACAAGTATATAATGTTTTAATACAAATAATATGGTTTAGATAAGAAGGTCTGCAAGTAAACCTAGTAAGGAAACATGCAAATCTAGCCCTAAATACAAGGTCATTCCAAATTCTAACAATTGAAAAGAATTATAGGGTTTTGTATAATGAATTTGGGATTTAACATGATGTGTTAAAGATATGAGAGTTCCTAAAAAATTCAAACAATAGTCTTTTGGTTCAAAAGATACCAGCAGGCTCATTGGTAGGGTATAGGCCTTATCCCGAGGAAGGGGTCATTTCCATTTTTATCTCTTGGTGAACTATCCAAAGTATTGGATCATGTTTATAGGTTATATATAGAGGTGATAAAACATTTGGTTGGTAGGTAAACTACATAAGAAACCATTTCTATCCTCATATATGCTCAAACCCTCACAAGAAGCATGAAAACAACTCAAAGGTCAACTTTAGTCACTCATATCTCTCATAACCCTTTTCATGGTAGGCTGAGCTATTCAAGGAAGTTGAAGGGGGTCATTAATAATACATAAGTGGAATTTTATCAAAATTTTGATGTCAAACCTTTATGAATAAAGTTAATGAGTATAAACCACTCAAAACCCTTAAAAACCCTACATAAGGCCCTGATTGAGAGGAGGAGGAAAATGAAGCATCTATATGAAGGGGAAAGGCCATGAAACCACTTGGATGATGTAGAGGACTCTCATAATATTCTTCACATGTAACTTAGGTGTATGAAAATGTATGAAATAAGGGAAAATAGGGCTTATTTTGACCTTTTTGTGTGTGTTTTAGGCTTAGGAAGTTTTCAAGAGACCAAATCAATTTTAGAGGGAAGATTATGACTTTCTATACATCTTCATGGTCATTAGATCAGGTATGTCAAATCCTATGTGTGCCTACTAGATTTCCCATTTTAGCTAGTCTAATGAGCCAACTAGTGAACACTTAGGGAAAGTGGTGAAAATAAACTAGGGAGGATTTTTAAATATTTTTATTGAAACTGATGGTATGGACACTTTTGACAAGTGGCATCCCTCATAATGTTTTTGGCACCAAGTGTGGGAGGTGCATGGAAAGGAGCCATTTTGAGACTACCAAAAATGACTGTGCATGACCAAATGAATAAAAATGGTCAAAGGATAATCCAATATATGTGAGGGTTTTTTTATAACCCCTCCTACTCAGGACCATCATCAGACCTGACCATATGTAGTGATAAGGTAGTTTTGGAAGGCAAATCATGAGGGTAGTTTTCTATGCCAAGTCTGAAGATTTTATGCCACTTTTCATAATTATTATGACTTTTTTTGGATAAGTATACCTCCTGACATGGAATGACTCACCCCACCCCTCTTCCACATGCAATTGTAATTGATTTTCTCAATTTGATACATGTCTAAGTGACCTTTAGACTTATTTTGCTTGATTCTCCTCTCAAGGCTATAAATATGCATTCTTATGAATTTTTTGAGCAACCTCTATTGGTTCATGGGGGAAACCAAGCCAAATTTTTACTTGAAAGAATATTAAATAATTATTTAAGTGATTTTTTCCACTCACATGCTGTACTATTGAGTATTGACTTGAATCTTGTTGATATTGTCTAGTGGAAGATTTTCTTTTCTAGCATGCTAATCTTAGTTGTCTACAAATTTGCAAAAAGGGTGTTATTATAGGTCTTTGTTAGTATTCTCTCATAAGTGTATAGGTGCATTATAAGTGTTTCATGATTTTATTCCCTTCATATAATCATTCATTACCCTCCTTAGTATCAAATACCTTTCTTGAATCTAACCTATGAAATATCGATGTGAAAATACATCCTATGTTGTGAGTTTTGTGTGAGAGAATCTTGTTTTGTCTTAAAGTAGTTGATTTTCAGTCAAGTAGGAGGACATTACATATTGGTGCATCACCTTTTTTAGTTTCTTAGTTGTTTTCTTAATCCCTTTTCATCTACAAGTTGATTGGTAAAGAAGAGCTTCAAAGAGTGCATCAAGGGGATCTAGCCCCTCATCTAGAGATTTATTTCTCAATATTTCCACCTATAGAAAGATAAATGTCTCCATGGTGCTACTTGGATAAGGAGAATTAGGCATCATTTTAGGGGTGCAAGTCCAACTAGCAATAGGTTCTTCATATGTTGAATGCACTTTTATAATCATAACATCTACTAAATAAGATATCATATAGAAGTTACCATCTAGTAAGCTTCTTGGGTTTATGATTCATACAATCAAATTGGAGCTAATTATCTTTCTCGAGGCTATAATTTTTGGGAGATGAGGATAAGATATAGCAATAGGACCCATATCTAGTTGACATAAGAAATGGTTAAGAAACCATATATTTTTGTTTAGTAGGTCCATGGTAATTTTTACCCCTATTCTGAAGATAGTAATGGGGATCATAGAATTAGGGCCTTATATTACAATTTTTTTTGTGTTCTTATCCCATTATTACAGCTTGTTATGGATGTTATTTCCAAGGAGCCATTAATTTACCATATCTTGCCTATAGGTCATTTATGGCAGGGGGATCCTATAATATCTATCTAAAGCATTTACACTTATATATGCTCATGGAGTGTTGCTAGTCTAAAATTTAATATTTTCCTAGATATTTTCCCATTCACAAATAAATCAAATAATAAGTCAATGCAGGGCATTACTTCTAGTTTGGATACAACATAATGTAGACTGACCTCTTTTATGGCCAATAAGTCTTCCCTATACATCTATGTGAAAATTTAAATTTGGTCATTAGCTTTGTATGGATCGATACTTTGACCTCATCCAAAATATTAGAGTAATGTTTGAAATCATGCTTGAGTTATATCAATTCAAATAATGTGTCAATGTACTTAGTCCTATAATTAAATTGCAAAAGTGGGAGGAGTATAAGATGATGAGTCCATTGAAATTGTAGGTGGAAAATTCCTATTCTATGAAGAGTATGTAATCTCTTGGTCACAAAAGAGCTCTGAATTCATAATTTTCACTTGATAGCTAGAAGGTAATTGATTATATTGGATATGAAAACTCAAATTATATTAATTTGGATGTGTTGTCCTTGATAATTGAATGTATTAATTCACCAATTCAATTAATGGTAATAATAAATTTTATTCCATTCCTTATCTATTCTTTCCATTTGAATTTCATAACACTAATTTATATATATTTTATTTCCATGTGGCTTCTTTTACCTACTATCAGTGCCTAGTTAGCATAATGTGAGAGATGTCTTTTTTTGCACTTTTAGGCTTGACATTCATGTACTTTTTATCTGCTTATGTGTCTAAGGGACACATGTTTTCATATCTCTACTAAACTCATAATTGAGATATGTCATATTGTACTTTATTATTTTGGTCATAGGTTAGCAAGATGATGACATGTGGATGGTTCTCATAACTCTGCCTACCTAGGATAATCTATACAAGGAACTCTATTGACATCACCCCTAATAGAATAGGATGATGACATGTGGATGGCTCTCACTATTCTAATTTCTTAGGATAATCGGTATAATAAAATATATTGATGTCACCTCTATGTGAGCGGGATGATGACATGTGGATAAATCTCATTTATTTGATTTCCCAAGATAATTTATACAAGGAACTCTATTGACATCACTTCTAAGTGAGTAGTATGATCACATGTGGATGGATCTCCCTACTCTACTTGTTTTGGATAATTAGTATAAGGAGCTATATTGATTTATGTCTGGGTGAGAGGGATGATGACATGTGGAAAGAATAGATGAGTTATGTGATATCTTAGGAGACACCTAAACATGTAATAACCTATTAAAGACATAACATAGGAAAATAACCAACTAAAATCATAACAATATAGCCTGGTTAGCCATTCAATTGTAAATCAAACATGTACATAAGTACTAAGTTAAAGGAAAATCAAAGGAAAAAAGTGAATCATATAATATGAATTATGCACAACTTTGATTCTCCTATAACTTTGAAACATACTAAAAACTTTAAAATGACCTTAAGTTTATGCTTTTTGAATTCCATGTCATATACTTCTGGTTCAAAAGACCTCAAAGTAGGATATTCAATCAATAGTGGGTTCCTATTTGGATTTGATAATGGAGTGTGTGTATGTGTTAGGGAACAACACACCTAATTCAAGAAAAAAATCTATAATAAATAAATTTAATCAATCTATGATTACATATCCTAATGAACAAGTGCAAAAGAAGAGTTTAAAAGGAAAAATTAGAACAAGAAAGGTTGTAAAAGGGACAACAAGAGAAATCAAGGTTAAAAAGGTAAAAAAAAAGTGAGAAATGTTTCAAAAATTAAAATCAGAGCAAGAAAGGTTATGAAATGATAAATTAGAGCAAGAATGGTTATAGAAGAGAAAATCAAAATAATCAAGTTTACAAAAAGGAAAAGTTAGAGAGGAAAAAAAGGAAACATTAGAGAAAAAAGGTTACAAAAGGAAAATTAAAATAAGAAAGGTGAAAGTTACCAAAAAAAAATTTAATAAAAGATAAATAACTAAAATATAATTTTCAAAATCAAACTCAATATAAGAAATAAAACATCATTAAGAAAGTTTTTTTCACAAAGGAAAACCAAAATCAAGACATACTTATAAAGGCTAATGTCACAAGTGCTACTTCAAAGTATGCAACTAGAAAGTTTTCATCATATATAGAGCCTTTGATTATTATTCCTCACATCAATGGAAATAAATGAAACATTGTTGATATTACATATTTTGATGAGATCAATATATACAACATGACACTTATTAAATATCTCATGTATAACAATCAACACTTGGATAATATTATTGGACTCAACACTACATTATATCCATTGAGTTTATAGAAAATAACAAACTCAAAATGTGTTATATCATGCTTCACATTAACCCTACTTTGGATCAGTACAATGAATAATTAAGATAATCATGTTTAATATCAATGGGGGCAATACTGAGTAAAGATCATGACTATGTTACCTTTGAGTATGAATGTTCAACTATTACCATTTCATAAGAGGAATTAGAGTGAGGAAAAAAACTATAAAATATTTATTCAAAGGATGATACAATTGATAAATAAATACCAATAAATAGTACAATATCACATGTGAAAAATCAAAATTTAGTTACTCATGAGGATCCATATTGTAACCATTTATTACTTCCAAGTGGTTAGAATGATTCCTTGGATTAGTTCACCACACATAATATATTGCACCTATCCTCTTCTTATCCATTATTTTCTTCTATTTTTACATGCATGTACTCATATGTGTTTGTATTGACCATTATTATACCCCTTGGATATGTTTTCACTTATCCCTTTCCTTTTGATTTTTATCCTAATCTAGACATCCAAAATGCTTGTCTTATAATAATTTTAGTGCACATCCTTGGTCTATTTTATTGATTTTTTATTTATTTATTTATTTAATTTGTGTGTGTGTGTGTGTGTGTGTGTCTGTGTGTGTGTGTGTGTGTGTGTGTGTGTGTGTGTGTGTGTGTGTGTGTGTGTGTGTGTGTGTGTGTGTGTGTGTGTGTGTGTGTGTGTGTGTGTGTGTGTGTGTGCGTGTGTGTGAGTGAGAGAGAGAGAGAGAGAGAGAGAGAGAGAGAGAGAGAGAGAGAGAGAGAGAGAGAGAGAGAGAGAGAGAGAGAGAGATTATCACATAATCACACATTAATTATTTTCCACTTGGGTCATGGAAATCTTTATCTCCACATATGATCTTAAGCTTCATTATTACAATTCAAATATATAGTGGGGGAATATTTATTTCTCTCACTTTATCCACAACCATGTTATCATAACTAGTTCACATTATGACATGTCACATAATGTGGATTGTTCAAATCCCTCCCATATTTTTATTTTCAGAAACATTACCTCTTGGCCTTACCTAACTATGGTCAAATATTCCAAAAATTTAAAAAAACCAAGAAAATAAAAAACCATTTAAAATATTCAAAAACCTAAAATTAGGACCTAAACATGACATGATTTATATATTTTACTCTTTGCATATGTTATTCATCATATGTTTGGTACATTCCATATTCTTTTTATACACACATGCAATTCATAGTATAAGAGTGTGATGTAGGACATAAAGGGTATACGTGGACATACATATGTTGGGTGTTCTTTTACCTAGTGGCCATGCCAATACTAGGGGCATCATATTCCATAGTTTTTATTATTATAGGTTATATATTTCTATGACATTTATACCATTTTGATCCACCTAGATCACTTACACATTTTTTTCTAGTTACTCATATTTTATATAGTGGTACATTTATATTCTATTATACTATGATATAACATTGGTACATATGGATGGTGTAGATTAGTTACTTTTTTTATGCCCTAATGTTGTTGTTACTCTTTTAAATTATTGGTTACTTTATGATTTCTTATAGTGTGTGGCCTTTTGGCCTAATTTATGACATATTTATGTCCTTTGAGTGTATCCCTTGGCCTTGTTTGATGTGACATCCTTGATTTCCCTTGTTTTTGACATATGTATGTCATATTACATGTGTCACTTCACCTTATTTGTTAAAAAACCATTATGTCCATGTATGTGGCATTTGGCCTTATGTGTGAAGTAACACATTCACTTTCTAAGCTTGTTGACATTGATTGGTTCCATGATCTATATCATGCACATTTATTGCATAGTTTTATTTAATGATCCTACTATTATTTTATTCATTAATACATCTATATAGAATTAACAATTACATTTCATGTATTGTATTGGTTACATATATTCCTTGATCTATATATGAATTAATATAATGACATATTCTCCACATGTTCACATGATATTACATATTGTTATCTTTACATGTGGCATGATATAATTAATTATCATTTTAAGAGGATTTAATTATATAATATACCCCTCATCCTAAAATGAGGCATTATAGTGGTCTTATCATAGATAAATAAGCATACATGTGTAGAAAACCATATCATAGTACAAATTTTAGATATTCACAATGGTTTAGATATCACATGGTTCGGATACATGATATATATTGGCATAATGATATATATTACTAGGGCATATTACATTTATATACACTCATTTTATAGATACTTGAGCATAGACTTATACAAACTTGGGTGCATATGCATGGGCATATGATAATAGTTTATAGGAATAGGAATCATACGTTTTAATATACACATACAATTAAGATACATGTTTCAAAATTTAGGATATATATGCATAACATTATATATTAGTTAGTATAGATTCAGGTGGCATGATAATTTGTCATTCACACATATAAACATTTTTAATGATCATGATGCATGATACTAGTTCATGCACACATACACAACAACATAGTTTATAATTGAATGGTAAATGGTTATCATTCCGATCCACGCTTATCATATTTACAATCATGATGGGGGCATGAAAATTGTTTATTCTCTTTTGATCATGCATTTTCTATTATATATTGAGAGAACTTGAGTGAAACTATACAATCAAACCTACATTCATGATAATGGCATGAACATTTTTCATTCCCTTTAAACCATGTTTTTTTACATGGAGCCAACTTGAGATAAATTTTACAATTGAATCTATAATCCATATATAGTGGTTGATTTTTTTTGAGTTAACCTATACTTAATGATTTTCTCTTTTACTTGTGTAGTTATTTAGGTTAGTACATTATGTACTTTTACCCACATTCATGAGGGTTGGGACATGTTGTCTTCCAACCCAAGATCCTACATATTTACACAAATTTGGGTCACAATCACCCTAATTCTCCATATGCTTCAGCAAAGAAGCACAATTTTCTCCAATGCTTCAATAGGGAAGCTTCATCTCTAATAAGTTTCAAGGCAGCATAGGTTTCACCAACACACAAGTGTACTCTAATCATTTATTTTTAAAAAAATTAAAATTTTAGTTTTAGATTAAAATAGTCAATAAATGGACATTGACTACACATGATTGTAATTTTTATATTGAGTGACTTACACAAATAGATATTTGCATAAAATACAAAGTGTGTTGTACACACTAGGGGACATTTTATCTTTTTAATCTATAAAATCCATTACTATAATAAAAGGGAGGGATTTTTAAATAATAAAATTTGGTTTTTGGTACATGATAATGACAATATTGACACACATTTACCATGCATGACTTGAACACTCAAATAATATCCTAACGTGTCATTCTCTCACATTTACATGTTATCTTATGACTTAACCCTTTTATTTTTTAGTTACACACATATAAGAACATCACTATCTATTTCAAAACTAATAAATATATTCTACACAAAAATATGTAGATTCTCAGTTTAGTCCTCTTGTACACATATTACTTTCACTATATTTGATCAATATTTTAAGTCGATACTGCCCTGACATAGTCAGTACTAACCTACTCCCAATAATGTATTTTTTTATAAATCAAATATCACTTTAGGTTTAGCTTATTTTTATCACATGTTGGTTTCATGATAAATTATTCAATTGAATACACACACACACAGATATATATATATATATATCAAGGTCTCATTTAAAATGTATTGGGAACTTATCTAATAAACATATGTACACTATTATAAAGAGGAAATTTCTCCTATTCTTACCAAATTATAAACCTATCATTATGAGCAATCATAATACAATTATGAATCACACTAAATCCAAGTTAGATCAAAAAATTTCATTATGAGCAATCATAATAAAATTATGAACCACACTAAATCCAAGTCAGATCAAGAATTTTCAAGTATCAAATATAATCATCATATGTAAGCATATAATTAAGGATCAAAAATACACGATCACATTAGGTGGGAGAACTAATTGTGGCTTCATTTCCCTTAGAATATTATATATGTAGGAAGTGGTTAATCATCAAATATGGGTGTTTAGGTTTAGTTCAATGTATTACACTTCCCCATTTTTGTAGGTATATCCTTCACAAACACACCTTGGGTTTTAATGAAAAGGGAACTAATTTATAAACAAGTATGCATATTCATGGTTTAGGATAGAAAATACATATCAATAAGAGAAAAGCATAGGTAACTAACCAACCATTATTCCTCATTTACTCATAAGTTAGTATCAATCAGAGATATTTACCATATCTAATGAAACTGATCCTACATAGATACATAATCATTTATAGAACTAAATAAATCGCATGCCAACTTTATCTTGATTTTCACTTCGATAATATAGTCACAATAAAATAATCACCCAAAAAAGTTAAGTATTCATCACTTTGTTGTACTTAATATATTTAGCACATGCCACTTATAAAATGAGTATATTCAATCTCAATATTTCAAATTTAGATGTATGCTTGAAATCCATATCATAATATATGAATTAAATTACAAAGTTTTAATTGTAGTTAGATTAAGTAACTCATCTTAATCAAAATTAAGGTAAAAAATCTTTACATATTAAGGGTTTGGGTTCATATATTATCTCAGGTAGGTTAAATTTGCATTATGGCTTATATTTTTATATTTAATTATTTCTCATCTAAAAATAAAGAATTTCAAGTTATTACATTTTATAGCCCTTATAATTTTCATTTAAAAATATATAAAAATTCCAAATATTAGCTTAAATCCTTTGGTTGAATTGAAGTTACTAGTATTTTATTATATTGAATAGGGTTAAGAGTATAGAAATAATTCAAGCAAGAGGGTGATAAACTTACATATATATATATATATATATATAATAGGCCAATTAATTAGAAAATAAAATAAATGAATATTTTGAATTATAATACTGAGATATGTTAAATATAGAAAGCAATAAATTCAAAATATGTTCAATTGATTACAATACCAAAGAGAAATGATACTTAAATGGGTTTATTATGCTAAATATATATAGATTGTAAACAAGTGTAAAATATGTAGGATTAGTATTTTGATCACTCATTAGATTCTATAGATTGTACTTATGTAGACATGGACACTACCATATTATTTGGACATTACCATCAATGCTAGTGTTTGGTTATGATGCACATGTCTAATGCAAAATAATAACTCAATCTCGATGTGACCAACTTTACTATTCTAAGTTTACTATTACCTTTCTATTGATATATTCAAATCTGGGATACATATAGTCACTCTTTGTTAATTGATCAAAACCCTATCTCTTTACCCTTATTCACACATAGAGTGAGTTTTATAAAGATGAGTTAGTAGACTCATGGTGTTGATCTAATCTTAAATACCCTTATGTCAGTGAATCTTGCCTATATAGACAATATCTAAGAATGGACCCATACTTATGTATTTCTCCCTATGTGTGGGAATGTGTGTGCACAAGGGGGCAATAGACTATATGATGATGCATGCAATGATCTAGCATGTAACTCAACAAATATCATTCATGAGATAATTTTTGAATGTTTTATATCTATAATATAATTACTCTTATGTTTGAGATGAAAATATGTATGAATATGGAAGAATAACTTGGTTGTGTAGTTGATTGATTTAGCTTTAGTAGGTGTTTGATTGGTATTTTTTCAAATGAAAAATGATAAGGATTAGAATTTTATTAATGACACACCTTTTAAAATTATCTCATGGTAGGTTTCAATAAGACAAATATTTTGACCCATAGATATCTAAAAAAATTCAATTTGGATGAATTTTGGTAACTAGACACTAGATAAGGATATGGGCACTACCACCAGTGGTAGCAACCCTTTATGGCTAGTAGTGTCCAAAGGGATAAAAATAGGTATGGATATGATATTGATATTAAAGGATGTTTATCATGTTTTAATCTTTTTTAATAGTGCAGGAAACCTAGGTAATCAGAATGATATGGATCAAACTGAGAGATAAGCATTTTATGCATAGTGAAATGGAGAATGCAAGTATTTTTATAGTAGGGAGATATATAAATAATGGGTAGAGCCTTGATTAATATTTGTCAAATATATAATACCAAGGTGCTATAAATATTCATTTTTAGTATCTACATTCCCACCTCCCCCATTTAATCTAGTAATACATAAGGATGGAATTACTATTTTAAAGGAAATAAATACGTACCTATACAACACACCATGATTTTTATTGATCCCTATTTGAATTATTTTTTGGTGTATGACTTAAAACCAAGAACATATTATAGAATAAATCAGTGCATATAATTTACATTTTTTAATAATTGAAATGCTTGAAAAGAAAGAAAGCAAGGAAGGAGTACACATGTGCGTCAATTAAATCGTATTTCCTTTTGATGCCTCAACTTAGAAAAGATGCTTATTTATGAAAAATTGGAGATGAAATAGGTTTATCCCTAAACTTTAGATATTTGAAGAGGGATATTGGAAGTTATTATGTCCCGAATCTATTACAAGGGATAATTATTAACATGGCCATTAAGATCATTATATCTCAATCACACAACTCAAGTGAATATATATAATCTAGTGAAGGTGATTAATTGAATCAAATTATCCTATAAATATGGTGAGATTGGATGATTTAATCACTCCATCTTATAAATCTAGTGAGGTTGAATGAATTAGTCATTTAAATTTATAAAATGAACCAACTATTATAATAGAAAATACTTGATAAAAATACATCTTGGTATAATTAGTGCATCCTGATGAGCAGTATAATTGGTAATTTTTTAAAATTTTAAAGAAATATCATGACTAGAAAATACTTGTTAAAAATACATCTTGGTATGATTAGTGCATCTTGATGAACAATATAATTGGTAATTTTTTAAACTTTTAAAGAAATATCATGACATATGCACCTATAATATGTCTAATCTATAGTATATATTTCATAAATATGAAAAAAAATGTTTTAAATTTATGAAAAATTGGTGCAATGAATAAGATTATGACCCAAGTGTATATCTGAATTAATGAAATAGAATTGGATATTGTGTAAGTGTGGACGTCATTTATTTATGACATGCCCCCATTAAGATATGAAGATAATAAGCAAGTGTGTAAGTGTGGAGGTCGTGTATTTATGACATGCCCCTACTAAAATCTAAAAATGCAAAAAAATGTGGAGGTCATGCTTCTATGACACACCCTTAATTATATGCTCCCCCTCCCTTTTGGGGTGAGATAAATAGAATATGGTAGTTGTATAATATATGAATGAATCATGCAGTATGTAAGGATTGTGATCAATATGAATCCAAGAGAGGAGATTAGTATCATGTTAGTATGATCAAAATTAATCAAAAACACACTAATGAAACTTACACCTCTATCCTAAAAAATCAAATAGCTAGATAACTATACAAGTAACTATCAAATGAAGACAAGACAAACAATTTTACCTTCCATGAGAGAAAAAATTGTATGTTGGCAATGAACTGATGTGCTTAGTTGTGTGATCAATAACTTTTTGGCAATGAATCTTATTTAACCACCTCTTCTTGTCACCTTTTTATTGTTGGGCTTACATTTGTATTTGGATTTACTTGGATTAAAAATTTAGCATCATAGCATTACATAAAAGAAGCTTATTAAACAATAGGAAAGGCCTTGTATTTATGGCCTTCCAAACTAACTCTAACCCAAGTGTAGTTAGGTTAAAGTTAACTATGGTTGAGTTCAAACTAATACTAATTGATTTAAAGAGGGGATAATCATTTAATATTTGGGATAGAGATACCATGTATTAAGCATGGATCCCCATTCATGAATTTATGGATTTAGGGAACATATTTTTAATTTCATGACTTTAAGGGTGATGACATCATCATGACTTCATGTTATTGAAATTTAATTTTTATAAAATTCATTTTCACTAATTACACATGAAAATTTCACTTAAAATTTTAATTTTATTTTATTAGTTAATTCATTCTACTTAGGATTTTTGCACTTTAGGAATTGTTTAAGTGCCCTACTTAATGGGTTCAAAGGACAAATTATCAATTTACTAAGTTGTAAGTTGACTACAGATGAATCTTTGAGAGGTGATTATTACGTATAGGATAATATCCCAAATAGGTATGCATATTCACAATTTTGAATAGGAATGCCTCAACATAATTTTGATCTCTAATGTCTGATGTGTAGACTTGGGACATTCAATGATTCTTAAGATTAATTTGCATTATTTGGTAGAAATCAATCTAAAGTCTAGTTAGAACTTAGTTTTAGCCAAAATGGGGTGTCTATGATTTTCCCCTATTTGGAAAGGTATTACAATATATATTAATTATAACATATTCTCAAGGAACAAAAAATTTGTTAATGCCTAATACCCTAGAAGGTGATGGATGAGCCCTTTATGCCCTCGAGGGAGTGGGTTATAAATAAGGTCAATAAACATTCCATCAAAAAAAGTAAATAATGAAACCTATAGGTAAATGGGGTGGGAATTTTGATTTTTCCAAAGGTGGTTATAATTAGTGACAAATTGAGTGCCTTAGTAGGGCAGATAAAAGGATGATTTGCCCAAAAGTAATTATAATCATTAGCATAGGGAGGTAAAAAATAATGATTTGTCTAAAGGTGTTTATAATCATTAGCACAATGAAAACATGCCCCAATAGGTTGGATAGAGATAATGATTTTATCAAAGGAAATTATAATCATTAACATCTAGATAGATCAAAACACAATGATTTTACCAAAGGTAGTTATAATCATTAACATTTAAATAGATCAAAACATAATGATTTGCCCAAAGGCGGTTATACTCATTAGCACTAGAGTTTGCCACGGTAGGGTAGATGGAAGTGTGATATAATTCATCTTTACCTCAATATATGAAATTGAGAAAATGGGGATTACATATTAAATTCATAGGCATAGAGTAAGAGTAAGTTGATATAGAGGATATACGTAAATTTGGGATACTTGCTAGTATGGAGAGGCATGTCCTAACTAGTAAGGATTTAAAATGCATTTGTAATTTAATTAATCTATATTTGAGTAATATTTAGAGAGGTCTAGAATGTGTAGGCATGAACAAGGAGAATTATTACAACACCATTACTTGTGAGATCTACCAAATTGATTTTTATTGTAGCATGTGATAGTATACACCATTATATAAAACAACATGATAACCTAGCTATAATATGCATAAGGACTGACACTCAATCTAATAAACAAGTGAAAATAATGAACCGATGATAAAAACCATGATGATAATGTTGATGTATGAATATGGATGGACTTAAGTATCATGTGCAAGGAATCACCCAATGACCACATTTATACTAAGTCAAGGCATAACAATGAAAGCAAATGAACAAGAAAACAAAAAAATAAAACACCAATAAATATAAATAAGCAAACAATAATAAACACAAATAAAAATAATAATAAACAACAAAAAAACAATAAAAATAAACAAACATATATAGAAATACCAATAAACAAAAATGGATGCAAAAAAAAACAAGACAACACAAACAAAAGAAATAAATAATTCAAATCAAATAAAAATGAAATAAACAAACTAGTATAAATAGATCAAGGCAAAATACAAACAATGGTTAATGACAATGTTAATGTAAACAAAAAAATTGTTCATATATGTGTAATAGAGGTGTTACTCTTGCCAATAGGCTAAGCCCTAAGCTAGATAGTAATGATACATGTATAATAATGCAATAAAAATTGGCATAAGGTTTCCCCTAGGCTATAGGGAAACAATGACATAAATAAGATGATAAACATTATTCCTAGGCTATAGGAGACAATAAAACAAACAAACAAAAAAAATGGGGAGAATAGAAGAAAAAGAAGGGATAACCGAGCTGAATCCAAATTCACTAGGCAAGTGGATGATTCCTACTTAGTCCCATGAACACAAGATCTAACATGAACTTCAAGCCAAATGTAATTCTCACAAGATATGGGATAGAAGAAAATTAATGATTAAGAAACATAATTGATGTGTAGGGTAATATGGGAATGGTCTCATAAAATGGTGAATGCATAAGAAAAGAGGGGATGATGTTTCATAATCATGAAAACATTAACATAAAAAAATCAACAAGCATGAGAGTATAGTTTAGGCTAAAACCACATTAAAAGGTAAGATACAAGCACTCACATATGAACTAGATTCATTATGTTGGACATGTCTAAGGTTAATAATGAGAATGAGCTTACAAAATGGTAAGAGCATAAATAACTCATAAAATAGTGAGAGAATTGGAAATGGGTTCTTGCAAAATGATGAGAATGTAAGAGGAATCAAAGTGGTCATTAGTATATCAAATTCAAATATATAATGCTCATAATATAAACTTGAAAAATGGAGAGATCATATGGGAAAGGACAATAAGTATGGGAAAACTAAAGGAAAAGTAGCTACTTGTGAGATAATTAGTAGTTCCAAAATACTTAAGTCAAAGAAGTGGGCAAAAAAGAAAGGAATGTGCAGCCAAACTAACCCAAGATACCCCATGTATCCAAGTACTTCCTACATAGTATGTGCAGACCTTAGGTTGATATAGTTCTTATAAAAAATGGAGGAAGAAGACCAAGGTTGTCTAAAAATAAACTTATCAAACAAGATGGCCCATCTCATAAAATTTTGATGGCTTTATATCTTACATGGAGATTCTAAGCCAATTTTCATGATTTTTAGGATTTTTGACAACTTTTTACCAATGTTTTTGGAATTTTAGAAGAATCTCAACTCAATAAATAAGTATGAGTACTAAATAGTCTAACTCCTAAAATGGTGAGAGTGTGGCTTAGGTTGCTCACAAAATGATGAGAGCATGCCAATAGAAAATGCTCTCAAAAGAGTGAGAGCAAGGCAAAGGGGTGATTGAGCTAACCTTCATTTGAACTGAGCATTACCTACATAGTACCAAATGAGACCTCAAGTAATTGTAGTTCCACCCTACATTGGAATAATATGACTAGGTAGTATCAACTTTATGGATTAAGCAAATGGCACAGTATAGTAACAGTAATGGCAAGGTGATGTCACAATACATGGTAAAGATGTTGCTCCTAATTTTCCCATAGGAAGTTATAATTAGGAAATAATGGCATAGTTTAATGATACTAATTTTCCCAATAATAGTAACACCAATAATGAGAGAGAACATGAAAAAAATGAAGAATGGAATTCTGAAACCATTGTCATACTACACCTAGATACTACCTTTTTTTTAATACTAAATCAATTGATAAAACTTCATCTAAATATCTACACTAAAGGTGCCCAAAGAACCAGGTCAAAAAGAGTGGGAAATGGAGGTTAAAACAACTTTGGTCACTAGTGAAGTTATGAAAAGAATGATACAATGGTATAGTACAAGGTAGGTGATAATATGGTATGATGTAAATGATCTTCATAGAATATACTTCAGGACTCTCAAGAAAAATAATTCTTGAGGATGTTCATGTAATCATAAAGTTCATCTCCATCTAGTGTATATAACCTATATGCTACAAAACCATAATTAACAACAATGACATAAGGGCCTATCCAATTAGGCTTGAAATTACCTTTCTTCTTTTTCTCGATTGTGTTATTCTTTTGGTTTTCTTTAAGGACAAGATCATCAAGCTATAAATATTTTTATTGAAACTCTAGTTATATTAACCATGTAATTAGTTTTGATATGCTTGAATTTTATTTATAGTGGCCATGTATTTTTCATCTAGTAACTCTAGTTCTTTCAAGCGAGCTACTATGGAATCCTCATATTCTAGGATGTGTTTCAATGAGATACACAAAGAAGAAAACCTAACCTTAATGGTAATAATGGCCTTAATTCCATAGATAAAGGAATATGGTATGGATCCTCTTGGAGTATGATAATTATTACGTTAAGCCTCGATGATGCATAAAATCTATAAGTACCAATTACAACTAGCATCATTGACAATATTCTTAAGAATATTGATAATGGTTTTATTAGATGCTTCTATTGGCTATTACCTTCTAGGTAATATGTAGTGGAAAAGTATTGGGTGATGCTAAACTCAACATAGAGTGATTTCACATCCTTATTCTTAAATGATCTACCATTATCAGATATAATGTCAGATGGGTTACCATATCAACATATGAGATGGTTGAAGATGAATTTGGAAATCTATTTTCCAATCATGTAAGTGACGGGTATAGCTTTAACCCACTTAGTGAAATACTCAGTGGTAGTGAGGATGTGTTTATGGCCATCATATGAGGTAGGTTTAATCTTCCTAATAAGATTGAGTCCCCATGTTAAAAATGACCATGGTGTAAGCATCAATCTAAGTATTATGTCTAGAGTATGAATTTAATTAGCATGACTCTAACATTTGTTACATGACTCTATCTGTTACCATGGTTGGCCAATAGTAACTGATGCGTAAGAGTTTTTTGGAAAGGACAACCCCATTTGTGTGGGATCCACATACTCCTTCATGAACTTCCCTCAATGCTAATGCATTTTTTACCAAATTCAAACAATGAAGCAAAGTTCCATCAAAGATTCTATGATAACGGGTTGGGTCAAGTATGTTATATCAAAAGGTTTGGTGAGTGAATTAATTTTATTATTTTTAGGAAAGGTCAAGTGGAAGGACTTGGTCATTAAGGTAATTATATAGGTCTTAATACCAAATAGAATTGAGACTAATAATGTCATAGGTCATTTTAATGGTCAAAGGTTCATGAGTATGTGTTAGAAGATGTTCAATAGGTAACTAATATTATTTTGCCTTGTATGTGTTATGCATTAAATAACTAATGGTATTCATGGAATTTGTTGTCATGTTATTGGCCCTAAGTATGTGTTCAAACTAAATATGGGCAATCTTCTACTTGAGAATGTTCACCCTGGCCTTGTATGGTATCAACTTAGCATCTTTATTCTAGAACTAGTATGTAACCTAATTGATGATTAGTTGAGAATCACCATGAACCATGAGATGTTTAATATTCAATTATATTACTTGATAAATCCCTACAATGAGTGCTTTTTATTCATCTATGTTATTAGTACAAGGAAATATGATATGAAATGATTTGGGAATAAGATCACCTTATGGTGTGATAAATATTTGGCCTACCCCTAACACATGAAATGTGAAGGACCCATTAAAATATAGATTTCAATGCTACTCCTCATAAGGTGTTTCTATGATGGTCGTGATGGATTTTTCTAGGACTACAAAAGTGAGTGGTGTAGTTTCAGAAAGGGGAGTTTCATCACATTGACCTATAATTACTTGTCCCTTTATGGACTTCTAACTGACATAATCAATCTCAAATTAAATAAAAATAAAGATCCACTTAGCCATAACAACTTGTAAAACTATTTTTGATAGTAGATACTTGAGTGGATCTACTTTGGCAATGAATATGGTCTTGTTGTTAAGCATGCAATGATGCAACTTCTAGGCTAAAAATACCATAGTTAAATAAGATTTTTATATTGGTGTATAATTATGTTCATGCACTACCAATGTATTTATTAGATAGTACACGACATGTTCTTTATCATTTTCATCATGCTAAGCTAAAATCTCCCCTGAGGCATTGTCAGTGGTAGATACATACAATATAAATGACCTTCTTGACATTGGTGGTAACAAAATAGGTGGATTGACAAGATATTCCTTTCAGTTATTAAAGGATTTATAACATTATTCATCCCAAATAAATGTAACACATTTATTTAATAAATGATTGATGGGGTGGCATTTATTAGTCAACTATGAAATAAAGCATCTCATAGACTAGATTTTGCCATGCAAACTATGGAGCTACTTCAAAATAGGTGGTGGAATCTTGGTAATGGATTATACCTTGACAATATAAAATTTAATGCCTCGGTGAGAGACAATAAATCCTAAAAAAAATCTTTAAGTGACACCAAAAATGCACTTCTTAGGATTGAGTCAAACCTTATACTCATGAAGCCTTCAAATATCTTGTGTAGTATGACTAGATGATCTACACCAGTCTTATATTTACTCATTATGTTGTCAACATAGTCTTAAAAAATATCATGCATCATGTCATGACATATAATGGTAATATCTCTATGATATGTGGCACCATCATTCTTGAGGCCAAAAAACATAGCTTGATATCAAAACATACCCAAAGGAGTGGTGAATGCTGTTTTTTGTTGGTCTTCAAGAGCAATCATGATTTGGTTATATATTGAAAATTCATTTATAAGGGAAAAAATTTCATACATGGATATAGAGTTAATTATCATGTCGATATTCAATAGAGAAAATTCATCCTTGGGTTAGGCCTTGTTGATTATTTGAAATCAGTGTAGATTTTGATCCTTTCTAACTTTTTAATAATAGACACAATGTTTGAGATCTACTTTGAATAGTCAATTGGTCTGATGCATCTCAATTCAAAGAGTTTTTATAATTCTTTCTTAACCAATATAGTAATATAAGGATACATCTTATGTAATTTATACTTCATAGGTTTGGTCAAGATGCACAACAAGATGGTGTACACCCAAGGTGGGGTTTAAACCTGACATGTCTGAATATGCCCATGCAAATATGTCAACAAAATCCCTAAATAAGGATATAAAACCTTCATGTTCCTCCTTACTAAGGAACATGCCTAATTTGATCCACTTAGGATTTTTGGAGTCCTGATGTTGGCTTTTGTAGTATACTTAACTAGGAAAGTTGAGCCATATTCTAAAATAGTTATTAAGGAGGTAAATTATCTTGCAATGGAAATTTCCTCTAGTCATACTAGGTCTTCAAGCTCTCCTAAGTAGAATGAATATGAATCACCAAATGGTAGTAATGTCCATGTAAAAAATGTTATAAGACATTCTTAGCCAATTTTATCAAAGGCATGATGTTTCTCTGTACTAAACTCAGACCCAAAATCAGGTTTGTCATTGGTGGTTTCTTAAGCTTCATTTGAGGAAATATAAACAAATCCATCTAGTGGCACCTAAAATAGGTTTTCACCAAACTATTGGCCTTGTTATTTACTTTTATCCTAGTCCAAAATCACCTCAAAGAGGTTTTCAATTTGGGACTTCAATGTTTTATTTGTTTATTTTTGGCTAAGGGTGTTTACCTGCTTTTCAAAATAAGATGCAAGATCCAATTTGATAGAGAACCCTTTTTTGTGGTCTCTTAATAAAACATTATCTTTAAGAATAAAAAAAACACAAAATTCCTCATCATTCTCAAACTCATCTAAAGGTAATGTGGATTCTATTTGGGTTGAGTCTATAAGTTGGGGATGATAAAGGGTAAGTGGGGAATGTCAAATTATTGGTGTAATAGTACAAATGGTACATGGGTCAAATAAGTTGGTGTTGGTAAGGTATTCATATATACTATGACTAGACTCTAATTCACTATCAACATTATCATCACTAGTTTTTGGCATTGGAACACAAATCATATATGTGGAGTCACCCCCCTGATGGTTTAAATATGAGACCATAAGTTCCTTTGTATCTAGTCATAGAAATAAGTTCAATAGTACCCTACTAATTTGGCCCCAATCCTATTCCTTCATATGCTTGGTTATCCATGATCCTATTAGTAATAATATACTTTGTAATTTAGTATAAATTATCCAATTTGTCACTGTATAACAAGGAATAATCATTGGCAAATAGGTCTCATTATTGGCTAGTGGTAGGTTTGAAAATAATAGGCACTGGGCTATGAATCTTGCCTTTTCTTTTCCATCACCATTCTATGCAAAATAGTTTAGCTTTGGGCCTTTCATTATTCTTTGGATTCTATGGAAGCTTTGAAATATGGAATGTGTCATGGGTAAAATACTCTCTTGAACCATTTTATGAGATAGTAAAATTATTATACATTTCAATAGGAGGTGTATGTGAAGATGAAACAAGGTTGTTAGGGTATATACAATTAGCTTTTGGTAGTTCAACAAGTATCTATTTGTCTTTGTCCTTCTTTGGCACTGGGTCTAGAATTAAATGGTAATTTTAACTTCCATATTTGACCTTCAAATGATTGTAGTGTTCACATGGCTATAAATCTACATGGATAGTTACCTCCATCTCTAA
The DNA here is from genome assembly GCA_037957365.1 of Torreya grandis. Classification (NCBI taxonomy): domain Eukaryota; kingdom Viridiplantae; phylum Streptophyta; class Pinopsida; order Cupressales; family Taxaceae; genus Torreya; species Torreya grandis. The sequence continues at coordinate 2,774,056 of JARHVA010001367.1, forward strand.
TGAGTAAACTTGATACGCTAGTGCAATGTTGAAGGGATTGCACAAATTTCATATATCCATGGTCTACCTAAAAGAAAATTTTATGATAGGTCTAGGTTTAGCACATGGCAAAGTGTATTTTTGGTCAAAGTCACAATGATCACTGGCAAACATATGGTTCCTTGTTATTCTAGCTCTTCATTATTGTAGGCCTTAATAGTAATAGTCTTCAACTTAAGGTCAGATGTTGTATATCCCAAATGACTGATTAGATTTAGAGACATAATATTCAATCCCTATCCATTGTCTATGAGGACATGTTTTATTTTGTGACACATTATGACAAATTTAATTTATATTTAGTTTTTATAGAGAGGGACAAGAGATGACACATCACTTTGGTCAAAGGGCAACTTCTTGTCTAATTTTGACCTACATATAGAAATATGCCTAAATGGACTAGTTTCTAAAGGTCTTGGTATGGAGTGATCAACTGATTAGAGTTCTAGATAGAATGAGTGGACCTAAAATGAGAATATAATATCTCATATTACTTACAAAGCTTTTGAAACATTTTAATCAAGCTTAAATTACAATTTGATTGATCTTTAGAAGGTTGTAAGGTGAGAAGACCATTAGATTTTCATGGTGTTTCAAACATTCAGAGGAATAAGCTAGGTTGAAAAAATCCTTAGAAGTTTATTGGATCCATCTAAAAGAGACAACACTTCTTGCACAATTCTAGAAGAACTAGAATATCACAAGCACATAATGTAGAAATAGACAGATCAACTTGATTATTTATTTAATAACTACACTTTGGAAAGACTCTTAAGTTAAAAGATCACATGGACATGGTTTTTTTCATGAATTAAATATTCTCTACAAATTTCATGTCTTGATGAGCTTGCTATCTCAAGATATAAATCTTTAAATTTAGACTTGTAGAATGAGACATTTACAGGGACATTAAGTTAAAGTTGCAATAATTAACTATTTAGATTTAAAAATCCTTTTATGTTCATGCAAATGTCAAGTTTAGGATTTGTAAAATAGCCATTTTATTTCAAATAAGAAAGATCAATAGTTATCATTCAATCATACCAAATATTTAATGGTGAGCATTGACCGATAGTGTCAGTGGGTTCCAAAGATCTAATAGAGTGTGTTTAATCATGAATTCAAGATATAATGATGAGCATCAAGTCAAAGGTCAACATAACCACAAATAAAACAAATTTCAAGATCTTGGGATTATAATCTAGATCCAATAGTATGTGTCAACTGACAATGTTAGTGGGTCTAGGTAAATCAACATACACGTGTAATCATGCATTCAAGATCTAATGGCAAATAAGAGGTTAAAAGGTCAAGGGATCACTTTGATGAATATGTAGGTGATAAGTGTCTTAACCACACTAGATTGGTAGTAGATTAATAGTACATTTTCATTCATATAAATAAATATCAATGGTATGAGTGTAAGATGAGCAAGCAGATCGACAATCAATATTAAAAGTCAAAAGCTAAAGGATTACAATAGAGGTCAAATTCAACTCAGATCGAAAAAAATTAAATTCTTAAAATAGATATATTACCATTAGAGCCTAGTCAAATACCATTAAAGGGACATATTTTTATAGTTAGAATGATCAACTATGGAGTTACAATGCCATTGAAGCTCAATGTGAACTTCTAGTTTAAAGATTTGTAACATATAGGGTTCATCTTCTAGGGTCACAATATTATTTTGTAATTATGTTCACTATTATTTAAAAAAGACCTATGTATATAGTGAGTTTTTAGTTTCCATAAATGTTTAGCGGTAAGATAGGTCTATTTAGGCCTAATGGAGATCAAGAACGAGGATATGTGACCTATAGGCTTTATAACAATATATAGATATAATAAACCAATAAAGGAGATTAGTTTTCAATATATAGTAGGCCTATGATTAGATATTGAGTAAGGATAGATATGAATGGTTATTTATAGGTGTGTTATCTTCCAATATGGTCCTAGCTCCAACAAACAACCACTAAGAGTAGATTTGGGCATGGTTCTATCAAGTACATAGATATAAGGACCTTGCCCTCATAATGAAGCAAGTGGAGATGGCATAGGAATTCATGAAGCATATTGGGGGATTGGGGAAAGCAATTAGAGTATTCAATGTTGTTTAAAACCATATAAATATCTTCTCTAATAGACTTATTCATGATTCATCATGTAAAACAAACCCTTATCTTCAAGTCGATCTCTCAGCCAATGAGAAGAACTTAGAGACTAGTTGGATCAAATACAAGTTAAATTTATTGATGATTTATTAGGTCCTTATTGGACCAAAAATATGGTGGAACATTCACTAAAAGGTGGTATCTCATTGATTTTTCTTAGTTAACATGATGTCACTCTCTCCCTCCCTTTTCTCCTATATCTCCCATTCTTTCCAATTTTGGTAGGCTCTCTCTCAGTTTTTAGAAGAAAAGGCTCTCTCTCTTTTGATAGGAACTCTCTCTCAATTTTTTAAGAGTAGAGACTCTCATTTGATAAGGCTAGACCCTATCAAAACTTGTATGAAAGACCTATTGAATCTAATAAAGTTTCCTTTACCTATTTCTTGATTTTGAACTTTGTTTAGTAAGTTTATGTATGATGGCATTGTGAAGGAGAATCTTCCATGCCCACTGTCCTCCTTTCTTGACTATTTTAGGGTGTTTTCTAGTTGATTTTAGGTCTGCATTTATGTTCTTTCTGCCATTAATGTAAGCTTGATGTGATTCTTATAATTCCTCTTAGCTTCATTCATTACTTCCTAAATCGAGTGTATGAAATACTTATGTAATTATCTAGATTTTGAGATTGTGTGAGCTAGTGCTATCTTATGATTCTTCAATGTATATTTCATGATTGTGTGAGTTCTCACTTAATTTGGTACATCATCATGTTAGCTTATTTTAGAGACATATTCCCCCTTTCTAATCCTTTTCTTAGTACAAACATTAGTATAGGTGATCCATCAAGAGGAAGTCAACCTTCTTCAGAGGTCCAACCCAACCATAGGTGACCCACACCCTAGGATTGTTCCCATAGTGTATCTCAATTGGAAAGGGCCTAAAAATGATAAGTTTGGTATAGATCTATGCATGATTAAGCAAATACCATTTTATAATAATAGAGCCAAACACATGTCGATTTCTCAAAAACACCATATTATATTATTTTTGCATATACTGAATTCTCTCATAGATACATATATACATAGGAATATTATTCCTATAACAAATCTAATATTATCTCACACCTACAAAACCTCCAAAACTCCTATAATAGTGCATACACCTAAATATGATATATTGTTATAACATATAATAATATATCAACAATATAATATTCTAACCTATACAAAATTAATATATTAACCATATAGTTATAACCACTAATTACTAATAACTTGTTACTATTTTGGTAAATATCAGCCTTACTATTTACTTTTTACTTTCCCATAAATACCTAAATTCACTCAATATGAAAACTAACCCCAACATTCACCCCATAGTTTTTACATTGTACAATATATCTCTATTTCTAATTGTAGCATGTTCCACCTCCATGTGCTCATGATCTTATCTACATATATGTGCCATCACACATCTCTTCCTTCACACTCATATGCAATAGGTTTTCTAGTTTCATCAATAACTTTCCAAAATGGTTTCCATAGGTTCACCAATAACCTTACAAAATGGTTTTCTTAGGTTCACCACTAACCTTAAAAAATGGTTTTTTCAGGTTAACCACTAACTTTTCATCATGATTTCTACAATGCTTTTTAGATCTACATTCTCTAATGTAAATATACAAAATGGATTGCATGGGAATATCACTCACAAGTGAATAGGTACAACTATTATTATTTCACACATGTAAAAAAAATGTAACTACCACACTAAAATAACTAAAAAAATGAAATCTAAAAATAACACACCACACACAAGTCACCAAAACATTGATGTGGCCCTGTCATTAGCGCCTGATGAGAGGTTGCTAAAAGACCTCCATCCTCCATGTATCCTCCATCCTCCAGTATGTCATTGCTCACTCAAGTGATGTTTTGATGAATCTCATGAAATTTATATGGGAAATCCCCCATAATATGGATGTCACGTACAAGCAAAAATGCATCTATAAAGTTTTTTTTTTCATTTTTATAATTTATAATTTTTGACAAATGATGACACATTTAAAAAAAGACTCTTTTGTCATTTTTTTGAATCATTATGATGATAATGACTTTTACGAACATTTTTGAATAAAATTTAACTTTGACATATCGATAAAACTTGACAAAATTATTATTTTTGATGACATACTTGATTTAGACACTTTTGAGTTTTTGACAAAGACACACTAGACAAAACAAACTATACATACTAGCTAATAATGCCAAACATTTTTTAAATTTTAATATAGCTCAAAACTATAATTAGAACTTTAATTGACTTATGGAATTATATTAAGATAAACCCTCTAATTATTTTAAATTACCACTATATAAAAAAACTTTAATCACTTAATAGATTTTTAAAATATACTCAAAAAAATTCATCGACTAAATAATCAAAACCTAAATTCTTTACATAACTCAGATATGAAATTCACTATTGGATGAAGAATGACAACTAAAATGACATGAAAGTTGTATAATAGACATGCATAGATGTTGGGATGTAGCACAGCTATAAATTTGAGCTCGATGGGAATTTCAATGCACTTCTCTCTTTTAATCAATGATGTAGCCTAAACCAAATTTAAAACCTCAATGCCACCTAGGACCAAAGTCCCAAATCTAACATTGATTAGAAAACAAAAAACACAATGAAGGTCTATAGGAGAAAGTTACACATGTAGATAATATAGTTGTCTAGTTTGAATGCCATACACATTGAGTTTGATTCCCCATACAACTTTGAATTGATGAAATGATATTGAAAATAATCTTAAAGTTATGCCATGTTTAATCAATTTTTAAGCCTAAAAATTGTGTACACTTTTGACATGGAATAATGAGGATATGAAATGCAAGAGATTTAGATCAGAGATTGATGAAATCACCAAGATGTATCTTTTCTACACATTAAACTGAATTAAATGTTGATGGTTGCTAGAAATGACTTTTATTCTCTACTCACAAAGACGTCATTCCATGGTTGATACACCAAATGAATACTAAAAACACATAAATGTGACTACCAAATTTTTAAAGGTAAAAAATCATATGCCTAGCTCTATCTAATCAAACATCGATGAACTTAGTAGATTAGATCTACATATGAAATTATTTTCTTCTTCTTGGGGCCTTGAATGTGCTTGAACAAAAATGGATTGTATTATGTGTTGATGCCAATATGAATTTGTTCAAGATGTGAATGGTAGAGTGAAGACAAAGCTGAAGCTATCAAAACACAAATTCGCTCCTCTTAGAACTCTTCATTGTTCTCAAAGATGAGATCATAGCCCTCTTTGATACCAAATGATGAGTTTGGTATAGATATTTTTAGGATTAATCAAATACCATTTTAGAATAATAGAGTTGAACATAGGTGGATTTCTCAAAAAAACTATATTATAATATTTCTACATATATTGAACTCTCTCATACATACATACATACATACATATAAGAATATTATTCCTATAACAACTCTGATATTATCTCATACCTATAAAAACTTCAAAACTCCTATAATAGTGCATACACCTAAATATGATATATTATTATAACATATTATCAATAATATAATATTCTAACCTATACAAACTTACCGTATTAACCATATGGTTATAACCACTAATTCTTAACACCCTATTACTATTTACCTCACGCTAAATATAAACCTTACTATTTACTTTTTACATTCCTATAAATACCTAAATTCACTTAATATGAAAACTAACCCCATCATAAAAACCCTCTCTAAGGGTGAAAATTTATGCTAAAATATATTCTATCATGCCTAGTGGGACCAAATTTCAAATAAGATTGGTCAGTGTTTGATTTTGGTTTATTTAATTTTAGAGCAATTATAGCTTTCAAGCAACAACATCTGACGACTCCAAAATAATATTCAACATTATGGTAGTAGAATAGTGACTTCATCTCATGCCAAAGGTGATAAAAATGACATCTTCTATAGGTATTCCCTTTGAATTTGTTGAATTGCCTTTAAATTTAATCAAAAGGTCAAGGTTCGCTAATACACACCCATATAAAGGCAACATTATTCCTAGATCACATTCAAGGCCTACCCCTGGATCTTTGTTAAACCCCTTCATAGCCATGGTAGTCCCTAAATATTTTGTGGATTTTAATGGCCAAAGTCCTCTAGTCCTCCCTCAATATGATCCTATTCCAATAATATCTCTTAAAAGTGTCCCTTATTTTACTAGAGACCAAGCTACAACCCCTTTTGAACACCTCATAGATATAACCAACTTCTACAACATTCATGATATCAAAGAGGAAAATGTAGAAATCAAGTTATTATCCATCTCTTTCAAAAGTAAAGCCTTAAACTAGCATAGAATCCTTATTGCTAATTTCATTACCACATGGGACCAATTAGGAGAGGACATGTAAAATATTTGAAGATAAAATTAACCCTTTGTCACTTGTAGATCATTTAGCTGCAATAAAAGGAGCCCCTCATTAGGTCATGCAAGACTTCAACACAAGGTTTCAAAAGACTTGGGATAGAATCTTAGTCTTTTTTAGGCATACCCCTAAATTTTCAATCCTATACTATTTGAAATCCCTTAATAGTGATATTTCAGTAATGATCCAATCTATTGGAGGGAACACATTGCCAAATGCATATGAGATTGCAATCAAAGCAAAATATTGTCTAGTCTAAGATAACAAGCTAACAATTAAACCACCAATGCCTTTATTCCATGAGTTTATACCATCTCCTAATTTTATTCCTCCCCTTGATGTCATTCCTCTTATGCCTATAATTTATTCCCTACCTACACCTAATTAGGAGAAGGCTTCCATGAGCCAATTTATTGACTCCCAAGAACATAAGAATTTTCAAGAGCTTAATAACATGTTCCAATCTTTGAGAAATGAGTTAGTGAATGCTAAGAGGAAACAATATTTTAATAGGCCTTACCAAGCCTCATATCAACCTCGATAACAATTATATCAAGCAAATATATCACCCTACTGTTAGGGATGGAAACCTAGAACCACAAACCTGGCTCTGATTCCAACTTGTCAGGATCTTGCTCCTCAATAAGAGCACACTATGATTACCTTGTATAAGCAACTAATCACATAATTATACCAGAATTAACAAGTAACTAGAATTCACAAATGACACAGAATATGAGAGACAATACACAATCTTGTATTAATACGCATGCCTGAAGGAAATACAATGAAGATGCCACAATTTTCCACACCTCTCAGATGCACAAATCTATTTCCCTCAAGAGTTCACTCTCCTACCAAAAATGGTCCCAACACACAACTCAAACACAGAGTTGGTGTTCACCTCCAACCAGTTAGTAATAACCCTGCTAGTACACAAGTACTCAAAGTACTTCAAGTAGATCTCCCATGAACTTGCAACAACCTGCAACTCAAATGATCTTACTAACCATGTAGAACTTCTCCCTGATCTTGCTACCACCTACAGATCAACTGTTCTTACAATTGGAAAGATCTCTTCCTTACCTTAATCCTTGATCCTTAATTACAATACATGCCAATGAGTCTATAAATAGATCCCATACTAAACAATAACTTAGACTTCTAATTTACAATAATTAGACTCGCAACTCAAGACCAAAAATATCCTTTACATGCAAACAATTGGCTCAACAAACTAACTATTCATGCAATGATCAGTTTTGGAACCACACAGGTGACTGAAATCGGTCCCTGTCTGCCTGGAGATGACCGACGTTGGCCAACTCCTGCCGATGTCAGTTTCCCTTCTATTCACCCCTGACCAACATCAATTGGCCTGACCAATGCCAGTGATTGTGACACTCAGCAACTCTTCCATGTCTGCATCAGTTGAAGCTTTTTGCTCCACAACCTAACAATCTCCCACTTGGAGATAAATAGCTACAACTGTACTTATACCTGTACATCATCTAGTTTGTTCCCTTGGCTTTGTATCCCTCTTCAAGATCACTCTTGAAGACCAACCACCATAAATCCTGTGGTGCACCTCCTATCATCCAAATCACCTACCACATCTGCATCTACAAACCCATGTAGAAAAGAACTTGACCTTGCATAGCATGTGCACCTACTGCTGGTCCCTCTCAGATATCTGAGAATCCACTGAACTGCCCTCTAGTGCTTCTTTCTTGGATTGCCTCCAAACTTGCTGACAACTCCCATTGCTTGGGAAATCTTAGGTCTAGTACATACCATGCACTTAACCTCATTATGTGAATCAGGACACTGATCATATAACTGTCCAACCATCGGCATGCTAACCAGTTTCACACAATCATTTGGAGACAAAATCAACCTGTGACCTTCCATGTCTCTAGAACACACTCATGCCAAAGAATCTTGCTGCTCCCAAATTCCTCATGACACACCTCTGAACTAACTTTACCTTTAGTTCAACAACTCCCTGCATGTGTAACCCTACAATAAGCACACAATACAGTAACAGGATAATGTATCTAATATTATCCAACCTGGTAAAGAGAAACATAATGGTCAAACCTCCATTATCCTACAACTTACTCAAGACCATATACCCGGCCTTTCGTCTCACTTGTCCATTCCCATTCTTTTTATCCTAAACATCCATTTGTCTCTCAGTGCTTTCTTCCAGCTGGCAACTCCACCCAAAAACTCCCATTTGGTTCTTCTCCAAGGAATCACATCCTTCATCCATGCCAAGCTCCCACTATTTCCTAGATCTACCTGCTCTACTTCTTTAATAACTTCCTGGTTCTTGACCATCAGTGAGCAACAAGTAGTGTAAATAAGGGAAATAATGATTTTGAGGCTTACTTACCCTTTAAGTCTTCCATATAGGTGCTTGAGACTCCTTGACAGCTTGTTGTCTACCCAAAATTTGTCTCAGTGACTGATGTCGGTCACATCTCAGTCTACACCTGACTGATGTTGATTCCATGTGACTACCTCATCACCGACGTCGATTCCCCATGACCGATGCCAGTGTTTATGTGTCTAGAGTCACTGACGTTGGGTTGAACATAGCTAACATCGGTCCCTATCTAGATGCTGATGCCAATTTTCTAACCGACATCGGTCTCTGTGTTTTACTTGTGAGCGATGACTTCTACATGTGAGCTCTTTTTGGATCAAACCCTTGTCCATATCAACCTTGCTCTACTTAGAATTATTCAGCCCCTTGAACTAACCTCTGTCTGTCATCTTCTCCTTGAAAACTAAGGCTTTCCTATTCTTATCACGAACATCAGATTTCTCAAAAAATGTCACTTTCTTCCTTTGCTTATAGAAATCTTGATCCATGCTTTTCAAATCTGAAAGCATACCCTTTGACTCAAAAACATTCATCCCCTTCTTATTCATGTGACCAAGCCTATTAAGCCACATCTTCGAATCTACTATTGAAGTAGATAAACCAGAAGGAGAATCAGTAATACAAGTAGATAGATAAAGCGTACCTACTTTCTTACCTCTTGCTACAACAAGTGCACCCTTGGTAACCTTCCAAGAGTCCACTATGAGAGTTACTGTGCAACCCTCATCACCCAATTTTCCAATAAAAATCAAATTCTGCTTCAGGACTGGGACATGCATGACCTCCTTCAACACCCATGTGTTACCCGTCTACAATTTCAGCTTCACTTTCCCTTTGCCAACCATTTGACAAGGCTTACCATCCCCTAAATAAATTTCTCCAAAGTCTCCCTAGACATATTCATGAAAAAATTCCCTATTTGGGGATGTATGGAAAGAGGCACCAGAATCTAAAACCCAAGATTCTACTTTATCCAAGGTACATACTAGAGCATCCTATGCAACAATACCTACAACAATGCCTGCAACAGGTGCAACATCTGCTTCTTTAGTTCCTTCTTGCTGATCTTCAACCAACCAACAATCTCTCTTTACATGCCCTTTTTTCCACATTTCCAGCAAGTTATTCTACCATACCTGGACTTGGATCTCCCGCCTATCTTTGACCTTGATCTCCCATGCTTGATCTTCTCTCTTTGCATTCCCTTGCTTTCAACACTCAAAGCATTCCTTGATGATTCACCTGTGCTTTTCCTATGTATTTATTCATTCAAGATTACACTCACAACATCATCCACTTTTAAGATTTTAGAAGCAGACGTAGTATTACTAACTGCCATTACCAAACTCTCCCAACTTTCAGGTAATGAGCATAAGATTAAGAGAGCCTTAATTTCACCATGGAAATCACTAAGATGACTATGTACAAATCCACCTTCCAAAATTTTCAAATTAAATAATTGCTTCATAAGAAATACCTTATTCGAAGCTGAGGGTTTTTCATATAAATTTACCAAAGATTCCATCAACTCTACTGTTGTCTTAGCCTGAGATAAGTTGGAAATCACAGACAATGCAAGTCTCAACCTTATAGATCCCAGAGCCTTCTAATCAAGAACCTCCCATTCTTCATCCTTCATATTCATGGGCTTGCATGCAACCCCACCCAATGGTAAGTACAAATCTTTTTGATACAGATAATCTTCTATTTGCATCCTCCATAATTGATAGTTCTTGCCATTAAACTTCTCCATTTGTAGCTTACTTTCTTCTGCCATTGCTATACTCCCACTCAAATAGAAACCCCTGTGAGTGACCTGTAATCAACAAACACTAACCAAATCTGATACAACCTGTTATTAAACCAACCAAAAGCTCTGATACCACTTGTTAGCAGTATCAAGCTATGAACCAACACCCTGGCTCTAATACCACTTGTTAGGGATGGAAACCTAAAACCACAAACTTGGCTTTGATTCTAACTTGTCAGGATCTTTCTCCTCAATAAGAGCACACTATGATTACCTTGTATAAGCAACTAATCACAGAATTATACTAGAATTAACAAGTAACTAGATTTCACAAATGACACAGAATATGAGAGACAATACACAATCTTGTATTAATACTCATGCCTAAAGGAAATATAATGAAGATGCCACAATCTTCCACACCTCTCAGATGTACAGATCTCTTTCCCTCAAGAGTTCACTCTCCTACCAAAAATAGTCCCAACACACAACTCAAACACAGAGTTGGTGTTTACCTCCAACTAGTCAGTAATAACCCTACCAGTACACAAGTACTCAAAGTACTTCAAGTAGATCTCCCATGAACCTGCAAAAAATTGCAACTCAAATGATCTTACTTACCATGTAGAACTTCTCCCTGATCTTGCTGCCACCTACAGATCAATTGTTCTTATAATTAGAAGGATCTCTTCCTTGCCTTAATCCTTGATCCTTAATTACAATGCATGCCAATGAGTCTATAAATAGATCCCATATTAAACAATAACTTAGACTTCTAATTTACAATAATTAGACTCGCAACTCAAGACCAAAAATAGCCTTAACATGCAAACAATCGGTTCAACAAACTAATTATTTATGCAACAAGCAGTTTTGGAACCGCATAGGCAACCAACGTCAGTCCCTATCTACCTGGAGATGACCGACGTCGGCTGACTCCTACCGATGTCAGTTTCCCTTCTGTTCACCCTTGACTGATGTCGGTTGGCCTGATCGACACCAGTGACTGTGACACTCAGCAACTCCTCCATGTCTGCATCAATTGAAGCGTTTAGCTCCACAACCTAACACCTACAAATGAATAAGTCCAATGTGAGTGTGACAATGTGGGATATGCTATTCATTCTTAGATAAGTGGATATTCTTTAAGAAGGCTTGTCTAAGATTAATGTTGCACCAATTGTAGATAAGCCATCAAACAAGGTGAATGAGGTTCTCGTCAATGTAGCCAAAGGACCTAGTGAACAGAAACCAAGTAAGGTAGTCAAACCTCCTTTCTTATACATTTTAGTAATCATTGGTGACTCTTTAGTGCACAATTGCTTGTTAGACAATGGGGCTAGCACCTCAATGATGTCAAAGTCTATATCATACTAGCTTGGTATAAAGTATGAGCCACAATCTAAAGGAGTGTTTCAATTGGATGGATCTTCTACCAAACCAACTAGCATCATCAAAGATCCTAACATGACCCTACATGCCTATCCTAGTATCTTAGTGGTTTAAGTCATGTTGATCCTAGATGTACCTCCTTATTTTTCACTCTACTTATCAAAGGAATTCATAGTAAATATTGGAGGTTATCTTGCAATATATTGATCAAGCATGGAATTAAAAACAAGATATGTGACCAAGGTATCTATCAAGGCTAAGCCCACTGCACAATTCCACATAAAGCCTTATGGGCTAGATATCATAAGCCTAAATTACACCATTCTTGATAAATATGAGCATATGGTTAGCCAAGAATTAAATACTCACCCTAAAGAGATACCATACATTTTCTTGGATGAATTATGGAATGACAATCATCTAGCTAACCCCTTAGATGGAGTTGAAGAAAGGGACATGGGTGTCTATTGCTTACATGAAGAAAACAATTCCATGCCATCCCTCATTAGACCAAAAAATATCCTAATGGATTATGGAAATTTTTATTTGATGTTTAAGGAGTAAAAATGGAGTGGGTGCAGGTGTAATTCTAATATCCCACTCAAGTGACAAATATTTCTCTTCTTATAAGTTCTAAATTGCTATTGTAATCCAGCTAAGTATGAGGGTCTTATCCATGGCCTTCAATGGGATAATGAGAGAGAGATGAAGTAGTTGTAAGTTTATAGAGATAGTGAGCTAATAGTGCACTAGGTTAGAGGCCAAAATATCACCAATAACCCTTTAATGAAGTCTTAAAAACATAGAGTGTGGGACCTAATTGAGGATTTTGAGGCCTTTAACATCTAATTTATACCAAGGAGATAGAATGAACATGTTAATAGGTTGGTACCTATCAGATCTCAATTTGATATCCCTAATGAGTTAAAATTGGACAAAGGTGCAGCCACATGTCAAAGTGGTAGTAAGGCCATTAGTGCCAGATAATGAAGATCATTGGTAGGTCTTTCAGAATGACAAGCAAACTGCCTATTTCTTGTAGCAGGAAGAAAAAATTTCTTCCATGAACCAAGAAAAGTTTCAACATTAATATGGGGAGTAAATTGTTCAATTGAGATCTAATAATATTCCTAAAGGGATTATAACCCTTGAAGGTCTTTTTCATGAGGGAGATCATATGATAAAAGATAAGGCAGTAATGTCAAAAAATGAAGATAACTATGAAAGAGTCCTTATCTTCAAGGAAAAGCTCCTCAAGTTTGGGAAGGTAAGCACTAGAGATAAAAGGCATACTTTCATAGAGATTTATAAAGAATATGCAGACATCTTTTCTTGGGAATATAGTGACCTAAAAGGCTTTGATCCTTAGCTATCCCAACACATTATAGAATTAGAGGCTAATGTCAATCCTTTCAAGCAAAAGCATAGGCATATAAACCCCAAAATAGAAGATCTTATGAGTAAAGAACTTACTAGAGGAAAGAACTTACCAAATTAATTAAATCTAAGATCATCTTTCCCATTAAGCACTCATCATGAGTAGCCAATTTGGTACTTATGATGAAGAAGAGTGGGGAAATTACATTATGTGTTGACTTTAGGGATCTAAATAGGGTCTCTTTGAAATATCACTATACCTTGCCATCTATGGAGCAACTCCTTCATATAGTTACTAGTTCAGAATGCTTCACCCTTCTAGATGGGTTTTCAAGATACAACCAGGTGCTAATAAGAGAGTAAAATTAGTATAATACTACCTTCACCACAAAGTGGGGCACATATGCTTACCAAAATATACCTTTTGGATTGTCAAATGTTGGGGCTACTTTTCAAATAGCCATGGATATGGATTTCCAAGGATTGATGAATTAGATGGTGCTAGTTTACTTGGATGACAACATAATTTTCTCCAAAAATTATAGTGAGCACATGGACCATCTAAGTTTGATATTCCAAAGATGTAGAGAGTATGGGATCTATTTAAATCCCAATAAATGTGTGTTTATTTTTCATAAAGGCAAACTTTTGGGTCACATTATTTCAAAAGAATGACTATTCATTAATCCTAATAGAATACATGCTATCTTAGCACTATCTCTACCTAGGAAAAAGAAAGGAATCTAGATCTTCCTTGGGAAAACAAACTTTGTGAGAAGGTTTATACCTAGTTTTAAAAACCTAGTCAAACCCATCACCACCATGATGAAGAAGAGCCAAGTGTTTTCTTGGTCAAATGAAGGTAGACCAGCATTTGAGGCCATCAAACAATCCATTGCCATAGCACCCTCTCTTATGAATCTTGATTTCTCAAAGGATTTCATATCGTATACCTTTGTAAATATTGATAATATATCACCTATGCTGATGTAGAAGATTGGTGAAGGACTTAATTAGCTAATTGCCTTTTTTAGTCAAGGGCTAGAGGGATATGAGATGAGGTTTAATTTTATTGAAAAGTAGGTTCTTGAAGATTTAAGGAGCCTCAAAATGTTTAGACCAATACTCTCCAATATTAAGGTTCACCTTATGGTGTATCATCTTTGAGTTAGGGACTTATTCCTTAACAAGGATTTCAATGAGAAAAGAGTAGGCTAGATTACCAAGTTCATGGAGTGGGATGTGGAGGTCAAAGTCACCAAGTTGGTAAGAGGAAAAGGATTATTTGAGCATATGGTGGATGACCTTCAAGAAGACAAAGAAGTTATTTTGGTAATACAAGATAACTCATAGACATAATCACCTCCACCCCATAATAGTTGGCTCTAGGATATGACCCATTTCTTGATGACAGGAGAATGTCCCCAAGGTTTGGACATAATATAAAGAGGGTATTTCAAGATTTAGTCCATACTTTATGAATTAATTGTTAGTGTTATTTTTAGAAGGGACTATAATGGGGTACTTCTTAGGTACATTAATGACAATCAATTAATGAAGCTCTTAGATTAGTTTCATGATGGACCTATAAGAGGCCATTTTGATTTAAGAACAACAACAATAATGGTAATGAGAGATGGCTATTATTATCCTAGACTTTTCAAATATGCCTATGCATGGGTTAGAAAATGCTAAAAGTGTTCCCTATTTACAGGAAAGTAGAGACTAGTAGCTCTTCCACCCAACCCAATCTAGGTGGAGCAAGCCTTCATGCAATGGGGATTAGACTTCATAGAGATGATAAATCTACCTTCAAGTGTAGGGCATAAATGGGTGCCCACTATAACTAAATACTTCATCAAGTGGGTGGAATTAATTTCCTTAAAATAAGCTAATGAAACAGTAGTATTGGACACCTATGATAGCATAGTGACTAGGTTTGGTGTCCCAACTAATATAATTATAGATAATGCCTCAACATTTATGGGCATGAAGATAAGTGAATGGGAATTTAATCCAGGTATCTACCTTAGCACATCCTCTAATTACTATCCCATGGTAATAGACTGGCAAAGTCTATAAACAAGAACTTATTGAAAATTATCAAGAGAACTATGGAGGAAAATCAAAAAACATGTCATACAAAGCTAAGAAAAATCTTATGGGCTAATATAGTGACTCCCAAAGCTACCATTGGCAATTTTCCATATGTCCTTATATATTGAAGGGAAGACAAATTGCCCATTTCTCTTGAATTGCCTATCTTGGAGTTAGCCCATCAACTTGAGTTGGTGGAGAGTGAACCTATGAGCATAAAGATGATAAATCTCATGGAAATTGAAGAAACTAGGGACCTTATAATAAAGACATTAGAGTCACATCAATCTCAAGTCAAGAAAGTCTTTGATAATAGATCCACAATAAGGGACTTCAAAAAAGGGGACCCAGTCCTCAAATGGAACTCAAATAAGGCCAAGCCAGGAAACCATACCAAGTTAGACACCTTATGGACTGCCCCTTATTTCATCCATGAATTCAAACAACATAATGCTTTTTAGCTTACCTAATTATATGGAGAGGTATTACCTATCCCATTTAATGGCATTCATTTAAAGCTTTGTTATTAGAAGAGTTTGCATTTGTTGTAAAATATTGTAACATATTATAGTAGTTTTCATGCTTTCCTCTAATTGCCTTATGGACATTTCCTTTTAGTTGTTTGTTTCCCTTTAAATAAGTACCTTGGGCACAGTTTTTTATTTTGATCTTTTATTCCTTTTGCTTTAAGAGGAGGAAAGTTTTAGAAAGGTTCAACCTTATATCAATATCACAATATTTTTAGTTGGGAATAATCTTGAGACTCCATTCCAAATGGATCAATTCAAGGCTACTAGTATCTTGCATAGTAGGCATGCAACCCTAGGATGTCGCTATAAATGTTGGCCAATTTTGGCCTACATGTAGAAATCTACCTAAATGGACTAGCTTCTAAAGGTCTTGGTATGGAGTGATCAATTGAGTAGAGTTATATATGGAATGAGTGGACCTAAAATGATAAGAGAATATCTCATATTTCTTACAAAGATTTTGCAACACTTTAAGCAAGCTTAAAGTGAAATTTGATTAATATTTGGAAAATAGGCTTAGAAACAGGTCTAAAGTTACAAAGTTAAGAAGACCAACAAGTATTCATGGTTTTTAAAGAATTCAGAAGCATGAACAAGGTTGCATAAAGCCTTATAAGTTCATTTGAGCCATCTAAAAGAGACAACAACTCTTTCACAAGTCCAAAAGAACTAGATCGTCACAAGCATGCCATGTAGAAATGGACAGATCAACTTGATTATGCATTTAATAAATAAACTTTGTAAATCCTCTCAAGCTAAAATATCACATGGTCATGGTGTTTTTCATTCCTTGAACATTCTCTACAAATTTATTGTCTTGATGACCTTGTTATTTAAATATATAAAGCTTCAAACTTACACTTGTAGAATGAGACATTCATGGGGACGTCAAGTTAAAGCTAAAGTAATTAACCATTTGGATTTAAAAATACTTTGAAATTCATGCATATGTCAAGATTTGGTTTTTTAATAGAGATATTTAATTTCAAATATTAAATATAAATGGTCGGTGTTCAATTATACCAAATATCCAATGACAAAAATTGACTGATAGTGTCAGTGGGTCCTAAAGATCTAACAGAGCACATTTAATCATGCATTCAAGATCTAAGGATGAGCATCAAGTCAAAATGTCAACATGAATTCAAAGTAGACAAGTGGAAATATCTTGGGAGTAGATTATATATCTAATTTTACACATCGATTGACATTGTCAGTGTGTCCAGGCAGATAAATGGTACATGTTTAATTATGCATTTAAGATCTAACAATGAGAAAGAGGTCAAAAGGTCAAGGGATATCTAGGATGAATATGTAGGTGAAAAGTATCTCAACCGCATTATACTAGTAGTAGATAAATGGTATGTGTTCATTCATACAAATAAATATCAA
Organism: Torreya grandis; assembly: GCA_037957365.1. Classification (NCBI taxonomy): domain Eukaryota; kingdom Viridiplantae; phylum Streptophyta; class Pinopsida; order Cupressales; family Taxaceae; genus Torreya; species Torreya grandis. Next base: position 2,791,620 of record JARHVA010001367.1, read on the forward strand.
TGGTGTGAGTGTAAGTTGAGCAAGCAAATCCAACAGTGCATAAGCAAGCAAATCGATGGTCAATATTAAGATTCAAAAGCTAAGGGACTATAGTAGAGGTCAAATTTGACTCCGGTTAAAAAAAAAACAAATGATTTAAAGAGTTATGTCACCATTACATCTTAGTTAAATACCTTTAAAGGGACATAGTGTTATAGTTAGAATGAACAATGATGGATTTCCAATGCCATTGAATCTCAATGTGAACCTCTGGTTCAAATATTTGTAACATGTAGGGTTCATCTTTTAGTTTCATGATATTATTTTCTAACCATGTTTGATATTATTTAAATAAGACCTATGTATATGGTGAGTTCTTAGTTTTCATACATGTTTAGAGGTAGGATAGGTCTATCTAGGCCCAATGGAGATCAAGAATGAGGCTATGTGACATGTAGTCATTGCATTGATATATAGCTATAATAAAACCAATAAAGGAGATTAATTTTCATTCTATAGTAGACCTATGATCAGATATTGAGTATGGATAGATATGAATAGTTATGGACATGTGTCTCATCTTTCTATATGGTCCCAACTCTGACAAATAGCCACTAAGAGTAGATTTGGGCATGATTCTATCAAGTACATAGATATAAGGACCTTACCCTCATAATAAAGCAAGTAGAGATGGCATAAGAATTCATAAAGAATATTAGGGGATTGGCGAAAGTAGTTTTAGAATTTAGTGTTATTCAAAATTATAGAGATATATTCTCCATCAAACTTAGTCATGATTCATCATGTAAAACAAACCCTTATCTTCTAGTGGATCTCTCAGCCAATGAGAAGAAATTGGAGACTAGTTGGAGAAAATGCAAGTTAACTTATTGATGATGGATTAAGTCTTGGTTAGGCCAAAAAGATGGTAGAACATTTAATAAAAGGTGGTATCTCATTGATTGTTCTTGATTAATGTGATATCACTCTCTCCCTCCCCTTTCTCCTATATCTCCCATTCTTCCCCATTTTGGTAATCTCTCTCTTAGTTTTTAGAAGACAAGACTCTCACTCTCTCAATTCTATAAGAGTAGAGACTCTCATTTGATAAGGATAGACCCTATCGAAACTTATATGAAAGGTATCTTGAATATAATAAATATTTCCTTCAACTATATATTGCTTTTGAACTATGTTTAGTAAGTTTGTGCATGATGGCATTGTGAAGGATAATCTTTGATTCCCATTATCCTCCTTAACTATTTTAGGGTGTTTTCTAATTGATTTTAAGTCTATATTTGTCTTTTTTCTACCATAAATGTAAGATTGGTGTGAGTCTTATAATTCCTCTTATATTCATTCATTAATTCCTAAACCTAGTGTATAAAATACTTATGCAATTATCTTGATTTTGAGATTGTGTGAGCTAGTGATATATTATACTTCTTCAGTGTATACTTCATGATTGTGTAGGTTGTCACTTAATTTGGTGCATCACCATGTTATCTTTCTTAGGATCCCTATTATCCCTTTATAACCCTTTTCTCAGTGCAAACATTAGTATAGGTGATCCATCAAGAGGAAGTCAGCCTTATCTGAAGTTTCAACCCCACCATAGGTGACCCATAGCCTGGGGTTATTACCATAGCGTAGTTCAATTGGAAAGGGCCTAAAGAACCCTATCCAATGGTACAAATTGATGCTACAACATAACTATTGTCCTAGGGCTAGGTGTCCCACTAAAGATTGAAATTTATCTGGGGTTATGTCATTTAGAATAAGGGATTGTCCTAGGAGTTTTTTAAGGATATTATTGTGGATGGTAGATGTACACAAAAAATCCAAAATGTATATTTGTGCAATTGTATTTTAGATTTATTCCACAATGTCATATGTTTTTCCTTAACAATTGTAATTGTCTTGTTTTTAGGAGGCATAGTGGGTTAGATTGGTTCATTGGTAGGAGGTTGTGGGCCTGGGATGGTTATTTTAGACTGCTAATTTGTGATTCTACAATTTGGATTGGATATAGGACTATTGTAACTAGAAAATGATGGAAATGGGCCAAAGAAGACAATTATTAATTTTTGGTACACTTGGTTATGGTCATAGGTCAATGAAGAGTTATCAGTATAAGGTCTTGAAATGGTAATCCTTGGTTGTTATTGTACTTGGTTGTGATAGGGTGATTGACATTATTAGGTAATAGTCCTAGACTATTGGAATTTGGTCTGGGATAGAAGGTAATGGTAGATACATGACCTCCCATGATATGAACTACAAATTTATTATATTCATATGCAATTATATGGTAAGTATGTTGGTTATTGGGGTCATTATGGCCTTGGTTCCTTCTATTCGATTGATTTTATTGTTATAACTACTGATACTATTATTTTTATTATGGTTATTATTGATTATATTGTTAATATTATTGTTTCTATGGTATTTATTGTTATTATTATTGATTAGAATTGTTATGTTGTGTAAAAGGATTTTTCTAGATACCTAGGTTTTGATTTGAATTATATTCTCTATTATCCAATTGGATATCTCCATTTTATAACATATTTTCAATAAGGTTCTTTAACTTCACACAAAAACATATATAATTTCCATGAAAATAATGATATTCATAGTAATCATGCTCTTTGTACCATTTTGGATATGGTATACCCTCAAGATAGTGTTTTGGAATTATCTAAATAATCATATTGGTTGTAGCTAGTTTTTAAAACACTACTTCAATAGGTTCACCAAGGTTGCTAAAGACTCTAGGAGTAGGTCTCCTTATTGGAGTATGGGTTTGAAAATGTGGTGGTGTTGGAATAAAAATTACTGATGGGATAGGTAAATTAGTGTACAAAACATTTATGCAATTTCACTTGACATATATGAGCCATTCAAAAAACATATAGATCTAGCAAGCATAAGCAACTATCCATATAATCATGAAACATAAGAACATATCACATATGTGGGAAACCCTCAATGGGAAGAAAACCCACTAATCTATAAAAATGGACTATAGTAATATAAGACAAAAATCAAATTTAGTGAATCACCAATTCCATATGGAGGATGAACCCTAACTAGCCAAGCACCCACTTACAAGGAGGCACCAAACCCCTAGATGACTTAACACCAACTTAAACACCTTATTAATTTGACCACCTTTGGAATATATTGTTTCTCACACAATATATTATGATCACCTTATTTATATCTTCACACTTTTATCCCTGTCAAATGACCTTCTAATCTTCTTCGCTTAACTAGGTATCTTCAAGACTGATTATGTCATATGACCTTGATCTTCATATGAAGACACTTGTTAGATATTCATGAAAGTTCCTTTAATATATTTTGATGGTATATAATACCTTATTCCTCTCAAGGATCTTCTATCTCATTCACTTTTTGATCCAATACTTTGCAAACTTTGTCCAATACAACTTTTGACAGCTACAGTAACTTCTTCAGATTCAAGCCTATATCTTCACTTTTTCTCTCTCATCTCTCTAAAAACCACCACATAGAGGTACTTTATCGAATTAAATAAAATATATAAACACTTACCTAGGAATACCAATCCATTCTAGTAACTTTTGATCAACATCTTCAATATCGGGTCCTTATTAGTGTTCTAAAAATGTTTAATCATGTTTCCACTCTTAACGATTGTTCATAAAGCATAGCCCCTCAATACAAAAAATAATGCCTAGAATTTTTATCTATGACCCTTAAATATATACCATGAATATCTTAGGTTCCAATGAAATGTTTTGATAGGCTAATGAGCACAAGAAAATCCTTCTTGGGTTGAGAACCCTTCATTCTGAGCACTTGAGAAACTTCCAAATAACTTCGCATGCCTTGTCCCTAAAAAAAGAACATAAAAATTCATGCACATGCTTAAAACAAATTTAATTACCTTTATCAATACTCACCTACTCAAACTTTCATTATAAACTGATCTTGATACCCCATTAGGCTACACTCTCTCTACACCATAGTCTTCATACCTTACTAGGCCTTGAATCTGTCCTTCATGCCTCTTTTCATGCTCTTAACATGTCACTATCATGCTCAATATCTCACTCTCATGAAATATAACCTATCTCATAATTAAAAACTACCACACATCCTTTACATGCCTTTACAATAGATCATGATGCCTCATTAGGTCATTATCTAATACCTTCACCTTGTTATGACTAGGCTCAAGCTTCCAATGTACTTGACACCTTGACCTATTCCTTCCATGTTATGACCTTATCAAAACAACAAACAAGTTGTTATAAGACACTTTAACCTATACTTTCATGTAACCAAAAGACATTAGTTTCCATCAAATTCTCCCTTTCCTTCAAAATCATCCTATCACATGTCTTACTCTAAAATTATTCATACACTATCCTTCTTATGAAGATATTAGTTGTATTTAAATATATTCCATGACTTGTACCTTGCATGATCACATCACTCCACCATGCTACCTACACATACCTTCTCATAAGGTCTAAACTATGATTCACAAGACACCTTAACTAAGATCAAACATACTAACCTCAATGATATTACTCAAGCTAACATAAGAACACTCATAACACACTCATATCATTTCTCTCATATAACAACACTCTTCCAAAATTCTTGACATAACTCAATACCAACTCAACTTGATCTCAACAACACTCTTGTCGATACCTACTTATCGTCATACATTCACAAGAACCTTCAATGACAACACTGGCAACTTCATGCTGACCTAAACCTTGATATCAACCTTGCCATCAATCAACAGATAAGACAAATATCAATAGACTTAATTTGTCACATCAAACTCACAAGATCATACCTCAAAGACCACTTATCATGCATCTTCACTAGATGCACCTTGGCATCAATGATAAAACCTCTCAAAAATTCCCCATTTTTTTTAATGGAAAACATAATACAACATGATCATTCTCATCTCCCCCATTCTAGTCTTTCTCCCCCTTTAACATTAATGATAAAGGGTTTTCCACAAAATTCCACTTCTAGAATCATACCTTCTTACAATAAAATCTCAACACACATAATATGAAGCATTAGAAAAACATATTCCCCATTAATCCATGCATATCACCTTCAAATGATCTTAGATCACAAGACCACTCACCTTGTCCTTGACATGATTGATATGACTCAAACCTTTGATCACACACTAGGCTACCAAATTCTTGACATCAATTAAATAATTAGGGACTCCCCCATTGTCTTCATAGTTTGAGTTCACCACATGAGTCATCAGGACTCTCAAACCATCATCATCTTCCTTAAAACATCTTGATACCAATACCACTTGTCAACATAGATCAAGCTCAACTTCCAACTACTAAATATAAGGAATAAATTTTTTCTTACCTCTCAAAAACCAATAGCACTTCCAGCTCTGTCAACATTCTTCAACATGTCTTCATGATATCTATAATGCTTCTATTAATTAATGAGTGTCTCCATGAAGCTTAATGGAGTCACCCCTTTCATAGGGCACTAAAACACCATGAACTTAGGAGATTCCCATATCTCTAATCCAATCCTCTCATCCATCTTGCAATCATGTGACTAATAGTCCCTCTTTAAAATTCACTTAGGCTTTACTAAAGAATTTGACTCATCCACCTCATCATCCTTATTATTCTATTTGACTGCCTTATCAATATATGCAGATAACACCTATTCTTAACATTCCTTCACATTTGATCCTTGCTCTACCCTAGAAAATAGTCCATTTTGACTAGTATACTGATCATGATTCACCTTAATTGTCTTTGGTTTCCATATAAATGTTTACCCTTCTCATGCACTCTAGGAGATCCATATACCTTGTTATGCCTTGAAGGCCTTCTAACTCTATTAAGATATAATATTTCAATGTGTCCCACATTATGAAACTGTAAAAAACAACATTACTATTCTTAACTCTTGACTATTCACTCTTTCTCCCATGGTCCCATGATAACTCATCCCTTGATACCATTCTACAATCACTTATTGTATTACCAGAGATATGGCAAGCAAAAAAACAACCGTTAAAATAATTGGAATACCTCATTGTGTTTGGCCACTTGATTGGTTTCTTCATGTTGGTGCTCTTAACTTGTTCTAGCTTCTCATGCTCTTTCTCAAAATTTCTCATCTTGTCTATGATCTGCTCATGCTCAACCTTAAAAGAATATATATTTGTCTTAAACTAATCATACTTAACATCTTTTGCTCTTAACTTTATATTGACACCTTTTAAATGATTCCTAATATCGTTGATGATCTTTTCATCCCTTTTGGCTTCTTTGACCTAGTAATTCTTTAAGGTACATATTTTTTACTTAAGACCTTTGACCCTAAATCTCAAATCATGCTTCCTCTTATTTTAGTGATTCAAATCATCTAGGATACTTATGATCTCAACTTCAAGATCTACTTCAACTTTTCCTTCTTCATTGTCATAGTAGACTTCTTTTTTATACATGTCTTCTCCTTAGAGTAACCTGCTTCTTTATCCAAGAGTAGAACTCGATTGCCAAATTGATCAATATAGTCATCATCATCAAACATGTTATTATCACTTACCTCAGATGACTTATTGTTTATTTAAAACTTAATCAACATATCTCTTACATTATTATCTTGGGAAATGAATTGATCTTCATTACTATCATGATAAATACTATCATCATCACAATCCATGCTTGCAATTTTAGGATATCATTTAGGATTTTAGGATTAATTCAAAGGATCATGATATTATACCAATTATTAAAATTTTAATGACTAAAAAGGGGAGTGAATCAGTCTATAAAACATACATGCAATTCCACTTAACATTTATGAGCCATTCGTACAAACATATAGATCTAGTAAACATAAGCATCTATCCACCTAAGAATAAAACACAAGAACACATCACATATATGGGAAACCCTCAAGGGAATGAAAATCCACTAATATATATAAATATAATTCAATCCTATAAGACAAAAACCAAATTTAGTGAAGCACCAACTCCACATAGAGCACTAACCCCAACTAGCCAAGTACCCACTTGACTAGAGTTTAGCAAGCACCCACATACAAGAAGGCACCAACCCCCTAGATGACTCAACACCAAATCAGCCATGTGATTGATTTAAAAACCCTTAGAACACCTTATTTATCTCTTCACACTTTTATCCCTCTCAAACTGCCTTATAGTCTTCTTCACTCAACTAGGTCTCTTCAAGACTGATTAGGTCATATGACCTTGATATTCATATGCAAAAACCTATTAGATATTAATTATATTTAATTTACTCACTTATTATGGTCTATAACTCCTTATTTGAATCAATCATATTCTATCTCATTTGATTATCCTTCCAATACTTTGTAAACTTTGTCTAATACAACTTTTGATAGCTACAATAACTTATTCAAAAACAAGGTTGTATATTCACATTTTATCTCTCATATCTTTAAAAACTACCACCTAGAGGTACCTAGGATATTCCAATACAAAATACAAACACTTACTTAGGCATACGAATACATTCTGGGTACCTTTGATCAACATCTTCAATATCAAGTCCTTATTAGGGTTTTAAGAGGGTTTAAACATTTTTCCACTCTTAATGATCATTCATAAAACATTTCCCCTCAATCTAGAAAATAATGCCTATAATTTTGATCTAGGACCCTTAAACATATGCCATGAATATATTAAGTTCCTATCTCAATGTTTGATGAGTTAATGAGCATAATAAAATCCTTCTCAGGTTAAGAACCCTTCATTCTGAGCACTCGAGAGACCTCCAAACAACTTTTCATGCCTTGTACTTAAAAATAGAGCCTCAAAATTTATGTAAATTCCTAAAAACAAATTTAATTTCCTTTTTAAATGCTCACTTACTCACATTTTCCTTGGAAACTGATCTTGATACCCCATTAGGCTAAACTCTCTTTTTATACCATAGTTTTTATACCTTAATAGGCCTTGAATTTGAAATTCATGCCTTTTTCCATTCTCTCAACACCTAAAAATCATGATCAACATCTAAATCTAATGAAATAATGTATCTCTCATTCTTAAACACTACGATACATCCTACACATGCCTTGACAATAGAGCATGATACCTCATTAGGTCACCATCTCATACCTTCACCATGTTATGACTAGGCTCAAGCTTTCAATGCACTTGAAACCTTGACTTGTTCCTTTCATGTCATTACCTCAACAAAAAAATAAACAAGTAGTCATAATATACTCTAACCTATGCTTTCATACAACCAAAAGACATTTATTTCCTTCAAATGTTTTATTTCCTTCAAATTCTCTCTTGCCTTTAAATGCATCCTGTCACATGGCTTACCCTAAAATTATTCATACACAATGCTTCTTATGTAAACATTCGTTATATTCAAATATATTCCATGACCTATACCTTCCATTTTCACATCACTCCATCATGATACCTACACATACCTTCTCACAAGGTCTAGACTAGACTTCACAAGACACCTTGACTATGCTCAAACATACTGACCGCAATAATATCACTCAAGATGACATAAGGACACTCATATCACTGATATTATACATCAACACTCTTATAAGCTTATTGACATAACTCACTACCAACTTACCTTGCCACTACTAACTAACCTTGTTATCAACAACACTCTTACAGACTTATTTATCATCATACCTTCACAATAACATTCAATGACAACATTGACAACTTCATGTTGTCCTAAACCTTAACATAAACCAACAAAGAAGACAAAGCTCAACAAATTTACCTTATCACATCAAGATCATAATCTCATACTTCAAAGACCACTCACCATGAATCTTCACTAAATGTACCTTGACATTAATGACATCGACCTTGACATTAATGACATCAATGAAAACACCTCTCAACAGGTGGTTATAGAATTTAAGGAGATAGCCTAGGTTGAGGCATAGGTTATGCTTGTTGGATAGGTTGCATTTGTGGAATAACTTAAATTTATGGCATAGGTTCACAAGATGGTGTTTGCACCATTTTAACATGACATGACTCAATTAATATATTACCAATTAAAAAAAAATTACAATTTTATGTCTTGGGTTTATCCTATTTATTAGCTTGAGCTGGTGTAAATGTTTGATCTTAGACTAGGCTAGGGTTCTTACTTGGGCCTACATTTTGGTTTTGATCCTGATTCTAGTTTAAGGAAGATAACTTGATAATCCCTTTATTAATAAGGACCTTTTCAATTTGTATGTCTTTCTCAATGATATCTTTAAATGTGTGTTACATTGAATCTCTAAGTGGTAATGTATTCCACTATTCAAATTTTTGGTAAATATAGCTGCCAATTATTCATCTGGTAAGTTGAGGGTACAGTGACTAGCAAGCACTCTCCATCTCTATAATTAGCTCACAAATATCTCACCAACTTTCTACTTGTCCTGACTCAAATCTACTACTAAAATTTCATGCTCGATATTGTAGGTTAAATGTTTCATAAACTTATCCTAGAGATTGTCAAAATTAGATACAAATTTTTTTGGTAAATTGAGAAACCTCTCCAAAGCCTATCTACCTAGACTCTGAGGAAAGATAAGGAGTAGGTATATGTCACTAAAGGCCACTAGCTAGAAAATGATAAAGAACTATGTTATATTCCTCGTAGGGTCTCCTTTACCCTTTTTCTTATCAAATTTTGGAGGTTCATAACCTAGAGGAAATGGTATCTAAATATACTCCATGTTAAATTAGTATGAACACACACCATCCAATTTGAATTTATTGGTCTACTTTTCTATTTTAATGGATGCAATTGCATCCTTCATTTATTGTAGTTATTGGTTCAAAAAACTTGATGGCACATTTGGTTGTGGTTATGATTAGGTGTTCAAATATGGATTACCTTGATCGGGGCATAATGGAGGTATGGATTACTATAGAACATTGGTTTGATAAATCAATCAATTAGGAATATACATTTGTACATTAGGATTAAAATATTGATATTGCATATGTTATTGGTAATTATCTTGGTTGAGATTCAAAATATAGCCTTAAGTTTGAGGGAATTGGGGTTATGATGGAAGGATATGGATTTGTGGAGTATATTATGCCTACTAAGGTTGAGTAGGGACTTGTTACTGACTAGTCGAACCTATCTAAATAAAGGGAACTAGTTGTTGACCAAGGCTCTATCTTTGAATATATGGCACTAACTAAGTAAGAGGTAATGGTTGTCTAATAGGTACTTATTAGATGTTGGAACTTCTTTGTTGAATGAAAACTTGTTATGAACTATATGCTTGTTGGGTGTTTGGAATTTGTCTTTAACCAATAAAAGTTCATTAATGATTAGATAATGTTTACAATTATTGAGGTACATTGGTCTGTGACTATTGAGGTACATTTGTTACTACCTATTGAGGTGGAACATTTGTTTCTCCTATTGAGGTGGCATACTAGTATACCTTTGTTGTAGTGGTAAATTATTTTGTGCCTATGGCCACATAATATTAGCCATAACCTATTAAGGTAGGATAAATTTCATCACTTGTTGACATAAAATATTGATTGACACCTAATTACTTATCCCTTATTGTTATGTGCTTGAAGAAGCCACTGATTAAAGAGTGGGAGTAACTTGATGTGGTTGGTAAGTAGGCATTACTCACCCCTATTATTTTGAACCAATCATGGCATTGGTAAGAGGTACTTGTTATTGAGGGTTATTTATTGGTTCATTTAACCCATTTTGGCCTAAATCAAGAGATACTTGCATGTTATCCACTATGTTTGACACATGGTCCTATGTAGAAACTACAATCACTTATCTAATGAATGGGACATTGAACATGTCAACTACTAAATCAATTTGTGTAAATGGGTCTATACCTAGATTATCTTGACCTATTTAATTCATTGACACTCATGTTGAAAGAGTTAATTATATACATGAAGAATTCAATATGGCCATGGCATTGAAACTTCTCACTAGATTAAGGTAAGTTTGATATGATTTTTTCAATTACATGAATCGGTTTATCATGGGGCCTTTTATTTTTTTAAATATATTTAGATCTTAGTATGAAATTATCATGAGAATTTGAGGGTAACTAGTAGAGGCATGTTTGATATTTTGGGTGTAAGGTATATTTCTAGGCACTTTGACTAGACTAGATAACTTTTCATGGGGAAAATATTCCAAAAAATTGGCCCCTACTTCTATATCTCTAACTAAAACCACATCCTTATTTTCAAGTAAGTAATTATTTAAAAAGTATGGATCATATGTCGATGGCATGGTAATGTAGTAAGGTTGTTGTTGGACTTATTCAATAATAGATGGCACACTAGCAAGGTCTGAGCTATTTATTCTTGGTCTTACCTTGGATGAGAAGATGTATTAACTAGGTAGTGTCATAATAAATATTTGATTTGTTCCACTTATTGAGCAGTGTAAGGAGGATTAGTATCCATCTCACAAACTACATCATTACGATATGGGTCTTGAACAAAGGTATAATTCATGACCACATTTTTGTAATCTAGACTAAACACGGGTTCACTACATGTGTAGTGAGGCATATTTGAATCCATGACTAATGTCTTACAAAGAAAAGGTCTAGAGTTCTACAAAGTCTTAAAACATGGTCTAAATTAATAGGTCGATGCTTGGTATATCTATAAACTTGGTATAAGTGTCAAACTTGGTGTAAACATGACCTAAAAATGGAGCCCTTATGCAAAATTAGAAATTGTAAACTTAAATATCTCCAAAGTATAATGTCTTACACACAAATCATCAAATTTGAAAGACAAATCCAAATGATAATATTGGAAAAGCATTTTGAACAAAAATAATATAGGTTTAAAAATAAAAATGGTGCTAGGTATTTGGAAATAAGGCATAAATCTAGGGTTAAAACAACATGAATAAAACTTAAAAACTAAGGCAAATGCTAGGTCTTTGGGAATAAGGCACAAAGATAGACTTGAAACAATTAGGTCTAAAAACTGAAAGGTAAATGTTAGGTCATTGGGAACAAGGCACAAAGCTAGACTTGAAATACCTATGCCTAAAAATTAAATGGTAATTGCTAGGTATTTGGGAATAAGGCACAAATTTAGACTTGAAAACAAACTTGGTCAAGGTAAAACTTGTAAGACAATTAATCTAACTATAAAACAATTCAAAAAACATGGACTCAAACTAGGCATATAGATTCAAACACAAACTTGACCTTGTTATAAGACATTATCCCTAGGCATGTGCCTAGAACTAATTAAGAAATTCAATTTTAAGTACGCAAAAATAAGCAAGATGAGTAAATCATTCAAACCCAAGTCATAATCAAGACTCAAATGTAAACTAACCATGTTTAAGGTTGTACTTTAAAATAGAGTTTCGACCTTAGTTCAAGGAAATAAATAGACTTGAGGCACACAAAAAATACCACTTCCTAAATCTAGGCAAAGGACCCTTTAAAGAAAGCACATAATTATTCCAAGTTGCATAATTCAAAGGTAAGAGGTAAACACCCAATCCAAAATTAAGAAAGGTATAGGTATAAACCACTCTATTTTAAATTTGAACTTTGCAAGAAAATTTTTGAACTTGGTTTAAAAGGCTTGGTTTCTTAAATAGACAACATTTTAGACCCAAATGTATGACATAATGATACCAATTATAGACCGAAGCCATGCATGGTTTCAAACTTGGTTTGACACAAGGCAAAGGTTTTGAAATAATATGAGCAACATAATGATGTTATCTCTCTCAAAAGGTATGACAATGCTTTTTTATTTCAAAACTCCATAAAAAATTGGGATGAAACGAGTAACATAATGATGCTCTATTTAAACAAGTGACACACACACAAATGTTTTGAAAATGTCAAAGGGAAAAGTGTGGTATTAAACAAACATAATAACACCTCTTAAGCTAAAGGGGTGTAAAAACATGTGATTTGGTTTGGACTTGTTTTATTATTAAAAAACAAATTTTAGTCTTTAAAACATGCATGAAAATTAAAGAAAATAAAAATAGCCCAAATGGCTCATCTTATTCCTATAACTGACATGGGTATGCATAGCTTCAGCCAGAGTTTCCACCGATATACCAATTCTTGTGAGGAATTAAGTCTTAATCCAAAAAATAAAGTACAAGTGTAGGTAGAGTTTTATATGCCTCCCTCTATCTCTCAAGCATTGATACATGGCATGAACTTAGAGTTAGGATCACTCAACATTTGGCATGAAATTTCACTGTAAGTGGGGCTTTGTCTTAAATCTATAATTTTATCATGTTATAAATATTCCTAAGTGTGGCTAACATAATAATTACAATTATGAATAAGGATTACGTAGAGGGGAGGTTAGTCTAGTTTTACTCCAATAAAACAAATCAAAATAACATACTAAAATCCTAACACCTCTATCCTAGACACTAAGGAAAGAATAGGTAACAAACTTATATATTAAAACACAACTATAACACAAAATAAATCACCTTTTTAAATTATTTGGAGATCCAAATTTATTGTTGAATTGGCTTGTTTGGTTCATGCATAAATAAATCTTCATCAATGGATCTTTGTTGGCTTCACCTTTCTTTGACACCTTGGCTTAGTTATTTGGCTTATGATTTTGGCACGGTAACATTACTTTCATGAATATTATGGAGTAAATACTACATAATAACTCTAAAATATAAAAGCATAGATATCAATAGTATGGCCTTGTATTTATAGCCTCTAAAAGTTAACTCTCACCCAAGGTGAGTTAAGGTTGAGTTTAAACATAGAATGGGTTTAAATTAACCCTAATTGAGATGAGACTAAATCTAGTTGAGTTAAAAAAAATCATGTAATTATGATTTTTAATTACAAGTTAGGGATCTCAAATTAGATATTTTTAGATATATATGAAGATCTTGACAACTCATAAAGGCAATGATGAAAAGGCTTGATATTTTGATTTTTGGAATTTCCATTTTTAGATATTCATTAATTATAAATAGATAATTCAAATAAAAATTTAATATTGTTTAATTATATTATTCATTTTTAGTGTAATTTTATACCTTTTAATATTTTATCAAGTGCCCCACTTAATGGGTCTATGGGCCAAACTACTAGTTATTAGGTCGTAAGGTGATTGACAATGAATCCATGAGAGGTTATTATTGTGTATAAGCTAGTATCCCAAATATGGATGTATCAACATGATTTTGTGTATTGATTAATGATACATGATTTAATTTGGGATGTTTAGTGATTCTTAGGCTTAAATTTTCAATGTTTGGTAGGAATGTGATGTCTAATCAAAAGCCAATTATGGCCAAAATTAGGCGTATATAGTTTGTCTTTATTTGGGAAGGCATTGGAATATATAAACATAGTAACATCTTCTCAAAGAATTAAAGGTCATGTATTCTTAATGCCCCAAAAAATGATGGATAAGCTCTAAATTCTCCCTTGATGGACTGATTAGTAAATAAGTTCAGTGATTGGTCCCTCAAAAGAAGGAAGTGATGGGACCAAAAGGTAAAAGGGGGTGGAAAAGATTGATTTTACCACATGAGGTTATAATTAGTGGCATAACATTGTAAAAAGATAATGATTTCCCAAAGGGGGTTATAATCATTATCTAAAGGATAAGTTAACAAGAGATTGATTTGCCCAAAGGTGGTTATAATAATTTTAAAGGGAAAACAATGATTTTCCCATAAGTAGTTATAATCATTGGCAAGATGAAAGTAATGATTTGCCCAAAGGTAGTTATAATCATTGGTAGAATGAAAACATACCCTAATTGGGTAGATAGATATAATTATTTGTCTAAAGGTATTTATAATCATTATCAAATTGAAAACATGCCCTAGTTGGGTAGAAAAATGATAATGATTTTCCCATAGGAGGTTAGAATCATGAACATCTTGATTGATCAAAACACAATGATTTGCCGAAGTCTAGTTATAATCATTGACATGACGGTGTCGATCAAAACACAATGATTTATCCAAAGTTAGTTATAATCATTGGTAGTTTGGGTGGGATAATATGTCAAAGTTGATAATGGGGCTTACTTATTGAATTCATACTCATGGGGTAATAGTAAGTTGGTATAGAGGAGAAATATGAATTTGGGAAACCTACTAGTATGGAGATGCACATCCTAACTAGCAAGGATTAAAATTTGTTCATGATTTAATTACTATACATGTGGGGAATGATTTGGATAGATTGGGAGTTTTTTAGGTGCCAAGGAGAAATATTGTGGCCTCATTACTCATAATATTTTTTGAGCTATGTTTTGTTGTAGCACATGCCAGTATGCATCATGATATAAAAAACCATGATAATTGATCCAAGATATCCATAAGGATTGACACATGATATAATAAATAATTGAAAATAAATCACCAATGATAAATACCATGATAACAATGTGAATGTATGAATATGGATGGAATTAAGTATAATTCACAAGGAATCACCCAATGAATGTAGGTAAACTATGTTAAGGCACAATAATAAAAGCAAACAAACAAGAAAACTAATAAATAAACACCAAAATGAAACACTAATAAAAAAAAGCATAATAAAACATCAAGAAGGGAATAAATAAAATCAATGGTTAATCATAATGTTAGTGAAAACAAAGGAAAAAAAATGACACAAGGTTTCCCCTAGGCTATAGGGAAGTAATGAGACAAACAAGATGATATACATTACCCCTAGGATATAGGAGACAATGAAATAAATATATAAAATAGGGGAAATAGAATAAAAGGAAGGGGTGGTTGAGATTAATCCAAATGTACTAGGTACGTAGACACATCTACGTAGTTTCATGGATGCACAGTCCAACATAAATGTTAGGCCAAATGTAATTCTCCCAAGAGATTGGATAGATGAAAAATGATGATCGAGAAAACATGATTGATGAGGTAGACGAATATGGGAATGGTCTCACAAAATGGAGAAAATGTAAGATGAAGCCCAAAAGTTATTAATGTATCAAATTTGAACACATAATGCATAAAATATAAACTCACAAAACAAAGAGAGCATAAGGCTTAGGGGTCAACAAGGATAGGAAACTAAAGGACAAGTGGTTTCTTGTGAATTATCTAGGGGTACCTTAATACTTAAGGCAAAGAAGTGATTGATTTTGTGATTTTTAGGATTTTTAGGATCATTTTTTAAAAAAATTGGATTTTTTAAAGCATCTCAACTTGATTTCAAAATGATGAGATACTAAATGGTCCAATTTACAAAATGGAAAGATCATTCAAGATTGAAATTGATAAATAAAAAATGGCAAGAGTGTGGCAAAAAGTGATTGAGCTAACCTCAACATGAATCAAGCACTACCTATACAGTCCTAAGATGGGACCTCAAGTCACTATAGTTCTACCTTACAATGGAAAAAATTGAATAGGTAGAAATAAGGTCTCAAAGAAAGCAAATGGCATAGTATGGCATATGAGTGGCAAGGTGGCAATTTAAATCATGATAAAGCTATTAGTCTTAATTTTCCCATTGGCAGTTATAATTAGGAAACAACAACATAGGTAAATGATACTAATTTTCTCAAAGTTAGTTATAATTAGTAGCACAAAGTGGGATTCTAATTTTTCCAAAGGCAATTATAATCATGAACACTCATAAAAAAATGGAACAAGAAATGAAAGATGTAACTACCAAACCACTGTCATATTGGTCCAAGATATAGCCTTTGTCTATAATACTAAATCAACTATTGAAACTTGATCTAAATCCTCATGTTTAAGGTGTATAAAGAATCAATAGAATTAAGCAAAGGTTAAAAGGGTGATGAGGGAGGGTTAAAAAAACTTTGGTTGAGAGGAAAGGTATGGTATAGGGTATGGTACAAATAAGGATGATGATATTACAATATAACAAAAATGTGCCTCATGGATAATACTTCAAGTCTCTTAAAAGAAGTAACACTTGAGGTGTATGATATTCATCAACTCATCAAGTTCATCTTCATCTAGTATAGTAAGCCTATAAGCTCTGAAGGCCTAATTTGAAATAATGACATAGTGACTTATCTAATAGGTTTAAACTTGCCCTTCTTCTTCTTTGTCTCATTTGTGGTGTTCATTTTGCTTTCTTTGAGAGAAAAATCCCCAAGTTCAAACTCTTTGTGTTTGACCCATTAGTTATAGTGGCCATGAAGTCCGTTATAATATACTTGAAGGCTAATGATAACATCCATGCATTTTTCATCAAGTAATTTTAGTTATTTTAGGTGAGTTAATAAATAATATTCATCATCTAGGACATGATTTAATGAGATGCATAGAGAAGGTAACTAAACCTTAATGGGAATAATGGCCTCAGTGCCATAAACTAGGGAATATAGAATGGCTCCTTTTGGAGTATGATAATTAGTGTGGTATGCCTAGAGAGAATGAAATATTTGGAGGTGACAATCATGGCCAACATCATTGAAAATATTTTTAAGGATGTTGACAATTATTTTATTGGATGCCTCTACTTGGCCATTACTTTGTGGGTAATATGTAATAGAAAAATGTTGATTGATATTGTACTTGGCACATAGCATTTTGACATTCTTGTTCTTAAATAATCTACCATTATCAGATATAATGTTGGATGGAATACCATAGAGGCATATGAAATGATTGAAGATGAGCTTGTAAATTTGTTTTCTAGTAATGTAAATGATGGGTATATAGTTTCAACCCACTTAGTGAAATAGTCAGTAGTGGTAAGGATGTGTTTATGGCCATCAGATGAGGTTTGGATAATCTTCCCATGATATTGAGGCCCCATGTAGCAAATGGCCATGGAGTAAGCATTGATTTTAGTGTTTTGGTTGGGGCATGAATCAAATTGGCATGCCTTTGACATTTACCACACCTTTTAACATAATCATTTGCATTTACATCCATAATTGGCCAATAATAGCTGGTTCATAGGATATTTTTGGCTAGGATGACCCTACTTATTTGGGCTCCACATACTCCATGAACTTCCCATAATTATAATGTTTATTATACTAAATTTAAATAATGAATTAGAGTTCTATCAAAGTTACAGTGGAAAAGGGTCAGACCAAGTGAGGTATATCATGAGGCTTGGTGGGTAAAGGTTTTTGTTGCTTACGTGATAAGTCAGGTGGCATGATATGGTCATGTATGTAAAGAGTTTTGAATACCATATAGAGTTGGGACCAATAATATAATAGATAATTATGATGGTTGAAGGTTCATGAGTAGGTGTTATAATATTTTCAAAAAATAAATTGATATTCTTTTACCCTATTTGTGTGGCAGACCAAAGAGCCAATGGTGGCTATGGCATACATTGTTCTGTTACTAGCCCTTGGTATGTTTTCAAACTGTATGTTATCAATCTATTATTTGAGAATGTTAATCATAGCCTTGTATATCACCAGCTTATCATCTTTATTCTAAAAGTGGTATGTTACCTAATTGATGATTAATTGAAAATCACCATAAACTATATAATGCTAGAAATTATGTTTTACTACTTGACAAAGCCCTAAAATGAGTGTTTTGTATTCAACCATATTGTTAGTATAAATAAACATAGTACAAAATGATTTATGGATAAGATTCCCCTATGGTGTAATAAATAATAGCCCTGAACCTAATCCATATGATGTGAATGATCCATAAAAATACTACTTCCAATGTTGATCCTCAAGAGGTGCTTCAATGATGGTCATAATCGAATCATTTGGGAATTGAAAATTTATAGGTTTGATATATGCAAGGGGAGCTTCAACAAGCTGATTTGCAAGCACTTATCCCTTTATAGCTTTTTGGTTGACATACTCAATCTCAAACTCGCTCAAAAGCATGATCCATTTAGCCATGTGGCCTCATAAAGTTTTATTAGATATTACATACTTGAGTAGATCTACATTGGAAATAGCTATGGTCTTATTATGGAGCATGTAGTGTTATAGTTTATATGTTGTAAATACCATAGCTAAACAAGATTTTTCAATAATCATATAGTTATGTTTATACAAAACTAATGTACAACTTAGATATTACACAACATGCTCTTTTCCATTGTCATCATGCTAAGCTAGAAATTCCCCCAGGTCTTTTTCTATGGTAGATCTATATAATAGGAATGGCTTTCCTGGCATAGGTGGTAAAAAAATAGGTGGATTGGAAAGATATTCCTTTAAGTGTTGGAAGTATTTTTGGTAATCTTCATCTTGATGAAATGTGACACCCTTATTTAGTAAGTGTGTAAAGGGATGGAATTTATCAACCAAATAAGAAATGAAGCTTTTAAGATATTAGATCTTTCCCTGCAAGCTGTAGAGCTACTTCAAATTATAAAGTGGTAGCATTTTGATAATAGCTTGTACTTTGGTAAAAATCAACTTTAATACCTCTATGAGAGAGAATGAATCCTAATAATTTGCTTGAAGTGATACCAAAAACACACTTTTCAAGATTAATTCTACCCTGGTATTCATGAATCCTCTCAAATATTCATTAGAGTACATTTGGATGATCAGTCTGGGTCTTTTATTTACCTAATATGTCATTGGCATAGTATTCAACAATGTCATGCATCATATCATGAAATATGATGGTCATTGATCTTTGGTACGTGGCCCTAGTATTATTAAAACCAAATATGATAACTTGATAACAAAATATTCCCCATGGAATGGTGGGCATTGTCTTATGTTAGTCTTTTGGTACAATTTGGATCTATTTGTATCTTAAAAATCCATCCATAAGTGAAAGCATTTTGTATCCTACTACAGAATCAATTATCATGTTAATGTTTGGCAGAGGAAAGTCATCCTTGGGGTAGGCCTTGTTTATTTCTCTAAAATTAGTATACATTCTAATTCTTTTCTAATCATTACTGATAGGCACAACATTTGAAATCCTCTCTGACTAGTCAATCAATCAGATGCATCTCACTTCTAAGAATTTTTCCAACTCTTTCTTTACTAATACAATAATCCAAGGATGTATCTTACACAATTTTTGATTCATAGGTTTGGGCATCAGGATGTACAATAATATGGTGTATAACTAAGGTGGGATCCAAACCTAGCAGATCTGAATAGGCCCAAGCATAGATGCCAAAAAATTACCTCAAAAGCGTTGTAAATATTTCACGTTCCTCTTTAATGAGGGACACACCTAATTTGATCCATTTTGGGTCATTTAGAGCCCTAATGTTGACTTTTGTAGTGTCTTATATGAGGAGAGTTAATCCATCATCTAAAATCATTGAAAATGATTAAAATTGGCTTGTAAATGTAAAATCCTCCATTTGGACTAGTTCTTCAAGTTATCCTAAGCAAGACAAATTTAAATCTCCTAATGCTATGGATGTCCATGTTACAAACACTATTAGAAATTATTGGGAAATTTGATCAAAGGCATATTTTTTTCTAAATCAAAATTGAACCCATACGCAAGTTTATAGTTGGTGGTCTCTTGTGTTATGTTTGAGGAAAGGTGATCATCCCTATCCAATGGCACTTGAAATAGGTTTTCATCAAAATACTAGCCTTTCTCTTTAATTTTTATCCTAGTCCAAAAGTGCCTCAAAGAGGTTTTCAATTTGGGACCTCAATGTTTCTATTTATTTGTTTGAGGCTAAGGGTGCACACCCATTCTATAAATTAGGCTGCAAGATCTAGTTTGATAGATAACCCTTATTTGTGGTCTCCCAATGAAACATTGTCTCTTAGGCCTAGAAAATCACAAAGGGCCTCATCATTCTCAAAATTATCTACAAGCATTATGGATTCTTATTGGTCCCAAGATATAAGTTGAGGGTGATATAGACGAAGTAGATTGTGTTAACTTATTGGGGTAAGGGTACAATGGTATTAGTATCATATAGATTGGTATTGGTAAGGTCTTCATAAATGTTGTGATTAGACTCTACTTTTTTTTTGGCATCATTGTCACTATTCATTAGTGTTGAAACATGAATAAGATACATGGGGTCACTTTGAGGAAATTTAAATCCAAAACCATAGATTCTTGTATATCATATTATATAAATTGGCTCTAGAGTACTCTACTAATTTGGCCTAAAAACTCCTCCTTCATAGGCTTAGTTATCCATGATCTTATTAGGGATGGGATATTTGGAATTTTTATATCAATCAAATAATTTTTCATTATATATCTAGGATTAATCATTGGCAAGTGGGTCCTTTTCTTGGCTAGTAACTGGTGTGAAAATTATAGGAGGTAGAATATGAAGTTTACCCTTTCCCTTTCATTACCATTCCATTTAATGTGGTTTAGATGTAGGTCTTCCATATGACTTGGGTTTATATGGAAGTTTGGAAATTTGGAATGTGTCATGGGTCAAATACTCTCCTAGGTCATTGGCTAAAATGGTAAAATGATTATACATTTCAAGAAGAGACATATGTGAAGATGAATCAAGGCTATTAGGGTCTATGCAATTAAACTCTGGTAACTCAAAGAGTATTTATTTGAGTTTATCATTTTTGAGAATCAAATCTAGGATAAATACGTAGTTGTAAATTTTTTACTATGCCTCCAAATGTTTATAATGTTCATAAGGCTACAAATCTCTATTGATGGTGACCTCCATACTTGAGTGAGAGAAATTGAGACACTGGTGCAATTTTGAAGGTAATACACAAATTTAATGTATCTAAGGTCTACCCAAGATAAAATTATAAGATAGGTAGAGTATAACACATGGCAAAGCATATCATGGGTCAAGGGCCCAATGATAATTAATAAGCTTATGGTGCTTTGTGATTCCCTTTCTTCATTATCATAGGCCTTGATAGTGTGTGTGTTTAGCTATAGATCATATGTTGTATATTTGATATGATTTATGGGATTTAAAGACACAATATTTAGTCTTGATCCATTGTTTATGAGGACACATTTGACTTTGTGTCATTCTATGAAAACTTTAATTTATAGGGGATTGTTATAGAGAGGTCTAAGGGATGACATATCACTTTGATCAAAGTTCCACTATTTTATTGGGAATATATGTCCAACCAAATATTATGATTTTTTGATGGTTATGTCATTTGGGACTTGGGATCATCCTAGGAAATCTGTTAGATTTTTTTATGGATCTTAGATGTACACAACAAATCCAAAATGGAGATATATGTAGGCATATTCTAAAGTAATTCCATAATTTCAAATTTATTTTTATTAACAATGGCATATGTCTTGTTAATATCCAAAATAATGGGTTGGATGGGTTCATTGGCAAAAGTTTTTGGGTTAGGAATGGTAATCTTTGAGACCATTATTTTTAGAAAATGATGATGGAGAGTGACCAAATAAGATAAGTATTGATTATTTGTGCACTTGTTTGTGGTCATGGGGAAATGATGAGTTATCAGTATAAGGTCCAAAAATAGTAATCCCTAGTTATCGATGCACCTATTTGTGGTCCCAGGTCAAGGAAGGATCACTGGCATAAATGGGTTGATTGGAATTATTTATCAATGGTCCTATCCTATTAGCACTTTATCTTAGATTAATGGTGATGGTGGAAATGTAACCTCCCTCAATATAACCTACAACTTTAGTGTAGTCATGTGAAAATACATGGTAAGTCTGTTGGGTATTGGAATCATTTTAGCCTTGGTTCTTTTCATTTGATTGACATTGTTGTTATTTCTATTGGTATTGTTGTTGTTGTTCTGGCCTTTGTTATTTTTTTTTTGGTTGTTATTGTTATGTTGTGGAAAAGGGTTTTGATAGATACTGAGGCTCTAATTGGATGTAGATACTCTATTAGCTAATGTGATATCCCCATTTTCTAACATATTTTTAATAAGGTGTTTAATTTACACATAACAATGTACAGTATTTCCATGATCATGATGGTATTCATAGAACTAATTATTTCCATACTATTTTGGATATGGAATACCCTAAGGGTAATGCTTCAGAATTGGATAACTAATTATGTTAGCTATGGCTATATTTTGAAACACTATTTCAATAGGTTCTCTAAGATTACTAAAGACTCAATGCATAGGATAATTTCTTTTTAGAGGAGGGGTTTTCACAGGTAATAGTTGATACATTTGTTGAGTTGGTATAAGTTAATACAAAGGTTATACTTCCTAAATAGGTTGCTAATGAGGAGTAAGTTGCATTTGTAGTGTTAGTTGAGCAGATGGTGTTTTCATCATTTGCACATCACATGATTCAATTAATCCATTTCCAAAAACATTATTATTGTAGTTGAATTTATTAGAATTTTAATAGTTATTAGCTTGGGCTAGTGTTGATGCTTGTGCTAGGACTTGGTTTTGGTTCTAGCTTTGGCCTATTCCTTGGTTTTTGTTTTGATTATGGTTAATGTAATGAGACATATATAAATCAATGATGAATGTTTCATGAAATAAAATCTAAATTTCTACAAACTTTGAATAAAATGTCTAAGGGAAAAATGGTCCAAACATGGTCTAACTTGGTCTAAAATGTGGGGTTTCATCTCTAAAAATATCTATGATAAACTTGGTCTAAAATAGTCTAACACCAAATGTCAAACGTCAAATTTCTTACCTAAAAGGGTCAAGTGGATGAATAAAAACCAAAATGCCAAACTTAGGTATAAAGTGTTTCAAACAAGTCTAATCTAGGTTTAAAGAAACAAAGGTTGCTAGGTATTTTCTAAAATAAGGCACAAAATTTAGGCTCAAAACAAGAATTACTGGGTCTTTTTGGGAATAAAAGCACAAAAGCTAGACTTTAAACAAAATGAGGTCTAAGAGGCAAGATATTTAATCTAACAAATTTGAAGCACTTTGACACAAACTAGGCATTCATATTTTAACACACACTTGATCATTTGTAAAAATACATGGAACATTAGACACATGGAAGATAGACCACCCCAAATTTAGGCATAAAAATAGTCTTTAAATCAAGTAAGGAGCTAGTCTAAGTTTCACAACCCAAAAGTGAAATTTAAATGTCTAGGCCAAAATTATTTTAGGCATAGGAAAAAACCAATCAATGTTTAGATCTAAACTTGTCATGGCTAACTTCAAACTCAATTTAGAATACTAGGCTTCTTAAAATAGATTACAAGCTAGACAAAAATGAATAATTTGATAGTACTAGGCATAGATCTAAAAGGCATATGTGGTTCTTAAAATTATAAGTTGGATATAAGGTAACATTTTTTTGAAATAATTAAATAAGTGTAATGAAGTTATCATGATCTAAAGGTATGAAAAATGGTTTGTTTCAAGACTTTAAGGCACAAAACTTGGAATCAAATGGGAAGCATAATAATTCCCCTTTCAAACAAGTGACACACACATTAAAATTTGACAAAATATTAAGGCAAATGTTTTGTCAAATGGATGGTATAACACCTCTTCAAACAAAGGAGTGATGTGTAAAAAAGACTCATTTTGGACGTGGTATGATAAAAAAATAATTTCACCTCAAGACCATGCTAGTAAAATAGACAATATGATAAAAACACCTAAGTGTAACATCCTAAATCCTATAACTAACAAGGTTACATCATACTTTAAAATTCCATCTATATACTTAATATTGAGAGGATTTTAATTTATAAATCTAAAAATTAAAACCACATGAAAATTAGGGTTTTAGGCCCCCTCTTCTCTCAAGAGCTTATATGATGACATGGAACTTTTATCTACTCACCTTACATCATTAGTATGTCCATGACAAGTGAGGTTTATATAAACTAACAATTTTCATTCATTTATAAATGGTCCCATATGTGTGGCAAACACTAGGGCACAATCATGTCATTTGGATCCATTTTAATAGGTTTGTTGTGAAAAGGTTTAGTCCTTTTCACAACCACTACATCCATCAATTAATTAGTGTAGTGTGATGTCTGAGTTGACCCTACATTCTGAGGCCAATTACCACTAACATATCTTTTTTTAATAGATTAAAACAAGTGTCCTAGTGTGCCACCCTCAATTTATATACCCCACCATGGAGTGGGGTTGAAATGATGTTGAGAGATTATTTCTTGGGTCAATGTTTCTATAGATAAATTATGATGAAGCAATGAACTCCCACCTATAAGCCAAAATGCATAAAATAAAGAAAGTGTAAGGACCTTAGGATCACTTTGGGGTCACCCAAATCATAAAATTTTTGGGGAGGGCCTTAGTGACTTTCCTTCCATACTTTTTAACCAAAGTGACAAATGCAATGAGTGATCATGTTTTATCACCCAAGTTCCTTAAAGAGGATGGGGGGAGAGCATACATGTGACACCCATTTTTCTAAACAAACACTTTTAAAAATAAGCACAAAAATGAAAACTCTTATGAGTATTTAGCTAATGTGAAGTTCATTTTTATAACACCAAAATTAAGTATGTAATGAAGTTTGATCCCCTTGTATTTGTTGTTGATAATTGTAAAAACTTTAAAAATAATTAGGAGATGAAAATAACTAAGTACATTTTAAACACCAAATATAATGTGTGTAAGATTTAACCATGCTTAAACTTTGGTATTTACACCTTAGGGCCTATAAATTGTGAGAGGTTTTGCCTACTTTGAAGCCCAAAATCAAGTGAGGAAATAACATTTTGAATTTAGCTCTCAAGTTTTTGATTTGTTGTCTTAAGGCAGATCATCGATGTTTCCTATAAAACATATAAAAATAAAGTTTATTTTGATAAAAAAAGGTTAATAAATATCTCATGGATTCAGCAAGAAATGGGTTATACAAACAACATGTAGATCATCAAATACAAAATGAAGGCAAGAAAAATTGAGTAAAACCATTGTTAACCATGCTCCCTACCTTGTTTTATTTCCTTTTTACACATATATCATGGTTGATTCCTATAATCAATGTCAATATAGAAAATCAACATTGATCCCTGTAACCTATGACTTGCTTAAAAATAAAACATAAAAAAATAAAGCTAAAACTTGAATATATATATATATATATGTGTGTGTGTGTGTGTGTGTGTGTGTGTGTGTGTGTGTGTGTGTGTGTGTGTGTGTGTGTGTGTGTGTGTGTGTGTGTATGTGTGTGTGTGTGTGTGTGTGTGTGTGTGTGTGTGTGTGTGTGTATTTATCTCCTTGTCCAAATGGGATACTTGGTCCCACTGAGAATGCCATGATGTGAACAAGGAATAATAGAGAAGGGAGGTTAGTCTAGTGTTAGTACAATAAAACAAATCAAAATAACACACTAATATCCTAACACATGTAGCCTAGACACTAGGAAGTTCATAGGTAACAAACATACCAATAAAATCTCAACTAGAACACAAAAGAAATCAATCTTTTACCTTCCTTGGAGCTCTAATTGGCTTTTTAAAGTGGGTTTTCTTGATTTGTGCATCAATAAATCTTCATCAATGGAGCTTTTTTTGCTTCACCTTTCATTGGCACCTTGGCGTGTTTGTTTGGCTTATTTTTTTTGGCATGGTAACATTACTTGCATGAAGATTATAGAGTAAATCCTACATAATAAATCTACAATATCAAATCTTAGATATCAATAGGTATGGCCTTGTATTTATAGCCTCCAAAAGTTAACTCTCACTTAAGGTGAGTTAAGTTTGATTTTAAACATATAATGTGTTCAAATTAACCCTAGATGAGTTTAAACTAACTCTAGTTGGGTTAAAAATTTTCATTTAATTATGATTTTCAATTACTAGGCAAGGCTCTCAAATTAGATATTTTGGAAGAGCTTGACAACTCATAAAGGCAATGATGAAAAGACTTGATATTTTAATTTTTGAAATTTCTATTTTTAGATATTCATTAATTACAAATGGATAATTCAACTAAGTATTTAATCTTGTTTAATTACATGATTAATTTTTATTAGCATTTTATCTCTTTTAAGATTTATTCAAGTGCCTCACTTAATGGATCCATAGGCTAACTATCAGTTGTTAGGTCACAAGGTGATTGAAGATGAATCTGTGGGAGGTTATTATTGTGTATAGGCTAGTATCTCAAATAAGGATGTCTCAACATGATTCTAAGCATTGATAAATGATTCATGACAAAATTTTGGATGTTCAGTGATTCTTAGACTTAACTTCTAATGTTTGGTAGGAATCAGTCTGAAGTATGTTTAAAATCCAATTATGACTAGAAGTGGGTATCTACAACAATCACATGAATTAGGTTGATACTAAATAGATTACTATGCAAGGGTATATTCTTTTTAATAGTGACACTATCCATATACTCCTAGTGGAGCAAAATATTTATCTAGATCTATCCCAAGTTTTTTTTAGGATTAGAAAGGCTAGATGCTCATCCTCCTAGCAATCCCATTATCATGTTCCCTAATTTATATACCCTATCATAGAGAGGGGTTGAAATTATGTTGGGGGATGAAATCTCAAGTCAACCCTTCCCTAAATAATTTATGGGGAGGAGATGAAATCCCTCCCATAAGCTAAATTCAAAAAAAGATATAAATAAAATTAGGACTTTAAAGGTCATTTTTTAAATCACCCAAATTACTTGAACTTAGGGAGAGCAGAGATAATGCTCCTTCTAGGCTTGGACCAAGCAATAAGGCAATGAAAAAGGCACTTTTGATCACTTGAATTACATAAAGGGGATATAGGAGAGCATTCATGTCAAGTCTGATTTGTAATAAACAACAAAAAAAATATATCTTAAAAGCACTTAGTCTAAGATTTTTGTTATTTTTAAATCAATAAGTAAGATATGAAATGAAATTTGGCCCTTTGGCTTTGTTTTTGGTATTTCCAAACGTTTAAATACAAAAAAAAAGTTGTTAGATGATTTTTATTCGCCAAAACATAAGTGTGAATAAAATTTTGAAGTGTTTAAACCTCTTTGCTTCACTTTGGTTCCTTCAAAAAATGTTATGGGGGTTTATTATTTCTAGGCTAAAGAGCTAATCAACAAGCAACTTTCTATTTTGACATCTAGGGTTTGTGTTGACATAGTGAAAAACTACCTTTATAGTACAAAACTGCTTCTTTCAGTGCAAAATTACCTCTCTTAGTGCAAAATCACATCTCTTAGTGTAGAATCACATGTCTCAGTGCAAAACCACATCTCTCAATGCAAAACTGCATCTCTCAGTGCAAAATTGCATCTAGTTATTATTCATAAGAGAGCTCAATTTCTTCACTTTTTTGGCCATGAAATCAAAAACTTGGCATTAAAATTATTGGTAAAAGTTCTAAGAGGTCATATGAAGATCTTTGTGGGGTACAAGTCCCATCGGTTATTTCATTATGTGATCAATAGGAATATAAGAGGGGATATTAGTGTCATGTTTGTATGATCAAAATCAATCAAAAACACACAAATAAAAATTACACCTCTAGCCTGAACACTCAAAGAGATAGAGAACTATACAAGTAACTATCAAATGAAGACAAAATTAAAAAAATACCTTCTATGAGATCAAGAGTTGTATGTTGGTAATGAATTTATGTGTTTGGTTGTGTGATAAATAATTATTTGGCAATAGAGCTTCTTGCACTACCTCTCCTTTTCACCTTGGTAATGTTGGGCTTGGATTTGGATTTGTCTTGGCTTTTCTTAACAATTTAGCATCATAGCATTACATAAAATAATCTTGTTAAACAATGGGTGAGGCCATGTATTTATAACCTTCCAAACTAACTCTAACCTAAGTTTAGTAAGGTTAGAGTTAACTGTAGTTGAGTTTAAACCAACCCTAGTTGAGCTAAGGAGGGGATAAGCATTTAATATTTGGGATAGAGATTGCATTTATAAATCATGGATCTCCATTTATAAATTTATAGCTCTAGGGAAGATATTTTAAAGTCCTTATCTTTGAGGATGATGACATCATCATGACCTCATTTTTATTAAATTTTATTTTAAAAAATTATTTTCACTAATTGCACATGAAAATTTTACTTAGCACATGAAAATTATTACCTTGTGCCTTAAATTATTTTCACTAGTTTGATTATTTAATTCATTCTACTTAGCATTTTTTCACTTTAATAATTATTTAAGTGCCTCACTTAATGGGTCTAAAGTCCAAACTATCAATTTATTAGGTCACAAGTTGACTGGAGATGAATCTATGAGAAGTTATTATTCTATACAATATAATACCCTAAATATTAATGTCATAACATGATTATGAGCACTGATCTCTAATATGTAGATAAAATTGGGACATTTAGTGATTCTTAAGCTTAATTTGTATTGTTTGATCAAAATCAATTTGAAATCTAGTTGGAAGACAATTATGGCCAAAATAGGGTGTCTATAAGGATAACATGTCTAAGTAGATATATCATTAAAGGTCATAGTATGTAATCACATCAAGTCCTAAGATGTATGATATGGATCATGGCAATGTCTAGAGAGTAAGAATACAAGCGTATAAAATAATTAAGCACACATGCAAAAAAACTCAATGTAATGCAAAAATAATGGTCCAAGGATAAGTCATATAAGGGGCATGTTCAAATTCCACATAATCAAAATGAATAACATATTTAAATGTCCAACCAATATACAATGGCACATGAGCCAAAAATAAAGGAACACATTTAGATGTTCCACAAGTATGACAATAACTAGCAATAGAATACACTCAAAGAGGTGATAAATAGATGAAGCATAAGTAACCAACAACATATCATATTATTCCTTTCATATATGTGTTAGAAAAAAATGTTATGTAACAAAGAATATCAATTACAATATAAAAGATATGAAAAATAGACATATGTGAGTGTTAGTAAATAAGTTCAATGTGATAGTGTACAAATTATCATAAAAGATATGTAACTTCTATTAGTTATGATCAAATAATAAGATTTCCCCAACATATTATATGACATGGGCCAAATTTCATTTCATATATTTCTTATTGCATATCTTGATTAAGAAGAGCATAGCAACCTATGAGTGTAATGAAACATATCCAAATTAATGATGAATGTTTCACAAAAGAGGGTCTAGAGTTATACAAACTCTGACAAAAAGGTCTAAGGGACAAATAGTCCAAACATGTTCTAACTTGGTCTAAAAAGTGGAGTTGCATATCAAAAAATATCTATGATAAACTTTGTCTAAAACATTATAACATCAAATGTCAAATGTTAAATGTATTACACAAAAGGATCAAATGGATGAATAAAACCTGGAATGTCAAACTTGGGTATAAAGTGTTTCAAATAAGTCTAATCTAGGTCTAAAGAAACAAAGGTTGATAGGTATTTTTTAAATCAAGGCATAAAATATAGGCTCAAAATAAGAATTGATAGGTCTTTTTGGGAACAAGGCACAAAAGCTAGACTTTAAACAAAATGAGGTCTAAGAGGCAAGAGATTTAATCAAACAAATTTGAAACACTTTGACACAAATTAGGCATTCATATTTTAACACACACTTTATCATTTGTAAAAATACATGGAACATTAGGCACATGGAATATAAATAACTTCCCCAATTTTAGGCATAAAAATAGTATTTAAATCTAGTATGGAGCTAGTCTAAGTTTCACAACCCAAAAGTGAAAGGTAAATGTCTAGACAAAAATTATTTGAGGCATAAGAAAAAACCAATAAATGTTTGGATATAAACTTTTCAATGCTAACTTCAAACTTAATTTAGAATACTAGGCTTCTTAAAATAGACAATAAGCTAAACAAGAACAAACAACATGATGGTATTAGGCATAGATCCAAAAAGCACATGTGGTTCTTAAAATTGTAAGTTGGACACAAGGTAATAATTTTTAGAAACAATTCAAGAAGTGTAATGATGATATCATGTTATAAAGGTATGACAAATGGTTTGTTTCAATAATTTAAGGCACAAAACTTGGAATCAAATGGGAAGCATAATGATACCCCTTTCAAACAAGTGACACATACATAAAAGTTTGATAAAAGACTAATGCAAATGTGTTGTCAAATGGATGACATAATGCCTCTTCAAATAAATGAGTGATGTGTAGACAAGACTCATTTTGGATGTGGTATGATAAATAAATAGTTTCAACTCAAGACCATGCTAGTAAAAAAGATAATATGATAAAAATACCTAAGTATAACATCCTAAATCCTAAAACTAACAAGGTTACATCATACTATCAAATTCCATCTATATACTTAATCTTGAGAGAATTTTTATTTGTTAATATAAAAATTAAAAGAACATGAAAATTATGGTTTTAGGCTCCCTCTTCTCTCAAGAGTTTTTATGATGACATTCTACTCACCTTGCATCAATAGTATGTTCATGACAAGTGGGGTTTATCTAAACTATTAATTTTTTGTTCATTTCTAAATGGTCCCATATGTGTGGCAAAAACTAGGGCACAATCATGTCATTTATATCCACATCAATAGGTTTGTTGTTAAAAAGGTCTATTCCTTTTCACAACCACTACATCTTTCAATTGCTTAGAGTAGTGTGATGTCCAAGTTAACCCTATGTTATGAGACTAGTTACCACTGATAGAGCTTATTTTAACATCTAAAAACAAGCATCTTAATGGGTCACCCTTAATTTATATACCCACCATGGATTGGGGTTTAAATGATGTCAAGAGATTAATTCCTAGGTCAAAGCTTCCATATATAACTTGTGAGGAGGCAATAAACTCCCACCCATAAGGCAAAATGCATAAAATAAAGAAAGTGGAAGGACTTCAAGATCATTTTGGGGTCACCCAAATCATAAAGATTTTGGGGTGGGTCTTAGAAACTTTCCTTCCATACTTTTATACCAAAGTGACAAATTTAATGAGTGAGCATTTTTTATCACCCAAGTTCCCTAAAGGGGATGTGGGGAGAGTATACATGCGACACTCATTTTCCTAAACAAACACTTCAAAAAAAAGCATAAAAATGAAAACTCTTATGAGTATTTAACTAATGTGAGAGTTTATTTTTATAACACCAAAATGATGTATGTAATGAAGCTTCCACCCATTGGCTTTGTTGTTGATAATTGTAAAAAAATTTAAAACAACTAAGAGATGAAAACAATAAGCACATTTTAAGCACCAAATACAATGTGGGTAAGATTTAATCATGCTTAAAATTTTATATTTCCACCTCAAGACATAAATTTTTTGAGAGGGTTTGCCTACTTAGAATCCCAAAATTAAGTGATGAAATAAAAATTTAAATTTAGCTCTCAAGTTTTTGATTTCTTGTCTCAGAGGCCAATCATCACTGATCCATAGAGATCAATGTTAATTACATAAATCGATGTTGATTAAGGTAGATCATCATTATCTCCTATAAAACACATAAAAATAAATTTTATTTTGACAAAAGAAGGTTAATAAATATATCATGGATTCTGTAACAAATGGGTTATACAACAACATGCAGATTATCAAATGCAAAATGAAGGCAAAAAAAATAGATTAAAACCATTATTAACCATGTTCCCTAACTTGTTCTATTTTTTTTAATACATATATCATGGTCTATTATTTTAATTTATGTCAATCTATAAAATCAACATCAATTTCTGTAACCTATGACTTACTTAAAAAGAAAAAATATAAAAAACAAAGCTAAAACTTGAAACTTGAAGATATATGTGCATCCATTAGAAAAACTAAAACTATGATATTAATCTCCTTTGCCATATGGGATATTTGGTCCCACCGAGAATTCCATGATGTGAACAAGGAATTACATATAAGGGAGGTTAGTCTAGTGTTAGTCCAATAAAACAAATCAAAATAATACACTAAAATATTAACACCTCTAGCCTAGAAACTAGGAAGAGAATAGGTAACAAGCATACCAATAAAATATCAACTAGAACACAAAAGAAATAAATCTTTTACCTTATTTGGAACTCCAAATGGATTTTTGAAGTGGATTGCTCAATTTTTTCATCAATGAAGCTTTGTTGGCTTCACCTTTCCTTGGCACCTTGGCGTGTTTATTTGGATTATTATTTTGGCTTGGTAACATTACTTGCATGAAGCTTATAGAGTAAATCCTGCATAAAAAATCTACAATATCAAAGCTTAGATATCAATAGTTATGGCCTTGCATTTATATCCTCCAAAGGTTATCTCTCATCTAAGGTGAGTTAAGTTTGATTTTAAACATAGAATGGGTTCAAATTAACCCTAGGTGAGTTCAAACTAAATCTATTTGAGTTAGAACTTATCATGTAATTATGATTGTCAATTACTAGGTAAGGATCTCAAATTATAT
This sequence comes from Torreya grandis, assembly GCA_037957365.1. Lineage (NCBI taxonomy): Eukaryota > Viridiplantae > Streptophyta > Pinopsida > Cupressales > Taxaceae > Torreya > Torreya grandis. The sequence continues at coordinate 2,824,887 of JARHVA010001367.1, forward strand.
ATTTTGAGATATTTTGAAAGAGCTTGACAACTCATAAAGGCAATGATGAAAAGGCTTGATATTTTGATTTTTAGAATTTTAATTTTTAAATATTCATTAATTATAAATGGATAATTCAACTAAGTATTTAATCTTGTTTAATTATATGATTCATTTTGATTAGCATTTTATCCCTTTTAAGATTTGATTAATTTCCCCACTTAATGGGTCCATAGGGCAAACTGTTAGTTGTTAGGTTGTAAGGTGATTGAGGATGAATCCATGGGAGGTTATTGTTGTGTATAGGCTAGTATCTCAAATAAGGATGTTTCAACATGATTATGAACATTGATTAATGATATATGATCAATTTTAGATGTTTAGTGATTCCTAAGCTTAATTTGTAATGTTTGGTAAGAATCAGTCTGAAGTCTGGTTGGAATCCAATTATGAATAGAATTAGGTATCTATAGTAATCACATGAATTAGGTTCATACTGACTAACTTATTATGCAATGGTTTATTCCTTTTCATAATGAATCTATCCATGTATTCTAAGTGGAGTAAAATATTTATTCGGATCTATCTTAGGTTTTTGTTAGGATTAGAGAGGCTAGACATTCATTCTCTTGGCAATGTCATTATCACATGCCCTAATTTATATACCATGTCATAGAGAGGGGTTGAAATGATTTTGAGGATGAAACTCTCGGTCAATGCTTCCCTAAAGAATTTATGGGGAGGTGATGAAATAATACCCTTAAGCTAAATTCAATAAAAGATATAAATGAAACTAAGACTTTAAAGGTCATTTTTTTAATCGCCCAAGTTACTCGAACTTAGGGAGATCATAGACAATGTTCCTTCTAGGCTTGGACTAAGCAATAAGGTAATGAACAAGGGACTTTTGGTCACTTAAATTGCCTAAAGGAGATAAGGGAGAGCATTCACGTAAAGTCTAATTTGTAATAAACAACAAAAAAACAAAAACAATAATAAACAAAAACAAAGATCTTAAGAGGGCTTAGTCTAAGATTTTTGTTATTTTTAAAGTAATAAGATATGTCATGAAATTTGTCCCTTTGGATTTATTTTTAGTATATAAAAAAATTTAAAGATAAAAAAAAGTTGTTGGATGATTTTTATTCACCGAAACATAAGTGTAAATGAAATTTTGAAGTGTTTAAACCTCCTTGATTCACCTTAGTTCCTATAAAAAATGTTTGGGGGTTTTATTATTTCTAGGCCAAAGAGCTAATAAATAAGCAACTTTCCATTTTGACATCTAGGGATTTTGTTGACACAATGTAAAACTACCTTTTACAATGTAAAACCACTTCTCTTAGTGTAAAATTACCTCTTTCAATGCAAAATCACATATTTTAGTGTAAAATTGCATCTCTCAGTGCAAAATCACATCTCTCAGTGCAAAACCGCATCTCTCGGTGTAAAATTGCATCTAGTTGTTCTTCATTAGAGAGATTAATTTCTTTACTTTTTTGGCCATGAAATCAAAAGGTTGGCATGAAAATTGTTAACAAAAGATTCCAAGAGGCCATATGAAGATCTTTTTTGGGTGTGGGTCCCATCAGGCATTCCATTATGTGATCAATAAGAATCCAAGAGGGGAGATTAGTATCATGTTAGTATGATCAAAATCAATCAAAAAAACACTAATGAAACTTAAACCTCTAGCCTAGACACTCAAAAATACACAAGTAACTATCAAATGAATATAAAACAAAAACATTTACCTTCTATGAGAGCAAGAGTTGTATGTTGGTAATGAATTTATGTGCTTGGTTGTGTGATAAAGAATTATCTAGCAATAGAGATTCTTGCACCACCTCTCCTTATATCCTTGGTAATGTTGGGCTTAGATTTGAATTTAGCTTGGCTTATCTTAACAATTTATAATCATAAAATTACATAAAATAAGCTTTTTAAACAATGGGTGAGGCCATGTATTTATAGCCTTCCAAACTAACTCTAATCCAACTGTAGTAAGGTTAGAGTTAACTGCAATTGAGTTCAAATTAACCCTATTTGAGTTAAGGAGGGAAAAATCATTTAATATTTAGGATAAAGATCACATTTATAAATCATGGATCTCTATTTTTGAATTTATGGCTTTAGGGAAGATATTTTCAATTCTTTGTCTTTGAGGATGATGACATCATCATGACCTCATTTTTATTAAATTTTTTTTTTTTAAATTCATTTTCACTAATTTCACATGGAAATTTCACTTAAGCATTTAATATAATTTTATTTTTTAATTCATTCTACTTAGCATTTTTTCACTTTAGGAATTGTTCAAGTGCCCCACTTAATGGGTCCAAAGGCCAAACTATCAAGTTACTAGGTCATAAGTTGACTGGAGATGAATTTGTGAGAGGTTACTATTTCATAAAATATAATACCCTAAATAACGATGCCATAACATGATTCTGAGCACTCATTTCTGATGTGTAGATGAAATTGGGACATTTAGTGATTCCTAAGCTTAATTTGCATTGTTTGGTCAAAATCAATCTAAAGTTTGATTGGAAGACAGTTGTGGCCAAAATGGGGTGTCTATAGGGATAACATGTCTAAGTAGATATATCATTAAAGATCATAGTATGTGATCAGATGAAGTCATAATATGTATGATAAGGATCATGGTAATATATAGAGAGTAATAATGCAATCTTGTAAAATAGTTAAGTACACATGTAAGAGCACTCAATGTAATGCAAAAATAATGGTCCAAGGATAAATAATACAAGGGGAATGTTCAAATTCCACACAATAAAAAAGAATAACATATTTAAATGTCCAATCAACATACAATGGCACATGATCCAAAAAGAAAAGAACACATTCAAATATTCCACAAGCAAGATAATAACAAGCAATGGAATACACTCAAAGAAGTGATAAATAGATAAAGCATAAGCAACCAACAACATATCATACTATTCCCTACATATATGTGTTAGCAAAACATGTTATGTAGCATAACATATCAAGTACACTATGAAAGATATGAAAAATAGACATGTGTAAGTGTTAGTATATAATTTCAATGTGATAATGTATAAATTATCATAAAATATATGTAACTTGTATCAGTTGTGATCAAATAAGAAGATTGTCCCAACATTTTATATGACATGGGTAGAGGATAGGTTCAACATTTGTAAGCGTATATATCATGTGTCTCAGTATGCATGTATCACATTTAAATATGTTTGAAATATATGTGTATATATAAATGAAATTATATGTTATCTACTAACATAAAGAAAACAACATAGATACCAAGGAGATGGGAATGTTTTTTTTTCAATTATTTGATTTTTTTTGTATTTTCTTGAATATTTGATTTTTTTGGAATTTTTTAAATATTTAGAAGGATAACTAAAGAATACATGTATAAGGAAAATTTATACTAGAATCTAATTTACTAGTCAATGGGATGCCTTTGTGAATGATTTGTATCATGTGTGTCATATTCATATGATACATAATCATTATCATCAAGATCAAACTAATCTTCTATATTATTAAGATCGTAATCATTAATGTAATCATTATTATAGGAGAGAGTTAACTTCTAAGATTATTATTGAACTTGTGATTTATCATTTTGATAATTTATGTTTGAAATACCCATTGCACCATATATTGGAATTTCTTCATTAAATTTTACTCTTCTTGAGTATGTTCATCATTGTAAAAATGTTGCATCTAATTATGGATTAGGAAAGACATATGTATCTTTGTTTGAATGTTAGGAAAATGTTTAATATGTGCTTTGGATTCTTTATCTTTTTATAGCATATGTTGCTATAGCTTTGTTTTTGAATCTTTTCTTTCTCTATTTTTTGCATTTTCAACTATTTTTGTTCTGAATTATCCTTTGGTATCTATACTTTTTTTTTTCACTTGTGTTTTAGGAGATATACTTATAATGTGAGTGTTTTGATTTATCGATGTATTTGTTATAGGATCACCACTATCAAGTGTATTTTTTATTTTTATCTTCAAATACAATAAAAATCCATATGATTCACATGATTTATATGATATGCATAATAGTATTTGGATCTCCTTATAGGATGTGTAGGATGTAATTTAATCACTTTTTTGTGAAGCATTTCACTTAGGATTTCACTTGGACTCTTAGTAGTCTATTTTTTAATTTTTGAATCACTGGTTGTAGATGATTTATTTTGCCTTAAAATATTTATATGGATTATTTATTAGACATAAAGTTTCTAGATGAATATGAAAACACATGGTTAACACATGCATACTTTGTATTTTTGGTAAACATGATCTAATTTTCTAATAATGTGATCTTTGAAATGAAATATTAACTTTATTTTTGTAACTCTTCTATTACCTTATTTATGGTCATGATTTTATCCTTGATACAAAATTGAATTCACGAACGTACCATCTAAGTTTTTATGAAGGATTTTTGTATTACCTTATTTTAGAACCATAGGATCAAACACCTTACCCCTTAAAGAATTGATAGCAAGGACCTAGTTAGAGGGATGGTAGCTATCACCCTCCTTAAGGTTAAGAGGAAGAAGTAACTTCTTAGACATTGCAAATATTATAAAAACTGATATGAGAACAAGATAAGAGAGAGATATGAATGTTAGGGAATAATCAATCATGATAATGAAATTTAGAATTGAAAAATTATTACAATCTAAAACCCTAGAAGGTTAAAAACATCAAAGAAAACTTAATAATATTTTTCACAATAAGAATGTATAACTTTCATGAGATTTTATTGGTTTTTTAGAAATATTAAATAGTTTTTCAAGAAAAATATACAATAAGCAAAACCCATAAAATTAGGGAAAATAGGTATTCCGTATGCAATGTATATTAAGATGTAATGAAAATAGCAAATTGAATATTTAAAAAAATACATATACAATTTTGACACATAAAAATATATTTATAATTATATCTATAGAAACATGAAATAACTCTAATTAATTTGAAAATTAATTTCTTATGACTAAAAAATTAGCCAAATAATTTGGAATGATTTACAGGCAAAACCCTGGAATATTTTGAATAAAGAATAAATAATTATGATAAATTATGAATATATTTTATATATCTAAGAGATATTTTTGAATATAATATGGTTTTTGAAAAAACCTTGAAATTAATTATATAATAGGTGCATCATTTGTGTTGTATGTCAATATGTAATTAAAATAGTAAATCGATATTTTTGAAAAATCCATACTAATTTTGGGCAAGAAAAAATAGGTTTTTGAATATACCAATCTAAATAGATGAAAACTCTAAGGATATTTAAAATGAATTTTTTAGGAATATTAAAACCCTAGGGCACACTAGGATTTGATAGGAAGACTCAAAGGTTAGGTTCACCAAATGTTTAACCCTAAATTGAGATGTATTGGATAAGGTTAAGAATATAGAAATAGTTCAAGCACAAGGGTGATAAACTAATCTATAGTATGCCAATTAATTTCAAATTGAGATAAATGAACATTCTAAATTATAATATTGAGATATGTTAAATATAAAAAATATTAAATTTGAAAGATATGTTCAATTGAATGTAATACTAAGAGAAAATATACTTAGCTGGGTTTATTATGTATAAGTAGATATAGATTAGAAACAAGTGGAAAGTATGTAGGATTAGTATCTTAGATTAGTCATCATATTCTATAAATTATACTTAATATATTTATGAACACTAATTTCATATTTAGACACTATCATCGACACTAGTGTATGGATGTGATGTAGGTATCTAGTAAAAAATAATGATAAGATCTTGATGCCAACCAACTCTTTTTTTTGGGTTTTCTATTTTCTTTCTATTGATAAAATAATAATTCAGATATATTTTGTCATTCCTTACCAATTAATCAAACCCTATATCTTCACTCTTTTTCACCCTTAAAATAAGTTTTATAAAAATGGATTAGTGAGCTCATGGTGTTGAGTTGACCTCGAAGACTCTATATTAGTGAGCATTGCCTACATATCTAATACTCCAAGGAGGGAACCATACTTATGTAGTTCTTCCCTATCTGTGTGAATGCGTGTGCACAAGGGTTCAATATAGTATATGATTATGCATGAAATGATATATATTGTAATTTGACAAATATTATTCATGGGATGCTCTTTGAATGCTTTAGACCTATAATAAGATTAATTTTATACTTGATATTTAAATAGGGATGAATAGGGTAGAATATTTTGGTTATTTATTTGATTTATTTAGATTAAGTAGGTATTTTGTTGGTTTTTTAAATATAAAAAATGATAAGGATTAGACTTTTATTTATACCACACATATTGAAAATATCTCATAGTAGGGTTCTAAAAGACAAATAGGCTAACTTATGGTTTTCAAAACATTTTCAATTATGATGAATTTTGGCAAGTAAAACTAGATAAGGATATGGACACTACCATCAATGATAGTATCCATGTATGGCTAGTAGTGTGTAGAGAGATAAAAAATAGGTATGGATTTAAAACTAAAAGTGAAAGATATGTATCAAGTTTTAATATTTCAGTGTAGTGTAGGGGATCTTGGTATGGATAAAACTAAGATATAAAAAAAGTATACATAGTGAGGTGATGAATACAATCCTTTCAACAACATGGAGGTTTAGAAATGAAGGATAGAGCCCTAATTGATATTTTTCAAATGTACAATACTGATATGATATAAATATTCTTTTTTAATATCTATAATTACATGTTATTTTTTCACTTATTATTGTAAATAACATAGAATAGTAAATATTTTATTAGTGGTTGGACCTACACCCTTCTAAACCTAGTCATAGCCTTTCAACTATGTTTTTTACTTAATATATGATCTTTAGACTATAGTGGTAACCATCCATTAAAATCTATTATAAGCTATGTGAAAACCATTGTTTATTGATTACATATTTAATACACCATATTGCTAAGTGTTTTACCCCAATTTGGATTAATGGGTTAAATTGATATAATTAAGATATAAATTTGAAATATAATCATTCAAGCATATGTCTAAATGTAAATAATTGATATTTGATTCTTCTTATTTGATAGGGGAGATAAATATGGAAATTACTAAATAGATCAGGATACTTAACTTTTATAGTTGATTTTCTAACTGTGATTGTATTATGAAATTTAAAATTAGGGATAAGAATGCCTATGGTTCATCTAGTTCTAGAACCAATATTTTATCTATGCTAGGTTGGTTTCACAAAAAAGGATCAATGTCATTGGTTTATATTGACCTTCATGGAAGTGCAGTATAGTGACTACACAATCACCTATGACTATCTTTATTTGTTATTTATTTATGATCTTAAACCCTGATGGCATAGGAAGATTTAAAAATTAACCTCATTTGCCTTCAAACCCTAAATGTGTTTGAGAGGGATAAACACCTAAAAAAATTAGGGAAGTATAATGGGTTGAGCTGACCCCAATCATTTTCACCCAATGATTGGTTTCTTTTTATGTATCTAATACTTCAAAGATGGAAATCAAGCCACATGTAGTTCACCTATAAAGTGTGATTATGAAATTATGCTCTTTTGTTAATTGTATGTAGCTAGTGATTGGATTTTTTACTTGATGATGGTTTCTTTGACTTGGATTTTGAGTACTTCAAACTTGGCTTTTGACTGCTCCTAGTGATGGGTATGCAAATTGAGAAGATTAGGGCAGATTTTTATTAGTTTGAAATAGTGTATAGATGTATATCATATAAGTGTCAAGTCATTTTGAATTAGATGATAATTTGAAAATTATGGATTATTTTGAATAATTTATCATACCACCAAAACACTAGGATTATGGGTTGACCCAAAGGATGGGTTTAATTATTTAAAATACATGTTATTGGGAGTGGGTTAGTTTTAACTAATGTAGGTCATTATTGACTCATGATAACAACTATAATGAATGGAATAGACATGTATATAGGTAGATTGTTCAGATATTTTTGAGATGCCTATTGTATACCCCTTAATTCCACCACCCTATTTCTATTCTCATTGCATCCTAACTAACCTGCACTAACACCATCATGTTAATTAATTAACCCTATTTAATCCCACTACATCACTCCATGAATAATTAACCAATTAATCATTATTAATTAGTTAATCAATTCCTAACTAATTTCATGCACAAATTTTTACTAAAAAAATATTAATTATCCTCACCCATGTCAAACTCCATGTCATCGCCCCATCTTGACTCATTAAAAATCAATCCTACGTACTCACTAATCTATTGAATCAATTAACTTCTTGATTTATGCTTGCACATCCAAAAAAATAAAAAATTAGTAAATAAAAAATGACTTAAATAATTTTTAGGGAAAATCAAAGCATTCAAACCCTAAGTCAAGTGAGTTAATCTCATACATCCAAACTCAAAATTAATCTCAACCATTCATCCTCGCATCTAAAAGTCTATAGATTTGCCCTTTATCCTTCATTCTCACATTTATCTAAAGTACATCTAGACATATTTGGAAAGATCTTAAAACCTTGGAAATATATATAATATCTATCATCCTTGCAATCAAGCAATAATTATCCATAGGTACATGATGATATAATCTTTAAATATTCTTTAAGCAACTAAAATCCATAAAATCACAAGCAAATATGTTCAACAAGGGAGATATTCACTTGGTAAGTGTTTGTATTTTTTTCTCTTTCCTTACGAGGTTGTGTTTGATCTAGAGGAGGAACTAGTTTAATTTTTTATTATCAAGCTCTATATTACTTATATGTTTTATTGCATGCCTAGTGGAACCCCTTTATCTAATTATAGTTTCAATTTTTTAATAGGTTTGTTGACTGATTTTACTATTAGAAGGATTTGATTCATTCTTAGATCAGTTTTACTAACATTCTAACCCTTTATTCATCTATTTTTCATTTTCCAAGTCAAAGCTTTGTCTTAATGCATAAAAATGTTTTTTTCTATGTATTAGCATTTATGCACTCCATAATGGTGTTTTTTCATTCAACATGGCACTTTCTCTTTCTATGTGTGTTTCTACAAGTTTTAGAATTTATTTAGACTACATTGGTGTTTTTCCACCCCACAATGGCATTTTTGCATTCCAAAATGGTGTTTATGCACCTTAGAGTGGTGTTTTTACATCAAATAGTATCATTTGTACTTGGGGCATTTTTATATTCCATAGTGAAGATTTGACATCACATATTGTCATTTTTTTACTAATGCCATTTATGCATTCCATAGTGGTGTTTCTACATCAGATAGTGTCTTTTTTATACTAATGGCATTTTTGCTCACTATTATGGAGTTTTTGCATTAAGTTGTGGTGTTTTTTTTAATTTTTGAAGCACATGTTTCAAGTTTACTCATTTTAGATCTCTAATTTTCTAATGTGCAGGATTATATTTGTTATTTTTAATTAAACTAACCCTTTTATGCAACAAATATCATATAAAGAAGACCTAAACTTATAAAACTATTAACACTTTTATATGCAACTACATTGAAAGAAGACTTGAAAAGTAAACAAATATTAATCAATTAATCTTATGTTTTATGCTTTTTTACTTATTTATGTGTGGTCTAACCCTTTGTATGTTATTTTCTTATGTCATAGAGTGATCTTGAGAATAAAAATAGTTTTGATCACTTTTGTATCCCTAGTTCAAGTTGTGTATGGTCTTTTCTTGCATTGTAAGGTATTCTTCTAAATTATAAATAGTTTGATTTTTTTTCCTTTTTCTTCCTTAGGGTCTAGTGACCTTTATTTCATCACCAAGCACTAGCTAAAATCCATGTTCTAGTACACTATAAATATTCATTAGATGAGTTGTCATTATTATCTAAGTGTAAATTCAATTTTACATGGTTTCTATGAGTTGAGGTGGTTAACCAAAAATACCCAAGCCCTAGACAAAACCCTTGTGTCATAAATTTGGGCCTCACAGTCCATAACGTATATCAAGGACTCCCATAGAAATCATGTATAAACCTAGTTTAAGTTCCATTCAATCATAATTGTGCAATGGTTTAAGGAAAACAGCATTCCCTGTGATTACTCACATTATACCCTCAAGATATATTCATGGTCTAGTATATATTTGTACACCTACTTAACTAGCATAAAGTGTTATTATGCATGTGTTATTTTTCCCCATTATGTAAAACCAATCTAAAATCAAATACAAAATAAATCAAATTGTACCTTAAAAAGTATACCAATATAGACAAAACCTAATGAGACCACCAATTGCTTACTTTTATAGCCTCATCCATGCTTAGCATATGTCTTTTTCCATGTAAATCCCATAACTATTTGTTACTTATGAAAATGAATGAATGAAGTAATGATTTTGTATGTACATTGATGTGTGTGTGTGTGTGTGTGTGTGTGTGTGTGTGTGTGTGTGTGTGTGTGTGTGTGTGTGTGTGTGTGTGTGTGTGTGTGTGTGTGTGTGTGTGTGTGTGTGTGTGTGTGTGTGTGTGTGTGTTATGTTTTGAATTATTGATGTTTTTTCCTTGATTGAATTATATTGGTGTGACTTTATCTGACAAACATTTGAAGGTCATGAAAGGTTGCAGAATCTTGCTAAGCCATAGTTACTATAGGTTGCTTGTAGAAACTATAGGTTTCACCTATAGATTGCATGTAACCACTACATAGTGCTTGCAGTAACTGTAGGCTTCACCTATAGGTTTTTTGTAGCCACTATAGAGTGCTTGTATCATCTGTAGGCTTCACTTACAGGTTGTCCATAGCCACTATAGAGTGCCTGCAACAATTTTAGGCTTTAGCTATAGGTTGCTCACAACCACTACAAAATGCCCACAACTGTAGGCTTCACCTAAAGGTTTCCTGCAACCACTACAAAGTATCCGTAGCAATTGTAGGCTTCACCTACAGGTTATTTATATCCATTATGTAAAATAAATCTATTGTTGAGGAGATATTAAAGACACATCCAATTTTCTTGAGAACTAAATAGATGATTGGAAAGAATCATAGTTATTGTATGGATTCCATACATGTAAGGATATATTGTATGTTCTACCAAAGATGAGAAAGACAAGGATAATGAGAAAAAGATAAAAAGAAATAAAATAACAAAACAATATGCCTTGTCTCTAACCCAATCAATCTGAAATATGTAACTTTGATTACTAACCACTTGAAGGTTGACTGAAGTAGTTTCTAAGTATTTATATTTTTCTTAGTTTAGTGTCTTTTGGTTCAGAGTTAATAAACTACCTTTTGTATTTAATGGCAAAACCTAGATTAGATTAGGAATTAGTCAATTTGAATTGATAATAGAAAAAGTATTGGAATTGTATTATTGCACTCTAAATATTATAACTTCTTGTAGAAACCTTTAATTGCTACAGAATTGAGTAATGAGGATATTGATTTTGTGAGAAGTTTGCGAATTCTCTCAGAAAATGATTGGAACTAAGTTATAAACAAGGAAGGCCCCCCTTGAAAAGAGTTACAGTGAAGATCCTAACTCTCTTTAGATTTGAGTGTGTTGTGTAAGTTAATTTTAATTAGTTTGATTATATAAGTGTGATACATGTGTGATTCATAAGTGTAAAGTAATTTTTCAGTTGTCATAGTAGTTTCATAATATATCTATCTGGTGAATTCTACATAAATTTAGTGTACTACAACTAGAAAAACAAGATGATTTTTGAATCAATAATACATATATAGTGTTGACATCCTTGAAAAGCATACGTACCCTAGGTTGATAATTAATGTTAATCAAACTCAAGAATCTGGAAATCACTAGGTAATTAGTCTGCACAACATTTTGGTACCATTTCCAAGGAGGGTGTCAATTATTATTTCTATAATCAATTAATTATAAAAAATAGTCAATGCACTATTTTACCCAGTGAGGCAAGTTGAGTGAGGACACTGCAGTGTCTTATGCTAGATGTATAAGTTTTTAGACATATAGTTCTAGCCAAGCAAGTTGAGTGAGGGCACTATGGTGTCTTATGTTAGATGTCTAAGTTTCTAAGAGTAAACAATGCATAAGTTAATTAATTCATGTTTCTAAAATTTATTTCCTGTAAAAGTGATTTATTTTCTACAAAGTGTGCTTTTAAATTTTCTTGATTTCATTTCCTACTTTCTAAGATAATTTTCCTACTTTCATTTCCTATTTTCTAGGTTAATTTTCTTGTTTTCATTTCCTGCTTTCTAGAATAATTTTTCCACTTTCAGTAGATAATTTTTATTGCTTTCTAGAACTAGAATTTCAATTTCTATTATTTTGATTTTTGAACTCCTTTATTTTTTCATTATTTTTTAGTCTAAAACAACCCCCTAAAACACATGAAAAACAAAAAAACTAACCCTATGTAGGAAGGGATAGAACAACTAAAGGAGTGATATAACATTTATGTAGAGAGAAAGAGATTCTCAAGGGATATTCCTACCAAAAAGCCACAATTTTTTGTTGAGAAAGAACCACACATACCTGCACTAACTAAGAATCCTATTGAAGAATATACCATAAGTCAGAAGGCTCTTGAAAAAGAGAACACTAGAAATTGAAGGAGACAATTTTCAAAAGAAGCATTATTGGCTCTAAGAAAGGAAACTAAAGTGTAGAAAGCATTAGCTAAGCTAGTAAGAAGAAATGAAGGAGAGTAACTACATGAACCAAACACTCCAGAGAGTAACATATTTACAATATTTCAACAAGGCTTTCTTGATCAAATCAAAGGAAGCTTAGGAGAATATTTAGACCTTTCATCTAGTAAAAAGACTAAGGATCAATCGATAAACATTTATTATCATGCTAACCAAGGGATTGATACAAAATTTGAAGATGAGATCCTGAATACTTTTATTATCTATATCATAAGGAAATCCATCATGAGCAGAGAAGGAGACTTTATAGATGACAATGGGACTTTAGACACAGTTACTTTTGAATTTCCTATTCTAGATTCAATAGTTGTGTGACACAAATGAAAAACATTCCACCCTTAGCCTTGAAAAATTTTAGAGGTACATTATTAGAATACCTATACACATTCCTATTTGACTTTAGAAGCTATGACTACAAGCAATATGCACACAAATTTAAAAAAAAATCAGCTACTCTCAAAGACTCGGCACTTCGCTAGTTCATGAGACTGGGTAGTAATTCATTCTGCACTTGGAAGGACATGAAAAAGAAAATTTTGGCCAATTATTAGGAATATAAAAGATAAATAAGTTATAGAAGAAAGATAGATTCAAGATGACTCAAGAAGGGGATGAATCTTTGGAAGACTATGTTGAATGGTTCATGTTTAGTGTACAAAAATTCAAGCAAAGTGCACTTGGAGAAGAACCTTTAAAATTCATCTTCCTAAAATGAGTCAAATAAGATTGTTTGAAAGCCCTAGACCTAATAAGTGGAGGGGATATTTTCCACCTACCATTCTCAGATATCAAAGAGTTGAGCAAGAATTATTCTAGATCTACCATAAATAAAGTCAGGAGTAGCAAGCTCCCATTAGCAGTTACAAATGGCCTATTAAAAATTGAAGTTAGTAACATGTTACAAGACATGAAATAGGATATCATTAGTCATTTATCCACCCAACTGAATATCCAACATTTAAGACAAAAATAATTATCTTTGGATCAAGCCTTGACCATTTACTATCTAGACTATAAGAAAAAAAGGTAGATTATAGATGTCACAAAGTTTGGGCTAAAGTAACTCACATCATAGTTGAATAACTAGAAATGATAGAGATACACATTGTAGGAGGAGATGGTGAATATGTTTTCTATGTTGCACAAAGAAGGCCATGGGTTCAATGACCATCTTATCAAGGTATGGAAAAAAATCCACCTTTTACAAATTCCACCTCTTTTAATTCACAATTTTCAAATACTACTCCCAATTGGAATAGTCCTTGGATGAACATTCCACCTCATAATTCTAGATGGAATCCACCTCAAGAAAGCTACCCCACTACCTCTTAGTAGCCTCCATAAAATGTATCCCCACCTTGGATAAAATATTGGTAACCACCCCAAGGCCCAACCTTCACAAACCAATGGAAATAGCCTTAGAGACCTAATTAGCCATGGGGAAACTCTCCAAGAGGATTCCCTCTACAACAACAACAACAACCTCATGTTCTTATGCCCAATACATAATCTATACCCAAGCTTAACTAGTTACCTACCCAACCCATATAGAATCCTACAAATAAGTTAGTGCAATCCATATTTACTACTGAGCCTATTAAGTACCTAACATACATGGTGAACATCAATGAAGTTCACCTCCATTCAGGGAAATTTCTAACACCCCCAGAAACACCTATAATAAGGGAGTCAGATCATGAAACTCTAGAAGAACATGTTAACCCACATCCATCACCTCAAGAACTCTTTGAACCAACAAATAAAGCTATTGATGAAATAACTCCACCATTTTTAGAATGTCTCAGCCTTCAATGCCATAAAATTGAACCTGAGTTTGATTTAATAAGAAAGTGCAAGAACCTTTATGTCAAAATCCCTCTATTCTAGGCCATCAAGGATATACCCATATATTCCAAAGCTATTAGATATCTCTATCTACAAAAACTATGAAGAAAGAAAAAAGATCCCAATACTATGCATGTGATTGGCCAGCTAGCAGACATCATCTTGGAGAACACCCTACCAAAGAAATATTCAGATCTAGGATGTCCAGTATTAATAATCTAGATCCATCACTAGCAGATGTCCAACACATTGATAGACCTGAGGGATGTGTAATGACAACCAAAACTATGCATAAACTATAGATAAATAATATTCATCCTATATCTACAATGTTGTAAATGGATGATAGTTCTACAATCAGACTAGAAGGAATCATTGAAGATCTTGTCATTACTATAAATTCTTAGGAGTATCTTATAGATTTCATTTTGCTACAACTTAAGTCTAATTTGGGTGGATATCCTCTTATCTTAAGATGACCTTGGCTTGCCACAACTGATGCCTTCATTAACTATAGATCGAGTAATAGGATGATCTTCAATGGAAACCACACTAATAATTTGGTCCTTTATCCTCTAACACAACAAGTTTTTACACCCAAACATTCATTATGGACTAAAAAAGATGAGGTAGAGTAACCTCCCTTGATTCTTGTATTTACCATAGACTGTGCATGCACATTGGCTAATCAGGAGGAAGATACCATTCTCTCTAGTGTTTTTTAGGATAATTATCAACTCCTTCTATAGATCTCAACCACTTGTAATGTGTTGAGTGCCTATTTTCCAGCTTCTAAGAATTAGATAATTTTGATGCATTTGTATAGAAAATATTCCACCAATTGCTACCTCATAACTGTAGCCAAACCATATTCATTAGAAATATATAAATAATGAAATAAATCTCATATAAAATTAAAATCTCTCCAATAAAAACATTGCTTATTAATGGTAAGTTGGATTTAAATGAGGAAAGCTCCTAGTCATCATGTTGTATGCAAATCAATGTGTTTTTGCATGGGATTATGAGGATATACAAAGAATTAGCCCAGAAACATTCACACATCATATATACATCAAATAAGAGTGTCAAACAATCAAACAACCATAATTTAAGATGAATCGAGATCTTCGAGAATAGTCAAAGTAGATTACAAAAACTCCTAGCTGCTAGATTTATATATCCTATCTCAGATAATGAATGGGTTTCACCATTGGTAATTATACAAAAGAAAAATGGAGAATGACATTTATGTATAAATTATAGTGAACTCAAAAAAACAACCATAAAGTACCACTTTCCTCTACCTTTCATTGATCAAGTGTTAAACACACTAGTCAGGAAGAAATATTTTGCCTTTTTGGATGGTTTTAATGGTTACAACTAGATTAGAATTGCTCTTGAAGATCAGGAGAAGACCACCTTTACTTGTCTCTAGGGTACTTATGCTTATTTTATATTACCTTTTGGACTTTTTAATGCTCCTACAACATTCTAAAGGGATGTCTTGAGTATCTTTATAGATATGACCAATAAATTTGTATAAATCTATATGAATAACTTCAGTGTCTATGGAGAAACATTTGATGAATGCCTCAAAAATCTAGAAAAAGTGTTGCAATGTTGTTAGAAGCACCATCTATCTCTCAACCACAAGAAATGATACATTCTTATGATATAAGGTATTATCTTAGGCCACCACGTATCTGCTAAAGGAATTAATGTTGACCTTGCAAAAATCAGCATCATCAGAAACTTGCATGTTCCTCAAAATCAAAAAGATATTAAGAGTTTTTTAAGACATGCTGGTTACTACAGGATATTCATCAATAATTTTAGTAAATTAATATCACCATTTTTGGACTAAAGATGATAAATTTATCTAGACTCCTACCTATGATATAGCCTTCAAAAAATTGAAGGAATTATTGACCACCACCCCTATTTTTCATGGTCTTGATTGGAAGTTTCCCTTCCACATTCACATAGATGTTTTAGATACTACTCTAAGCACTCAATTATGTCATATATTTTTTAAGTAAAAACCTTCAAGTAGCATAATTAAATTACATAGTTATTGAAAAAAGTTATTGGTAGTAGTTTATGCTATCAACAATTTCTATCACTACATCATAGGGTATTAGATCTTTATTCATATAGACCATGAAACCATTTGGTACCTTATGAATAGACCAGTTGTTCCAACCAAAGTGATAAGATGGCTGCTCTTATTACAAAAATTTGATATCACCATTGTAGATAAGCCTAGTTGGGACAATGTGGTGGCTGAATTTTTATCATACTGCAAACCCCTGAAGAAGATACCATTATGGATGACTCATTTCCAAAAGAGCACCTATTCTCTCTCACCCTTACCACATGTGCTTTGGTATGCTTATATTACTAACTACCTTGTAATAGGGCTCCTTTCACAACACTTCTTCCCTAAACAAAGGAGAATTTTGATTCATAAAAGCATCAGATATTCATGGTTGTCTAGATTTATTTTCTACACTGAGCCTGATTTCATCCTCAAAATATGTCTTAGAGAAGATAAAGTTCTAGATATCCTCAAAGCCTACCATGATGAACCCTATGGCAGCCACTTTGCATCCAAGCATACAACAATCAAAATTTTGAATACAAGATACTATTATCCCTCACTCCATAAATATGTAATAAGATATACTTCTCATTGTGATAGATGTTAGTGTATGCAAAGACCCACACATTCAGATGAAATAACTTTGTATCCCTATATGGTGCTTGAACCATTTAAAAGGTGGGGTTTAGACTTTACAGGACTTTTTGATACAAAATTCAACAACAAAGAGTACATCATTGTCTTTACTGACTATGTCACTAAATGGGTGGAAGTAAAGGCTCTTACACATGCCAAGGATGAGAAGGTAGTAACTTTCCTCTATAAATAAATATTCACAGTATATGGTGTGTCATGATAAATAGTCACTAATCAAAGATCCCAATTTATTATTAATTTAATTACCACCTTGGTCCAATAATATGAGATCAAGCATAAGAAATCAACTCCATATCATCCATAGTCTATTGGGTAGGTGGAATTCACCAAGGAGTTAGAATTTATTTTGAGAAAGACTGTTATTCTATCTCATAAAGATTGCAAAGCTAGGCTTCCTAAAATTGTGTGGACTTATCAAATCACATGGAAAACCATTACAGGCTTCACTCTATATGAGTTGGTCAATGGAAATAAATCTATCTTACCAATTAAATTTGAGCACAAGACCTTACATACATCACTAAAACTTGGGATAGATATATCTACAGCCCAAAAATAAAGGCTTATATAGTTGAATGCCTTAGATGAATATAGACAATAGGTGTTATAGAACACAGAGCTTGTATAGTAGCAATAGATTGGTTACCATGAAAGGTAAATTAAGACTAGGTGGTTAAATACAAGATACTAGGCCCTTTTTTTTTACTCTAAATACAAGGATCACAAGGGAAAAATCCAAAATAGATGGCTTGGTCCTTTTGAGATTGAGCATGTATATGACAATGGTGTATTACAACTCCAAACCATTGATCTAGTAAGATTCTATCTACTAGTTAATGGCCACATAATTAAGTTGTATAAAAATCCACTCACTCAAGAAGAGTTTACCAGTCACATACACTAGAAATTACAAGATGGATATAATGATGTACTAGATAGGCATGTTATCTCACCAAAAAAAGAAAGAACTAATCCACACTTAGATGAAGAAGGAGAAGAAGACATCCTTGCCCTCATCTGGTATGATGAATGAGACCTTCACCTAGTTCTTGATCAGTCATCCTTTTACATGACTTGGTAAGGACCCTGAATAAACATTCTACTACAACCATTAGCTAGAGTAAAAAAAGATAATAATGAAAACCCATTCTTTAGGCGGTGTTGGTAGCTTCTAGGTAGAAAACCAACCTACTAGTTTCCCAAATCTATAAAATGGGCCTAAGTAGAAAATCAGCTTGTTGACTATTTATGGGTAAAAAAATAGGTGAGAAAGAAAAACAAAGAAATGAAAATCATTTAGAACATAACTATTCATATCACCACAAGTTTTTTGAAGTTGCTACATGCACCTTTGCCACTAAAGGTTTCACTCTAGTTGCTATGGGTAATTTTGTAGCTACTATGGGCACCTTCTACATAGTTGGGCATCACTTTGCAACTTACTATGGGTTTCACTTGTAGTTGCTATAGGTACCTCTTCATGCCCATTCTCACCTTTTTACAAAGCATGCAGGATAAATCCTCCTACAACTCTCATCTATGGCTTAGATATTGGCTTTTGGGCACTACATAAAGTCCATCAGATAACCTTGTGGATGAATGAAGGAGGATTGGAGAAATAAATTTCACATATATTTCTTATAAATACCCCTGAATACTAGGATATAGAGCCACAATAAAGCATACACCTTCCATCTCCATTTAGAAGGATTACAGACCAAAATTTATGCCTACAGGGACACCCATGATTCATTTTTAGTTTATGGTCATGTCATGGAGCTCATTTCACTATATTAACCAGTGAGATCTTAGATTTATTTTGCACACAAGTCCCATGTTTCAAGACCTTGTTGATTACTATAGCTAAGTCCACTAGGTATAGAACTTACAGGGCATAAGTAGCATCAAGAAAATTTCAGCCAATTCATGCAGAGGAAGGTCACTAAGTAGCAACACCCTTAGCTATCTAATTTTAGGATCATTCAATCCATCACTTAGATCACACAAATTTTTAATAATCACCTTGTGGTAGGAAATCAATCATCTCTTATCGAAGTCTTAGACTTATGTTCCTATTCCATGTAGGCTATCATACATCACATGCAGGTGATCTATGGGCATCATCAATGCCTAACTACCAGTGATCTAATCACTCCATAAGGGGTCCACTTGATCCCAGTTAAAACTTCCAGCCTAATCATTATGTCTCATCAATCATTCACATGTAAACACTTGCATTCCAACACACATGTGACTCCTCAATGTCACCTCAGGAATACCATTAATAAATAGGTATGTCATATACTTAATAATTAAAAAAGTCTTCATTATTTTAATATATCATGTATAATATTAATAATCATATCAAATCATGATTTATGTCATTCATTTTATGTCCATCACATCACCTCTAAACCTGCAATTATTCTCCTAATAATGATCAGTCTTATCCCTTCCTTATTATTCACTCCACATTACCTGAGAACATGTGATAACTCAAGTGGGGGGAAGATGCTATGGGTTCTAACCCCATTCACTATGGGAACCCTAGGCATATAAATTAGATTCCATAATTTAAAACATGTAACCTCACATCTACCATTGTTGAATAAAACCTTGAAATCTACAACCTCACATCTGTCATTGTTGAAAAAAACTTGCTTTTTTATAGGAAGATTTCCTTAGGAAAAATAGAGTGTGTTATTATTTATTAGTTAAAAGGACTGAAAAAGAATCTAAAATGAGAAGTTCAATTGTGAGGAGAAAACACACAAATCATAAGCAAATTTAGGGAGATCAAGCCAGTTGGGATGTCTTCTATAGAGTTGGTTGGATCATTTATTTTGAGAAGTTACAACATTTCTTCGAGCCTCTTGATAGAGAATTTACAAGTTCCTTTGATGGAAACCAAGACACTATACATGTAATCACATTCCCAGTCATTGAAGACTTAGTGAGCCAAGCAACCAAGCTACCAAGTATGGGAGAAAATTGACAATATAAACCTAATGGCCAAGAAGCTAGACAACAGTTTTTCTAGGCAAATGAAAGATTGGTATTAAATAAAGGAGGTGTGAAGAGACTTAGCTTACCTATATCATGGAGAGAGATAACATCATACATCATCAAGTACATGACCTATGAGGGAAGGTATTCCCTCATTTACACTCTTTAGTTTAAGTTTTCAAATCACTTAAGGCATAACAGAGTCATTAATATTCCAAATTTATTATGGACTATTTGGAAAAGGATGTCCAAAAAATATTATAAGGGTATTGAAACAACCCTATCCCACCACTACCTAATATGGCTATAACTAAACAAGGAATAAACTCTATCAGCCCTGACCTAAGTTGGGAATAATTTTTAACCTGAGAAAATAATGAACCTCAGCAAGAAGAGGGCATTTATAATAAGGAATCCATTGAGGACCAAGCCTAGCAAGTTATACAAGAAGATGTTGTGAACACTAGTGTTACTATCCAACTTGTAGCTACTGAGGGTCTATCTAAGACTGCATCAGGAAAGAATAAGAGAAGGAAACTATTCTTACTTCCTTCTAACATAGAGGAGGAAATCCCACAATATCATATTCCTCCTCCCACTATTTTATCACCTCAGATTGATTCCTCCACATTATCTCCTTCTAGACAAGAAGAAGTTTGCCTATCAACTACTATGCAAGAAAAACAAAACTCATCAGTCACCCCTCTTAAAATAAAAATGAAACCCAAAGGGAAGAAACCCATGGTATCAAAAATAAGGAAACCTCCTCTTAAGAGATCTCAAATAGTGGAGAAACAAAATACCACTACAACATCCCTAACCATAGATATCAGTGATGATGAAAAACCAAAGAATGAGCCTAGAGTGAGGAAGACCCTTGATGGGTTTGAAATACAAGAATGGTCTACTGATGAGGAATATGCTAAGGTAGAAGAAGAAGAAGAAGAAGAAGAAGAATAGTCACCTCCACCATCTAGATTCACTGAAGAGGACATTGATATCCTCATAAACAATGTGTATACAAAAAAGGAATTGAGAATGGTAGAGTGGCAGACAATAGAAGAGGAATTAAGTGAAGAAGAAACTATGGATAAAGGAGTAGAAAAAGAAATACTCTAGAGTTTTAGACATTGAAACAAGATTTGAAAGTAATATATAGACTGAGAAATGAGATAATAAAACTGAAAAGAAAGAGAATCATTGAAACACTTATATGGGTAGTAGAGTTTGTAGAGCCTTCTATGGACATAAAAAGGTATTGGAGGAACCTATAGTAGTTTCCCTAGAGGATCTTGTAGCATCCTCATTTACTTTGGACATAGAATCACCTACAACAAATTATGCTCTAGATTTGGTCCCTTTATGTCATAGATTTCCTCCTCCATTTCCCACTACACCAACACCTATAGTAGAAGAAGTTATTGATGTGGATCTTTCAACCACCACACCTATATAAATTGATAACCTCCTAAATTTTCTTAAGGAATAATTTGGTGATGATAAAACTCACTACATGGAGTTAGTCTAAAGATTCAAAGTATTTATTGACTCAAAAGAACAACATGCTAAATTATAAGAAAAATTAGAATTTTCTAAATTTAGGATCAGATATCTGAAGGAAAATTTGGCAAATTGCATGAAACTATTGAACTATTGATGGAGTGTAGACCCCCTTCTAGGGTCTATGATGTTTACTTGGAAGAGAAATGGCTTAAATTTAGGTATGATAGGATTTATAATGATCAATATTACATGGTTTGTAACCCAAAATCCTTCTTTGAAGAATATAGACATGTTGATCCTGACCTCCAAGCTCAGCTAAGTGAGTTCTACATCCACCAATATGTTATACCTAGTGATACAAATGAAATCCAAACATCTATTTGGGGGATGTCCTGCTAAATGCATTTTTTTCATATGTTCTGAATGAAATAGGAAGAAAGAAAAAAATGGAAGAATATCAAACAAAATAAAAAGAAGCTACCTTGATGATCAAGAGTGAATCAAGAGATCTAGATGTTGTAATAGATGAATGGATCTCTTTTATAAACACAGTCACTCCACAGGAATGGGTTGTGAGAAAATAGGTAGAAGTTCAAAATAATTATTTGAGTCTTATGGAAAGAGATGGCAAGAAAATTTTTACTGATTTCTCTCATAGATGGGCAAAACTCTTAGATTCTTTGAAAATAAAGGAACCATACTCCCCTCAAAATCTTAGGGAGGCCATCCACAAATTATACTTCTATATTGAACTTGTTAAAATGTGGAGAATACAATGGTTAGGATTGAAGTTTCAACCCCTTATATTCTGGTTCATAATTCTTGACTGAGAGGGAAATGTTCTAGTTGACAAAGAGAAAGAGAAGAAAAGATCTAAATACATTGAGATTGTGAAAGGTTTCTACATCTTGGAAGCATCAGGCTGCCCTAAACCCCTAGAATTTTAAAAAAAATTGTGGTTTTAGAATGCAACTAAGGCTTTCTCAAGGTTGAGAAAGAGGTTAAGTAGGGGGGACTGATGAGGCCACACATTGCTTACTTTTATAGCCTCATCCATGCTTATTATATGTATTTTTCCATGTAAATCCCATAACTATCCATCACTTATGCAAATGAATGAATTTATTATTTTGTATGTACATTTATATATATATATATATATATTATGAATTATTGATGTTTTTTCCTTGATTGAATTATATTGATGTGACTTTATCTAACAAGCATTTGAAACATCATGAAATGTTGTAGAATCTTGCTAAGTTATAGCTACTATAGGCTACCTATAGTAATTATAGGCTTTACCTACAAGTTAACCATAGCCACTACAAAGTGTCTATAGTAACTGTAGGCTTCACCTACAAGTTGTTCATAGCCACTATAGAGAGCCCATAGCAATTGTAGGCTTCACCTATAGGTTGCCCATATCCATTATATAATGTCCTCAATAATTTTAGGCTTCACCTGCAAGTTGTCTATAGCTATTATAGAGTGCATGTATCAACTATAGGGTTCACCTATAGTTTAACCACAACCATTATGCAAAACATAGCTATTGTTGAGGAGATCTTAAAGACACATCCATTTATCTTTGGAACCAAATTAATGATTGGAAAGAATCATAATTGTTGTATAGATTCCCTACATGCAAGGAGATATTGGATGTGCTGCCAAAGATGAGAAAGATAAGGATAATGAGAAAAATACAAAAATAAATAAAACAACAAAACAATATGCCTTATCTCTAGCCTATTCAAACCTAAAACAAGTAACTTTGGTTACTAACCATTTAAAGGTTGACTGGGGTAGTTTTTAAGTATTTGTATTTTTCCTAATTTGATGTTTTTTGGTTAAGAGTTAATAAACTACCTTTTGTATTTAATGGCAGAACCTAGATCAAATTAGGAGTTAGTTAATTTGAATAGATAATAGAAAAATTATTAGAATTATAGCATTGCACTCTGAATATTGTAACTTTCTATAGCAATCTTTAATTACTACAGAATTGAGTAATGAGAAGATTGATTTTGTGATAAGTTTGTGAATTCTCTCAGAAAAAGGATTGGAACTTAGTTCTGACTGAGGAAGGCCCCCCTCGAAAAGATTTGCATTGAAGATCCTAACTCTCTTTAGCTTTGAGTGTGTTGTGTAAGTTGATTTTAATTAGTTTGATTATATAAGTGTGATGCATGTGTGATTCATAAGTGTGAAGTAATTATGTAGTTATATCATAGTAGTTTCATAATATATCTATCTAGTTAATTCTATATAAGTTCATTGTACTAAAACTAAAAAATCAAGATGATTTATGCATCAATAATGAATATATAGTGTTGACATCATTTAAAAGTGTATGCACCTTGGGTTGATAATTAATGTTAATCAGACTCAAGAATTTGAAAATCACTGGGTAATTAGTCTGTAAAATAAAACCAATATATCAATGACATTTTGATTTGAATATGTTCATGATTGGTGGACTTTTCAACCAAGACCAAACTCATAATGATGATAATGATAGATTTGCCAACCAAAGAGAATATAATGATGACACCATGATTTGTTTAAAATAAAACAAGGTATAATGCTAGTGAATCAATTCATATTTGAAAACAAAGATGGCATACTTATCAAACTTATAAAAATAGGAGCTAAATCTACAGTAGATTTTAATTCTGGCAACCTATATAACATTATAAGTCAAAATGTGTTAATCCACCCAAATAAAGAACATGTTACTTTTAGTGATCTTATGGACCAAAATAAAAATATATATATAATCCAATAGTCAAAAATTTCATCTAAATGTTTCTTGCATTAAAAATTACATGGGAAAACTAGTTCTAACCAAAAAAAATCCTCAAGACCAAAAGCAGAGTATGTTTGACCAAGTTCAACAACTAACTCAATAGTTTATAAACATAGCCTTTTATATAATTCCTTCAACATAAAAACCTTTAGAGCACAATAAACAATCCAATACCAATCAAAAACCTAACTTTATCCTACCCCCATAATCACCACTCAAGATTATGTCATTTTACCAAGAGTAAAAAGTTATGAAGGATGCTCTCCAAAGACTTTAGGATTGAACCCATAATCAATTAAAAAAATAAAAGATAGAGGAGTTGTGCCCATATCCTTTCGATATATAAATACTATAATTAGCCTTTTCCCCTTACTTTGAGTGACCCAATTTTTAAAAATAAAATGGAAAGGGTGATCCTAGAGAATATGTCAAATACTTATTTGTGTCTTTCCAATAAATTTCATATAGTGAAAATTACTTAATCAGATTATTTCCTCAAAGTCTAAGGGGGAAGCTTTGGAATGGTTTTTACATCTTCTTAAGTAATCAATCACAACCTTTGTAGATTTATCCAAAATATTTATCAAACACTTATCCTATAGCATTCAACATGAACTAAAAATGATGGACTTATGTGATGCCAAACAAAGGAATGAAGAAAACTTCTCTTCATTCTAGCAAAGATGGAGAAGCTTAGATAAAAACTTCCCTTGGTCTATCTCAAATAAATAGTTGGTTGGTATCTTTGTGTCCAACCTTATTCAATAAATGGCCTTTCATCTACAAGTTCATTGTACTACTAACTTTTAAAAAATCATTGAAAAAGGAGTTTAGATCAAGAAAGCCCTTACTTTAGTGATAACTTTCCATAAGGATCATCATAATCAAACACAAATTGAAATACCCAGTTCCTTTCACAAAAACAAAAAAAATTCTAGTGATAGAATTAATGATTCAAAACACATTTAGGTTATCCAAATTACTACCAACATGATCATTCCTAGAGGGAATCCTAAATAGGAGATAAAAATAAGGCAGTATACTCCTCTAAAGGAATCATTAGAATTTGTTTTTCATCAATTGGTCATTACCGACATGATCATTTTTAAATAAACCAATCCCTTTTATGAAATCAAACCAAAACCCACATGGTACAAAAAGAACGAAAAAAATTGAGTTTTGTATAATCTAATGATATTTAACCAAGCAATACATGAAGATAAAAAATTGTGTTTAATATCTAATTAATAGAGGAATTATTAAACTAGAAGTAAGTGTATCCACATCAAATAATGAATAATTGAGGATATAATAAGATAATTTTACAATAAATTATCAAACTCCTCCCCAACCCAATCAAGTTCAACACATCTAAATCAATAACATCAGTTATAAAAAATTTACTTATTCCTATGATGCAGATGCTAGTCATATTGAACATATAGACAATTATGTTATAACTATTAAACTCAAATACCTAGATTTTTTTATCATAAATAGGCATAAAAAATCATTATCTAAAGGCCTCCTCTACCTACCCATAAAGGAAAATATAGCCTTATTAAACATCTTGAGAAAACGTTTACCCACATCTCCATATTAGATCATTTCAAAACATCAACTTTCCATAAGGATGTATTTTACAAAGTCCTCTAATATTCAAGAGTCTTGAATGACATTGATGTATCCCAATTCCAAGAACACTCATTGGAAACTTATCTTCAAGTAGTCAACTCATATTTGACCAACACAACATGCCTCCCATTGGCCCATGACATAATCTCCCCTTGTTTATCGAGGCCTTCCTCACCAAACATAAATTAAAAAGGTTGATTGTATATAATGGATCAGGATTGAATATTTGCATCTTGAATTTAATCAAACATCTTGGTTTCTTTAAATTAGAATTGCATAAAAATTTTATCACCATCAAAGTGTCTGATAATGCTAAAAGGGAATCAATGGGCACTATATGTATTCCTATCATGGTTGGGTCTATCATGCATCAAAATTTATACACATAATTTGTCTTTACCTCCCTTATAACATCATTCTCAATTAGCCATGAATTCATGCAATGCAAGTTATCCCATCCACGTTCCATCAGTGGATCAAATTTATGCATTCAAGCATAGAAGTTATTATCCCTAATGATCCTCAACCTTTCCAATATTATAAAATGTTGGAGGGACATTATCTTAAATCTAATTATTTTCATATCAACTAAAATTCCTCTGAAATAGATGGATCTATAATACTAGAGCTAACAAATCCTTCATCTTACATACATCCATATGACCTCCCATCTACATCCAAAACCCTATAATCTAAATCATATTTCAAGATCCTTTGGAAAGGCTATGGAGATTAAAAATACAAGATGCTTTCCATGTGGGTAAACTCCCTAGTTATCGTTGAAGCCATAGTAGGCCTAAGATGAAGACAAAATTGATCTCCTATCAATTTCACACAACCACATTTTTAAAATTAGGCATTGTTTTAAATGAACAAAATTGAAAGCTCCAATGAATATTGGTTATATGATGACAACCTAACATCTTATTTTAAAATTAATGAGTATCCTATAGTTAAAAATATGTGTCAAATCATGAAATACAAAGGAAAATTATTAGGCCTTCATAAACATGGGATCTAAGTTTAGATTATAAATACAAGAGGGATTTAGTCAAATTTTTAGTGAAATAACCAAAAATAATCTAAAGGCATAACCAATTCAAGTCCAATCCCTTGGGTGATCTATGAGGGTAATAAGAAAAGAATGCAATCTAAAGGATAAATATGAAATTTTAGCTCCCTTTAATACTTTCTTAAATAATGGTATGTATATTTTGAGCTTGGCTTGTGATTTAGGAGTCTTTCACAATGTTAGTGCTTCATGGGCAACTTCTCCCCTTGTTCACTTGTTGTTTGTCTTGGCACATGAAATGATTATAAATATTACTCTCAAAAATTCTCCATAGTAAGTTTTATCACTCTAAATTTCACCCCTAATAAGGTTGTTCAAACCTTCATATTTAGATTATAGCATGGAATCACTTCTAGGTTGTGGGTCACCTAATTGCTAAAGTGAATTCTAGATTGGGCTAGATCCAATGATGCTTCACCCAAACTAATACTAAACCTACTTATATTTCAAGGAAAAGGGGTAGAAGAAGACTAAAAAATAGAAATAAACATTGAGGTGATGCACCAATATATGTTTTTCCTCTATTTGACCAAACATACGCTATTTAAATCAAGAAACCTATACTTCTTACACATCCTACAACTTTGACATGAATATCACATAAGTATTTCATTGAGAGGTTTAATAATGCATGATAGTACTTAGGAGGGTATAAATTAACCTTATGAGGGTGAAAAAAATTTAATTCCACTCTGAAATCCTACCTACACTAAGAAAAAACACTAACAATGACCTATAACAAGTGTTTTCTCTGCATAATGGTGAATAAATATAATCACCTAAAAGTGACATTTGAGTGTTAAGAGTGATAATTAAGACCACATATTCTTCGCTTATCCCTAATCCTATCATAAGGCCTATTTTCACACTTATCAAGCCTTTGTGTGGGTGATAGGCATCACTAGTCATCCCTCATTCTCACATCATAGCCCTTCATGCCTTAGGTCCTACCACCTAGACACTAGCGCCATAATAGGGACACTATCACCACATGGAACTAGTTTCCCAATATTTGTGTTACTATCCTTTCCCTCTTTTATAAACAAACAAGTATCTTTTCAAATCTTAGACCTCTTTTAGCACCTGCACAAGCACTAGAATAGTATATATACTTGAATTTTATCCATCTAACCACTAGATGGAAATTATATGCAAATTACTTATGCAAACTTAGAGTAAGTTGTGCACAATTAAGGTTATAAATACCTATTCTACCCTAATTCTTCATACTACCATATGTAACATTCATAATCTCATATTTCTTAGATATCTAGTCTCAAGCACATTCGAAACACTCAAGTTAACCATCATACTAGCTTCACTTGCACTTGCACCATAACTTGGGTGGGGAGAAATACATTGATCTTGATCCCTCTTCAGAGTATTGGTATGTAGGAAACTCTAATCACAATTGGGTGTCGAGGATATCCAACCTACCCCAATAATAAACTCACTTTTTTTCTTGTATCGACTATATGCCTTAGTAACATGGAGTATTAGGGTTTTCTCATAAAATAAATCAAAATAGGACATCTATAGGGTTTTAGAACTTATGCACATATGAATAGGATTTATAGATACAGACATAGGTGAACCTATAAGCTCAAAATAGTCTTGCATAGAGAACACTACTACTAAAATAGGAACACTAGCACCATATAGTGTTATTATCTAATTAGGGTGCTACTATCCAAAAGGGGTTTTGACACCTAGATATTATTTACAACATTTAGACCAGACTCTACCTTGGTTTTTAGCCTCCAAATCATCCATCTCTATTATTTTCCACCTAAGTTCTTATTTGTATTATTTATTACAATTGTAATATTTAAATTAAGTCAGGTTCACCAAATGTTTTAACCTTTTAGGACTTAGTGAATGTAAATCCTATGTTGTTAAAGGGATGAGTATAGTAAATCATGTATAAATATGTAATAAATACAACCACTAATTTAATATAGAATTGACTAAATTTGACCTTTAACCCTATATAACCCTAAGGTTTTTATTTCTAGCCTTATAAGACCCTCAACTAGATTTATATTTCATATAATCACGATAATAATAGCATATGAAGTTAATTACTTTTTGATGATTTTTTTTTAGATTATCTTGCATGCTTATTTTCTTTCATTTCGAATGAATTCAAAAATGACATAGACACATATGTACATGATTATTTAAATTAGTTAAAACATATGTCATATTTCATAGCATTTTATATTTATCATATGTGGAAATATATTAACAATCAAACCCTTACACATATAGAGTATTTAACACAAGCTAAAAACTGTGTTTCAAGTTTCAATGGTATATCTTATGCACAAGAAAAAATCTCCTTCTCCTCCTCATCTCCATTAAGGTGATATCTACATTCCCTCTAAGTAGGTACATGATTTCACTCCTCAATAAGATGAAGCAACTTATATTATTGTTATTAATTCTCATACATAGCCTATCCACACCTCTCCCCTATAGGGCATGTGCCTACATGTTCAATTTGAAGAAACTATGGTTTACACTTGTGAGACTCTAAGGGATAAAATTATCAATATGAGCAATTTGATATCAAAATTACAAAATCAAAATCAATTATTAAGTGAAATGGTCACATTATTAGCAAATCAAATTACATTCACATATTCTTTAGAATATGCTAGTGTAAACCATGTATATGCATCTACACCTAGAAAAGTTATGTCTATCACTCTTTCATGTCCAAATCATAAAGTACAACACAATGCATCTATTATATGTGATTGAACAATCTTATAAGGGTCCAATAAGAGCTCAAGTGAGATACTAAGGGAGCTGATTAAAGCTAATTTGATCAACCAACCTCCTCTTTACCTAGTGGTGAGATACAAATATTTTTGTGCATATCATATAATACATGGGCACCACATTGATTCAAGTTTAGTATTGAAAATGAAAATACAATAGATAATGGATATAGATGACCCACATAATGACACTTCATCCAAACAACATACAATGGCACATCTAAACATTTAAAAAGGGTCAAATCAAAAAATAGTATAAAAGTGGTTACCAAAGCATAACTTAGAAGAATAAAAGGTTCATAAAGCACAATCAGAGGAATAAATAATACAAAAAGCATAGGTAAATCAATAAATAGATGAAAATCTAACTCTCTAAAATGAGGCTCATATTTTAATGTAGTATGGGTTTGGTAAAAAAATAAAATAGTTTGATTATCAAGATCAAGATTTAGACAACTAGGCTCAAGGCATCACTACTCCTATTCTATCAGTTGATAATGTTAGTTAAAAAGGTTTGGGATTTATTAAACATCCTAAGGCAAATCATTCATAGATATAGTTTATCAAGGCAAAATATCCATATACATAATAAATGTTATAGAAAGAGAAAGAATTCAAGTTGCAAAGTCAAAATCATGCTAAGCTAACAAGCATTCTCAAAAAAGGATTTATATAAAAAGAGCCTCCAGAGCACCATCTGCCTACAACAAGCACAATTTTAGAGGCCAAAATCATAATCAATATTCCAAAACACAATTCAAAAATTTCAACTCCATAGTATGAGGCAATTCCCTCTATCATTCTAGGTTATTATGATTTAGATGATGAACAATACCCAAATTCATATTGCAACACTATTCAACTCCAACATATCAATCACACTACATGAGATATTACCATTCATATTTTTAACATAGGCCATAGTGATAGTGAGTCTCCCATGAGACTCATCAGTTAGTATTGTTTATCCCTTCTTGTGCATACTTTCCTTATCTCTTGATCTTTTTATATAGTTTCATTTTCATGTTGCTTTTACATAGCTTATTTAAAGAAAATACAAAAATAATATAATGTCAAAAATGTAAAAACATTCAAATTTTTACTCATTAAATATAAAATTACAGATTGTATGCATTTCCATGTTTACATTTCTTATGTTTCATAGACATTACATATGTTAGCTATCTTAGTATAGTCAGTTTTATCATATATACATATTTCACTTATTATTTTTGAGTGCTTGTAGATTACTTATAAGACTCAATTCCACTACACTTATCTATATTTTCTATTATGTACCCACTAGGGACATATACATAGATACATAGGTTCTTAATTTGATACATTCACCTATTTGGGGGCACCTTATACACAATTTTGATTACCAGGTTATATCTTTCTAAACTCTACATCACAGCTTTACAATTATTATATCTTGATATTGATCATCCTACACTTACCCAATTATTTTTCCAGCTACTGCTACTTTAGATTTAGTATATGTACATATTGGTTCTTATACTTATTTATATTACATTTTTATTCATACTTTCATTTCTAGATTTCCTAGTTTAGATTTGATTGTATCTCGATGCTTGATCTATCTGATGGCATTTGAATATGATATTAATCTTTGTCTCTACACCACTTCTTTTCACAATATGTATTCTTTGGACTTATGCCCATGTCCTTGTGTGTGCCTTCCTAATTGTGTATGTGGACATTTGAACATGTCTTTATATGTGCCTCTAAGTAAACTTGTTTATTATTTGTGTATGTGGAAATTTTAACATTTCCTTGTATGTCTTATTTTATTAGATTTAGTGACATATGCCAATGTCCCTTGTATTGTGTCACCTTAACCTACTTTAAATGCCTCATGTGTGTTGTATGTATGCTTTATTATATGCATCATGGCCATAACACTTGTCTCTTACTTGTTACAAACTCTAGTCTTAGATTCTATGAGGGACCTTATGAATCTCCCCTTCCTAATTAGGTATTTTGATGGGCATCATATCCCATCCCCTAGGTAGCTTCTTAGTTATTACTCAAATTTGATATTACATAAATTTTTATATCTATCTTGATAGCCTTGTGAATTCTAGACATAACATACATTGTACATTTCAAGCTTATATTCAGATTATCTTACATTCTGATGTTATATATGCACATTATATTGGATTATTACATATATCTCATATATGTTATGGCTAACAATCATTTTTTAGAGATTTTTACTTTGAGGATACTTATTTCATAAGTTAAAAAACTCTCCTCAAAAGAGGGGGTATTCACAGGGGTTTGTCATAGAGATTAGGCTCTCATAATGCACTCAATACATTTTTTTGCACACAGGCTTAGATTACATAAATTAGACTCAATTAAACACAATGGAAAATAGTGACATAGAGATTAGTATATTTTCACATAAATCAAAATAGTTAGATATTAGTTCCCAAATTAAAACGCTAGTGCCACATGGTACTACTATCTAAGATATAACACTACTATCTAAGAGCCTCAGTTTCAAAAATAATTATTGGCTAAAAATTATAGTAGGTATAGTCCATATTTGTATAGTTTTAGTTATAGATTTATCATTTTTCTCAATTTAACTTAGATTTATATTAGTTTATCTTATATTCATACCAGTTTGGGGTATCATGTGTAGCATGACCATTCCCATTTTTAGTTTGGATATTCATGTATAGATTATTATTACTTAGTATAGAATCCATATGCTCATATATTAGATTTAGGGGCACATGCATATCACATTGTTTCTATATGCTCACTTACATAATGGTCGATTAGATGGAATGATAACTCCATATCATTCTCTACACTATGCACATTAGACAACATATTCTAGGTTTCACACTACTTTCATGACTTACTCCATCTATAGTAGTTGGCATTATTGAGTGTCCTAAAGCCACCTAATCTACCTGAGTGGCCATAGAACTAACATCTCTATTTAGAAATCACCAGTTAGACATTTCTAGTTACATTGCATAGTTTTAGTTTTAGATGCATCTACTACACATGGTTAGGCAATGATGGATTCATAGTCTACTTGAGTTTTTGAGCCATCTACATGAGAGGGTTAGACACACCATCAATCTAATACAATTTATTCACAAGTCATGATCCACCAAGTAGGGGTAGGCAATGATGGAGTCAAAATTGGATTGAGTTATTGAGCCACCCACACATGATTTTTGAGTAATACATCATCTTAGTCCAATATATTTATCGAGTGTTCACTATATACATTCACACACATAGGTTTTCACTAGGTTTATGCATTATTTCATGTACCTAATGAGGTGTACTCATTCCTTTACTCTCTCTTACCCGTTTACTTAGTTTTAATTAATTTTTACTTCCTTACTTAGTTTTGTCTTTGATTTTGATATCTATTAAGAGAGAACTAATCTATGCACATTTCACTTGTAGGACATGCATTGGATCATGTTTCACATACTTATATCTAGACTCATGAGCTTCACCTCTTAGGTAAGTCTAGTTACACTTATTTTCCTTTATCTTATTCCTTTCACTTTATTGCATTTTTAGAATAAAGGGGGGGAAATATAATCACCTAAAATTGACACTTGAGTTTTGAGAGTGCTACTTGACACCACATATCCCTATCTTATCCCTATACCTATCTTAAGGCCTATTTTCACACTTATCTAGCCTTCATGTGGGCTACAGGCATCCCTAGTCATCCCTAAAGTAGTCTTAGGCCCTCACATTAATATCTTAGCCCTTTGTGCCTCAGGTTATGCCACCTAGACACTAGCATCATAATAGAAATAGTAGAATCACATGGCAGTAGTGTCATAATATTGGTGTTACTATCCTTTCCATCCTTTTTCCACAAATGGATATATTTTCAAATCTTAGACCTCCTAGGGTCAGCCTAAACCTCTTTTAACACCCACACAAGCACCAAAATAATATATATACATGAATTTTATTGCTCTAAATACTATATGGAAATCATATGAAAATTACATATGTAAACTCAAAACAAGTTTTTCACAATTAAGGTTATCAATCCCTATTCTACCTTAATTTTGCATACTACCATATACAACATTCCTAAGCTCAGATTACTCAAATTTATAGTCTCAAAAACATTTAAAACACTCAAGTCAACCATCATACTAGATTCACTTTTAGTTACACTAGCACTTAGCTAGGGAGAACTATATTGGTCTTAATCTTTCTTCAAATTATTGGTATGTAAGCAACTCTCATCACACTAGGGTGTTAAAGATGTCCATCCTACCACTAACGAACACACTTTAATTCTTATATCAATTAGATGACCTAGTAACATCAAATATTAGGTTTTTCTCATTAAATAAATCAAAATAAGCCATATATAGGCTTTCATAATTCATGCATATGGGAATAAGCCTCACAGATATAGATGCAAGTACACCTAGAAGCTCAGAATAGTCCTACATAAAAGACACTACCACCAAAATAGGAACACTAGCATCACATGGTGCTATTATCTAATTAGGAATATACTATCTAGGATGGGTTTTTACTCAATCCAATTTGTGACACTCATATTATCCTCTATCTTAGTTTTCATCCTCTAGATCATCCATCTCAATTGTTTTCTAGTTAAATTCTTATTTACATTATTTATTGCTATTTTTAGGAAGGTAAAATTTAGTCAATTCTATAACAAATCAGTGTCTATAGTTATATAATATTTATAACCTAATTTACTATGCATGTACTTTTAACAATATAAGATTTACATTCACTAAGTCTTAAAATATTAAAATAACAACTATGGACAACAAGCTAGGAAGATGACTCATTCACTAGACAAGATAAAAATAAGTACATAGATTCACACATTGGACAACATATTTATAGGTAAATCATCTTTATTTATTACTTAAAAAGGTATTTAAGTACAAAAATGTCCTAGGTTTCACAATAACTTGTAGAGACTACCTTTTAAAATCAACTTTCAATGCTTATATAAAAGATGAGTCAAATGAGAGAGGTAGGTGTAGAGATGTTAATCATGGCTACCATTCAATCATGTAATTAGTTTCATAAAATAAGTGGAAGAGAGGATAAAATGATTTTTTGATCTTCTTTCCCATGTGTCACTTATAAGGTATATATCCTCAAGAATTTGGTGAGCATATAAGGAAATGACATTTATTATATATCTTGAACTATTTCTTCTTGTTTGAAAGAGGAATTATGGACTATTTATAGCGAGTTATCTATGAATCTTGACACATTGTAACTTATTAATCTCTCTTAATCTGATAATGTAAGATAAAAATTCATCATGAATAAATTGATGATAAAATTATTCTTGAAATGCTCCATATTCACTCCAAGAACACTTTCAAGACTAGTCACGACTATTCTACTTTGTATGAACTTGGATTTATCAAAAATCCTATTTCTAACTACCTATCCTATCAATTGGACACATGTTCATGTTTTGGACTCTTCATAACAATTTTACAATGTGTATTAATTTATATAGTTTCTTCAACATCTATACAACTGTTACTAAGTCTATAGGTGTCTTGAAACTCCTCAATAAAATATACATAAGCTCATAACCTATAATTTCAAGTCATTTTCTTGCATTTTCCACATATAAAACTTGTTTATTTTTTATGAAACTTCATATTATGTATTTTATATTACCTTAAAATGTCTACCCAATATCATAGGTGACCCCAAGATGGTCAATTAGGCCTTACTCAACCAATCTTCATGAAAACAACTAAAACATATAGTTTATAGGCCTATTTTGCACTATCTTTGGCCCACACATTCGAAATATTTTATATAATATATGATCATGGTATTTTAAAATATCATCCAATTATTTTCAATTCCATTCCAATCAATTTGACAAATTTAAAAACCAATTTACTCATTGGGTTTCTTTAGAGGTTTTAATAGGGTTTTCAGGTGTCAACTTTGTTAAGGATTGTTCATAAAGAATAGATCCTTAATATTCCAAATAATTACAAAATATTGAATTATTTTAACCTTATTAACCTATCTAATATCCCATTGGGACCCATGCAACTCTTCATTCAAGTTCACACGTGATGAAAGTGACTTTCCTGGGCAATACAAACATGTTGGTGAACTTGAGAGGACTAATTTGGAAAAAGGAGTTATAAAGATGATTGATTTATATTCATAAAACCTCCTTGACATATAATTTACATCATATGATATGATAAGGTGGTCATTCCATCTCTTAAACCCAATAAATGCATAAAACCATTCATTAGCCCATTGTTAGGGTTTACAGGCAATCTTGTGTGAATGACCCTAACAACCCCTATTTGGAACTTTATATTTATTAACATGAGTCAAAACCTTGTATTAATCTCTTAAAATGTACTATTAACCTCTTAAGATCCTTCATTCCGTAAATTTTCCCAAAACTTGCATATCTTCTTCATGTTCCATGTGCAACCCTATAAATGCACTTTTAGGCTTCTTGATTCTATTTATTTTATTTTTATCAATAGTGGAATTGTATACAATGTCTTATCATGTTTAAATCTCCCCTAACATGCACTAATTCATTATAATTGATCTAATAATCTCATTTTTTTGTAAACATGATATATACAATCCATTGGGTGGCTATTACTTGTATGACTTCACCATTTTAGTTTGTTGGTGGTTTGAACCATGAGTTGGAGAGACTTAACCTTTCTTGGAAGAATAATATCAAGTCATTAAATATTTTTCATTGATATATCTATGTTCATCTTGTCTTATCCAACCCCAAACTGCCTACCAAATGATTTAAGTTCTGTTCTTACTAAGCTACCTATACATAGATGGGTGTACTTTTACTCCCTCAAGAGTGTTCATGAAAGACTTGGAAAAAATTGTTTTTTAATCCTCCCTAAGGTTTTATATATCATCTACCATCATGAAAAACTAATATCTCACTGGTTTCCTGAGATTCTTAATTCAAATGCACATAAAACCTCTTTCTAGGTCATATAAGCAGTTAAAGCTTTTATCAAGTGTCCTTGGCCATTTTGATGTTTTATTTTCTTCATACATCACCTTAAAATTTATAAATATTCTTATAATATCTCACACACCTTTTTAAACTTCTCAAGTTATTTACCCATCACAAAACTTTCTACTTTTAGTGTAGTTTGTAGGCAAACCTATAGGTGCCTATTTTAGGCTTAACACATCCTTCTCTCACCACATGATCAATATTATTACTTCAGATGATACTAATAGGATAAAAGTCACATCAAATATTATATTTTATAGTTTTCCCAATTAATAAACATTTAGAGTTTTCCAACCATTCTCATATCCAATTTGCAGACCTATAAGTTACTAGTAGGTATGTGACTACAATAGTCCTTTGTCACCTATGTTCTTCACAAGACTAAAACAAGTCTTATGGTCTGATTAGGATTACTCACCAACATGGACATATAAATGTGTGTTAATACTTTATAATTAGTATAACTCCTCTTAATATTCATTTTGAACTTGTTCATTAGTCATAGATCTGTATTTGCTCTTTCCATTTAGAACCTTATTGAAGAACACTAAGACCAATGGTCTTCATGATATATTATCTATCACTTTAGGAAATTTATAAAATAAGTGTGAGGTTTCTATATATTTGTTATGGGTCACTTTAGGTAATAAAACATCTAAAACCAACCAAAATCATGCATGTAATCTTTCATATATGTCTACAACTCATTCATTATGAAGGTTTTGCTCTTATGTTTATGACACATGCCAAATGAGTTAAGAGATAAAACATGAGAGGACTAGTAGGATATTTAATAGCCTCACAAAAACTTGAATTTTCACTAACAAGCTTGAAAATGCTCTGAAATTGTCTAAAATTGAGCCTTTGGGGTTTTGAGATGGTTTTAGACACATTATTTTTCAAGGACTATTCATAAAGATTAGGGCCTAAATGTCCTAACTCCTACTATGAATTGGAAGGTAATAGGGGTCCCCTAATTCCAATAATATAATTTTTCATAATATTATCTCTCTTATGTGTACTAACATGAAATTTTTTACCCTTATTGAGTTTGTCTAGTAGAACTATAAACCTGATGAAGAAATGGAATAGGTTTTTATCTATTTGTGCCTATCACTTCTTATCAAGTATGGATTTGAGTCTAAGGAGATTAGAGAGAGCCTTGGATAGGCCTAAGACTTGGCCTTTAATGTAAATCTCTTGAAAATATACCTCTACATTCCTTTTTCTCCTTGAAAACTACTTGTCTTTCCTTTTAACCATGAAACGAGTGGCTATGGAGTCTCACTTGACCTGTACAGTCGTGGAGTAATGTACTAGAGCATTTCCCACCTTTGTTTCCCTATAATTTCCTCATTACACCTTGTTTAAATGTTATAAATGATGAGTAGGAATTTTAAAAAGTTTTCCAATGTTGGAATGGAAGTTTTAAGACACTATGGTCTAGATGTACAGTCAAAGTACATATATCATGACATTTAACAATTGGTAAATGACATGGAAGACTCTTATATAATTATATTTAGACCCTCATGTTTGATTTATCATAGTAAGTCTTATTACAACATTAAATCATGTCATATAACTAAAAATATAATACCTTAAACTTTGCAAAATAATCTTAACTTTTATAAAATGATTGAAAGTGTCATGTTGTTGAATCACTAGCTCTGCTCCTTGGTCTATTTTCTTTTCTTGAAATGCATTATCCTCTTAGGTGATCATATCCTTCTTGTCTCCTTCATGTCTTAATATTTACCTTGACCTTCACAACAACCTTAACATTTCCAAAGTTACCTAAATCTATTCTAAACACTTTAGATATGACTATATTGAGTGATTGATCAATCAACTGAGATTCATGACTTCATATTCTAACTAGACCTATCACAAGACCTTGAAATAACCTAAGGCATCCTTACAAGACTTCATCATAAAACAAGTTATGACATTAAGTCATGAAATTTCAAAAGGATATCAATAAATTTAAGATCATTATGACCAAGTTTTTAAATGATACTAACTTATGGTGGTCAATTTTTGCTAACATCTTTGGTGACCTCTTTTGATTGTATGTTAGTTATGCATCTAGACTAGTGGCATTAACAGTCCATTAGGCTATGGGGTCATGAATTATTCTTGAATTTAAGTCATAATAAACTTTTAACCTGATAACAACCTAAAAAACAAACTAAAAATTGAATAAAACCCTTAAAACACACACTACACATACATGTGTCATAGGATACTTGGAGGAAGGATAATAACACAAGCAAACAAACAAACATGTGCTCAATCACGTAGGGAATACAAATCTTATCTCCTATGTACAAGACTAAAAACTAAAATTAGTAAGATGGTTTCAAATGTATCCCATTTAATGAGATACTCAACTCTTCTTCATTCATCTTTGAAAGCTAAAAAGCATTATGTTGCTTGTAGCTAGTGATAACATAGGGCCCACTCCATAATGTATCAAACTTGATATGCCTACCAGGTTTGGCCCTATCCTCATCCCATTTAACATATTAAGGTTTCTTTCTTTAAATACTCTTGAAACATCTCTCTTATCAAAGTTTTTATTTACTTGGGCCTGATTAAACTCCATGATATACATAACATGGTCTCTTTTCTCCTCCAATGCCAACTCTATCAACCTTATTTCCATGGGATCAATCTTTACGATTTCAATTTGATGTTCTAACTATAGGGCTATTAATTTGAGAGATATATGTAAATTTTACTCTCTCCCATAAAAAAATCATGTAGGGTGAGTTACCAACATCCTTCTTGGGGGTAATCCTATTAGCCCAAAAGGTTGTCTTCAACTTAGTGTGCCAAGTTCTTTGATTTTATTTCATTTCCCTCTTAATTATTCTAATCAAATTATTGTTTATGTATTCTTATAGTGCATTTCCATAAGGATAGTATTTGGAATAATTACTTAGGTAGATTCCATGTTTGAGAGCCCATTCACTTTTCCTTGTACCACTAAATGCCATTACATTATCATAAACTATTATCAAAGGGACTCCAAATCTGATTACTAGGCCTTCATAAAAGTCAAAAATTAAACTTTCATTGGAATCTTCGAGTGTTATTTCCTCCACCCATATTGTTAAGTATTCAATTGATTTAGGCACCCACTTATGGCTTGCACTTGAAGGGGGGTTGATCATACCAATGAAACCAGGACCCCATTGCCTGAATGTCTACTCCACTTGAAATGGATTGATAGGGAGGCTTGTAAAAAAAATTATATGAAAAATTCACACTTTTGGAAATTCCTTACCCATGCATAATATTCCTTGAATAAGATAATCCAATAATACTCATCTCTTATTACTTTTACTGCTATGGTTTTGGGTACAAAGTGACCTCCTACATGCCCATCATGAAATTGCTCTGAAATCTTATCAATTTGATTATTTTCAACACATATCAATATCACAACATTAAAATATCTTCTAGATAGTAATAAA
Organism: Torreya grandis; assembly: GCA_037957365.1. NCBI lineage: Eukaryota > Viridiplantae > Streptophyta > Pinopsida > Cupressales > Taxaceae > Torreya > Torreya grandis. The sequence continues at coordinate 2,865,549 of JARHVA010001367.1, forward strand.
TCCACGAAAACATAAGGGGTGAACTGCAATCTAAAGTACCTTCTTTTTTCTTTATCTAAACTTGTAAGACACCTATTTGAATAAATCTTACCATATCTTGTGTCCAACTTAGAGGGTATGAAGGCATAATTGTAGAAAGATCATCTTAAATTTCCAAAATAGTTTCCCCATTATCTTGAAAGTCTAATGTCAAATGTTCACATAGTCATCTTCCTCTTACCAACTTGTAAACCTTAATTTCCACATCATATTCCATGACCTTGGTTATCCAACCAAACCTTTTGTCATTTTGATGTTTGTTCAAAATGAAGTATTTTATGTTTGTATGTGACACTATGACTTGGATTGTTTTGTTATAAACCATATGACTAAACTTATTAAGGATCCTTATGATTTCCAACACTTGCTTCTATATAAAGGTATATCTCTCTTCATAATCCTCTATCCCTTGGCTAAATAAAGCAATAGGTTACTCAAGACCTTCACCATTCTACTACATCAACATGGATAATATGGATTTAATGTTATAAAAATCATACAATAAGAAATACTTTGAAAATTTAGTGTTGATCAATGTAGGTGCTTGGGCTATAACTTGCTTAATAGCCTCAAAATTGGTTTTCCCTTCCTTGGTCTAATTAAAGGCCTGATGCTTCTTCAAAATGGTGTTAGAGGCTTCACAAGGTTAGGAAAACTAGGTATGAATCTTCTAACAAAATTAAATCTTCAAAGAAAACTTTGTAGTCCCTTTTTATGTTTGGGCAAAGATAAAGTCAATAAGGCACTCACCCTTTTAGGATCTATAGCAATCCCTTCAATGGAGATAATATGACCTAAGAGCTTACCTTCATGATTTACAAAAACATACTTCTTCAGATTTAGATAGTTCCCATACTACTTGCACCTTTGAAAAATTAGTCTTAGATGAGTTAAATGTGTTAGAGGTACAATCACTAAGAGAGGGGGGTCAATCAGTGGTGACAAATAATCTAATTCAATTTCCAAACCCTGTAAACACTTAAGAATTCAATACAACCATTCATGAATAATACAAGATGTTTATAGAAATGAATAATAAAGATAATGTAAGATCACATACACAACATAAGATCTATGTTGAAAATCCTCTTGGGGAATAAAACCCACTCTCAAGACTATAAACACATGGACTACTTGTCCTATAATATGATCATAAACATGAGACACTTTTAGTGAAGTACCCACTTCACAAGGAGCACCCACCCCTAAATGTGAATAAGCACCCACTTGTTCTACGTGTTGAGCACCCACACAACACCTATGAAATCAATAGCTCTAGAACTCTGATTGGAGAAATAATGTATAACAATTCTCTTTCACACTCTTCACACATAATCAAACTTGATCATTTAATAAATGCATCCAAAACACCCTTTTGTATCTCTTTAGTCTTATTCACTCAATCTCTATCTACTCTATACTTTAGTTCATCCACTATGTACACTCCCACTGATATCTTTCCTTTGTCTCTATATCCTGCTCTCTCGATTCTTCCACATACAAGTCTAGAAATTATTGCCTTAGTCTCCACTATTTATAGAGTCTTCATGAATATTATGATCAAAACCTTCCTTTTTGGCCAAAACACATGCCTACACCCTTAAGGCATCTAACATGGGTCACCTTTAAGCACAACCCTCTTTTAGATATGCCTAAGTCACCTTTTAGGTCCTATGAAGACCAATTCACCTCTTTGACACTTCTTCGACCAAAATAAGAACACATGAACACTTTCAAATACCTGGACCCATGCCACATAATCTATAGGTTCTCCTTAAGTGATAACAACCATCACAACACACTTTTGCTAAATCTCAATCTACTCAAACATTAGCCTTGTATATAACAACACCATGAATGAATAAATAGTCAACTTATAATCATTTTTTTATATAATATGGATTATCAAAATGTCTAAAGTCCATATAAATCATCCTTAGAGAGTCTACAACACGATCTAGTAGATAAGTCCCCTTGAAACGTCCAAATACCAATAGAAGAACTTAAAATATCCTTCTCGGGTCACTTACAAACCATGGTCAAGCACATAGTCAAATTCAGAGGTCAATAGTTTTAAATGTATAAAACTCAAACCTTCTAACTAGTTTCTATATATGCACCTTGAATTCCTCTACAACTTTTCTTTTTACACCATGGTCAAATTCATCCTAGATCAAAATATATAGCTCAAATACGAAGAACTAGTTATCCCTCACAAATTTGAATATTTGAATTCCAATGGTCATTGAGAAACTATTAAAACTAGAAAACTTGTCATCATCTCGCTACTTCCTAACAATTTGGAACAAATGCACTCCATCAATCTATATAGATTAACCAGGTCTTTATCTTATAACACTCACCATTAATCTAAGCTTTGATCTCCCCTAATTATACCACTTGGTAGCTTTACATGCCTTCTACACATTTAACTCTTTGACTTTGACTCGCACCATCGATACTCTAACATTATAAATGCCCACAAACCATTGATCTTATGTCCAAGATTTATGAATGTGACACTTATCACTAGCATATTCATTCTTTGACATATTGACTTTTATGTGCATCGATGGATCAAGATCTATGATTTAACATACACCATTACATCTACTAACTAGTGACCTTAGACTTTAGAGTATTTGAACTTGATGGTCTTTCACCCAACATAGTCTACACGAGTAGCTTTGAAGCTTTATAACTTGAGCTAGAAAACACTTCAACAGTCAAAATTTTCAAGGGACCTTCTTGGTACTATAGACAATATCTCTATGGACTCATTTGAATTTTGTTGACTTTTTATGTACTAGAACTAAATTCTCAAACTTTTTGGTTCATCCATATCTACATGACATGCAGTAACGATCTAAGTATGGGAACATAGTAAATCTATTTGAGAAGCCAACTTTTCCCATTTATAACTTTTGTTATGATCAATCGCATGACCTAAAATTTGAACCCTATGATCTCCTCACACAAGGGAATCTATCCATATATCAAATTTATCCTAAAAACTTTATTCATGTTAAATATAACATCATCAATATGCTTATTCATATTATTCTATCACAGAACCAACTATGCCAAGATGAACATAATGAAGAATCAGATGAAATCCACTCATGCATATAATTATTCAAATCATAGAAAACATCTTATAAGACCTATTGCATAGCCTCAAATCATCATACTCATCCCTAAACATTCTTAACCATGCCAAAATTGAAGATCAACCAAACCTACTTCAAGCATACTATGACAAGCAAAGTGCAAACTTTTTCATTGACACTTAGACTATCAAGACACTTCATCTACTCACCTAGACACCTTTATGACATCACTAACAATTCTCCAACAATCCCCCCCACTTTTTCATTGATGTCAACACCCATCATATAGCTCACCTTCCATTTCTCTCTTCAAGCACTCTCATAATAGGAACCTTCTCCCCCTTTGACACAATGCCAAAGTGGGCACAAATTAATCCTAAGTACCTAAAAAGACCATCAATAGGAGAGGACCACCATATAAATATGATACAAACTCCCCCTTACCTTGATCCTACCTCTTCTTTGTCTTGATAACTTCTTGCTACATGTCAACACTCTCTTCACCCAAGCACTACAACCAATGAAGAAAGAACACACAAAATCACTAAAATAATATGGAACTCATGAATAAAACATCTAAGATGGGTTCCCCCTAAGATCTCTAAGACATTGCACTTCTTGAGCATCTTTAGATCTTCACACACCATAAAGAACCACCACATAGGCTTACTAGCCTTCCCTCTCAAGCCACCTCAAGGACCACCAAAATAAATTCATGCCACTCACCAAATAGGAAACATGCTCTAAACCAACCTAATAACTCACCTCAAAACACTCATGCCTTGATCTTTTGTACAAACTAGTTAAAAACATCAAATATTCACACTAGGCCTATCTAGACTCCTTGTAGCCCTACCTAGAACTTGCAGAGCCCACAAATTTTAGTAGACATATTTTCAAGACCTAAACTTCATATCTAGAGCACTCTCATATGCCCCCTTAAGCACACCATTTTGCATCACCTAGATCTTCCTCTGAAGCATACTTCCTTCACAAATCTACTAACTAATAAGACCTCCATTTTGAAAAAATCACAAATAATTTGAAAAAACAAACCTTTAGATCTCTATGAAAATTAATTTGACAAATCATTTATCCCATTAAACATTGTAATAAGCCTTAGACCTCAAGTCATAAATAAACCCACTTTCTTGGCAAAGCCCAAAATTTTAGAATCTCAAAACAAATAAGGTCAACAAACCTCCTTCTAGTTAATGTCCACCTCTGAAACTTTTTGTACACCTAAAGACAACCATCACACACTTCTAAACCAAGATTTGAGCCTTCACATCTTTGGGAACCTTGACTTCCCATACCATGACCTTGATCTTCAATAATAAAGATAAACTTGAGAGCACATAAAAACCTCTAAAAGGAATAAATATGATCAAGACACAAAACCACCTAGAACACATCACAAAGAAGTTCACATACCTTTATGAGCACCAAAATCTTCTTGACATTCCATCAATCTCATCATTCCACCTAAAAAAACCCATTCTAATCCTACAAACACTACATACATAGCAAAAAACACCTTATGACATCATTCTAACCTCATCAAAGAACTTCTACCATCTTGACACACCAAATTTAATTGAAAACACTCATATTTTGCCTTATAGGACCTTCTAAAAATACCACAGTAACACTTACTTATCCACTAAAAGGAGTCTTTTAAGAAGCATAGACAGAGACATCCTACTTCACATGGTACCTTAGAATAATGTGAAACCAAGAGTTACCCACAACTCTTCATATTCATTATAATCCTTGGTCATATGATACTAATAGTTCTTCTTCTTCTTAGGCTTAAGAGAAACAACTTGCTCATCCACTACAACATTCTCCTTCTCTTCTAAGATTGTATTGACAACACATGGGGATAACATAGCTTTATAACATACCTTTTTAATTGAATAATCTTTCTTGTAGTTTAGATCCTCATCACTACGTATTGATAATTAGTGTTTTTTACATGAAACTTGCTCAACAATAGTGGGATGTTCACTTGAATTCATACACACCTCAGAACTAGCCTCAACTAGAAACTTGGTCTTCTCCTTGAGCTTGGTCTCTTTATTCAAAACATGAGTAGAAAATAAGAGCTCTTGACACTCTCCATCTTCTATATCATTCTCCACCATAGTAACCAGATTACTTGGACCTAGAGATTCATCATGATGAACACTTACCACCTTTGGTTTACATGAGTTAACTTATTTTCTTTCTTGCACACTAAGATTTTGATTAAACTTATTCTATCTTTTAGGCCTTTACTTATAGAATCTATCAATGTGACCTCTGTATTGATAGTTGAATCACACTACCTTTTGTAAGAAGCTTATCCTACCTTTCCTGATTAGAACAAAATCTTAAACTATGTCCATTCTTTTAACAATCGAAACAAACTACTCCTTTTGAATAAGACTCACCTTTTGACTGATGACCCTCATCATAGCTCTATGCAAACTCATTTCTAATAGGTTTCTTGCATTCTCTAGCTCTATACCCAAACTAGTTACATGTGTAATAATAACCATTGAAACTTTCATACCTCATGGCATTTGGTTATCTGATTTGATGTGTTATCACTCTTCCAACATCTTCATTCCTTGACTGATTGTTGACCTTCAAGGTTTGATTTATATTAGTCTTCATCTTATCCTGAGTTGCATTTTTGGTTCTTTTTTGTATCCAAGACTAATTTTATTACTTTCATGATTTCAACCACTCAAAATATTGTCTAGATAACTTGAGTTCTTTTCAAATCTCATAAATGATTACATCTTACTAAATGTCTTCTCTAACTCAACTTTTAATGGCTCATTTTCAATTACATACCTTCAACATTCATCATCTTTAACTTTCATGCTTGTAGACAAGATTTCCAATTAACAATTGAGATGCTTGACAATATTTTCATGCTACTTGGTTTCTTCATTAATTCTTGCTTCATACACATTGAATAGATCCTCATAGTCCTTGATTTGAGACTTAATCTTCTTGTTAATCTTCTTCTCAATCTTTAGTTCTTCAAGAGCATTCATCAATTCCGTGTCATAGTCCACCTCATCATTATCATCATCTGAGTCACTCCAAGTAGACTCTTTTTGATATGAGCAACTTCCTTCCTCGGCCATGAATAGTTCTTCATATTCAACAAGATCATTATCTTCATGATCATACTCTGAGTCACTATCTTAACTCTCATATAATGAGATGCAATATTCTTTGGTGTAGAGACTCTTCTTATTCTTGAAGTACTTCTTGTTGTTGTCAAACCTTTTGAATCCCTTATTGTTTTTATCAGACCTAAATGATTTCTTACCATCATCATGACCTTGACCATGCTCTTCATCATCATTCTTCTTATGTTTATGAGGGAAATTGTTAGCAAAATGTCCTACTTCTCCACAATTGAAGCATTTGAAGGATAGTTTACCCTTATACTTATCTGACCTTGTTTTCAATTTCCTTGTAAACAAATCAATTAATTCATCTTCATAAATATTATATATTTCATCCTCCTTGAGTTTATTACCTTGGAACTTCTTCTTTGGATTCATTTCTATCTTGAATTATGCTTCCTTCTTTAGTGGTATGTCATCATTTACTCTCATCTCATAGGTAGCAATGATGCCATGCAATTTATCCATCTTTAACTGAGTAAGATCATGAATTTATTCTACAACAAACACTTTAGAATTAAACTTGAGAAAGAGAGACCTTAATACCTTTTGAACTATAGTAGATTCTTCAAGCTTCACTCCAATACTTCTGGTGATGTTAAAAATCCCATCAACTCTCTACAAAGAGGATGCTATAGAATTTTATTCCTTCATATTAAGACTCTCAAATTATTTTCAATGAGTCTAAAACTTTTCTAATTTAACCTTTGAATGTCCTTCATAAATAGTCTTCAATTTGTCCCACATTTCCTTGGCATATATGCAATGGATTACCTTGGTGTATTCAGTCTCTGAAAGACCACAAGTGATAGTATTCATTACCTTAGAATTTTTCTCAAAAAACTTCTTATCTATAGCACTAGATAGAGGAATAGTAGGTGTAGAATAACCATCCACAATAGATTTTCAAGTGTCAAACCCTAGGGACATGATGTAGGTTCTCATCCTCACACTTCAAAAATAATAATTAGATCCATTGAACATTAGTGCTTTCTTAGTGTAAAAACATCCTTTCATTTGATGGCTACTCATATTGTACCTTGGATATCCTTCAAGCTATCAATCCTTACCAAAAGATTGATTTTTATACCAATTATTAAAGGTATAGTCACTGAAAGGGGGGTGAATCAATGGTGACAAACAATCCAATTCTATTTCCAAATCTTTCAAACACTTAAGCATTCAATACAATCATTTAATAATCATACAAGATGTTTATACTAATTAAAAATGAAGATAATGTAATATTACACACACAAAACAAGATCTAAGTGGGAAAATTTGTTGGGGAATAAACCCCACTCAATCCTAAAAACACATGGACTCCTTGTCCTAAAATAAGATCACAAATATGAGACACTTTTAGTGAAGCACCCACTTCACAAGGAGTACCCATCCCTAAATATGAACAATCACCCACTTGTTCTATATGTTGAGTACCCACATAATACCTATGAAATCAACAACTCTAGAACTCTTATTGCATTCAAATCTGATTAGAGAATCAATGTATAACATCTCTCTTTCACACTCTTCACACACACTCAAACTTGTTCATACAAGCAATGCATCTAAAACACATTTTTTGATCTCTCTAGTCTTCTTCTCTCATACTCTATTTTATTTATACTTAAATCCATCCATTTATCACACTCCCTCTGATTTCTTTCCTTCATCTCTATATTTTTCTCTCTCAATTCTTCCACATACAAGTCTAGACACCATTGCCTCGAGCTCTACTATTTATAGATTCTTCATGAATATTATGATCATAAGTTTCCTTGTTGGCCAAAACACATGCCTACAACCTTAAGGCATCTAACATGGGTCACCTTTAAACACAACCCTCTTTCAAATAGGCCTAGATCACCTTTTAGGTCCTATGAAGACCCATTCATCTCTTTGACACTTCTTCAAGCAAACTAAGAATATAGGAACACTTTCAAATACATGGACCCATGCCACACAATATATAGGTCCTCCTTAAGTGATAACAACCATCACATCACCCTTATACTAAAGCTCAATCTACTCAAACATTAGCTTTATACATAAGAACACCATGAATGAACACATAGTCAGCTTTTAAGCATTTGTTCATACAAAATATGGATTGGTCAAACCTCCAAAGTCCATACAAATAATCTTAAAAGAGTATACAACACTCTCCAATAGCTAATTCACCTTGAAACATCCATATACCAATAGAACAACTCAAAATATCTTTCTCAGGTCACTTACAGACCATGGTCAAACACACAATCAAATATAAAGCTTAATAATTTTAACTAAAAAAATATTCAGACCTTCTAACTAGGTCTCTTTGGATGCAACTTTAAATCCTCTACAACTTTGCTTTTTACACCATGGTCAAATTTATCTTGGATCAAAATATATAACTCAAATACTAAGTACTAGTTCTCCCTCACAAATTTGAATATTTGAATTCCAATGGTCACTGAGCAACTCTTAAACTTTGAACACTTATCATCATCTTATTGTTTCCTAATAATTTGGAACAAACATACTCCATCAATCTATGTAGATTAACCAATCTTTATCTTATAGTACTCACCATTTATCTAAGCTCTAAGATTGTGATACTTGACAACTCTACGTGCCTTTTGCACATTTGACTCTTTAAATTTGATTTGCACCATTGATATTATGACAGTAAAAATACTGACTAACTATTTATCTTCTATCCAATTTCTATGAACGTGACACTTGTCATTAGTGCATTCATTCTTTGACATATTAACTTTTACATGAATTTTTGGATTAATATCTATGATTTAACATGCACTATTATATCTACTAACCTGACTTCAACGTATTTAAACTTAACAGTCTCTAGCCTGACATAGTCTATCAGAGAAACTTTGAAGCTTTTTAACTTGATCTAGAAAACACTTTAAGAGTCTAACTTTTTAGGGGATGTTCTTGGTACTATATAAAATATATACATGAACTCCTTTGACCTTGTTTGACTTTATAAGTACTAAAAATAAATTCTCAAACTTGTTGGTTCATCCATATCTACATGACATGCAATGAACATATTGCTAAGTATGGGAACATAGTAAATCTATCTAAGAAGACAAATTTTCCCCTTAATAAATTTTGTTTCACTCAATTACATGACCTAAAATTTGAACTATATGATCTCTTACCATAGGGGAATCTATCCATATATCAAGATTCTCCTGGAACCTTCACACTATGAAATATAATGTCATTAATATGCCTACTCAATTTTTTATGTCATAGAACCAGTTATGCTAAGATGAACATAATGAAAAACTGGATGAAATACACTCATGTACACAAGTATTTAAATCATATAAGACCTATTATAAGACCTCTTACACAACCTCAAATCACTATACTAATCCCTAAACATCCCTAACCATGCCAAAACTTAAGATAAACCAAGCCTACTTCAAACATACTAAGATAAACATATTGCACACTTTGTCAATGATAAACTATCAAGACACTTCATCCACTCACCTAGACACCTCCATGACATCATTGACAATTCTCCAACAAAATGGTCACTAACATGTTTTGAAAAAATGGTTATGTCATCAAGGTAAATTATCACCATTTCATTAATTAAGCCTTTAAAATCCATTTCCAAGGCTCTTTAGAATGTATCCCCTATATTAGATAGCCTAAATGGCATCCTTTTATAGATATATGTTCCCCATTTAATAATAAAGGTTATTTTGTATTGATCCTTCTCCTTCACCAAGACTTGATTATAACTAGAGTAGACATCAAGGAGAGAGAAGCATTGAGAACCTAAAGCCATTTGAAGAATTTTCTCCATAGAGAGTAAGGGATAATGATATTTCAATGACACCCTATTCAAATCTCTAAAATCTACATATAATCTAATTTCTCCATTCTTTTTCCTCACATGGATTTGATTAGTGACCCATGAAGAGTGATTAATAGGGAATATGGTGCTTGAATCTATCAACTTAGTTAATTATTTCCTAAAAGATCTCAATCTTTGGAATTATATGTCTTTATCTTTTACTTAAGTCTTGGCATGTGGATCAATCTCTATGGTATGTTGGTCTAGTCTAGGATCAAACCACTTAAGGTTAATGTATTCCCAAGTAAAGATATCAAAAAAATATTTACACAAATCTAGAAATACAATATGTTTAGTTGTAGTGCATACCTTTCCAAGATTAAAAATCTTGTCCTTGAAATAATACCCCTTTCATGAAGCTCTTGTTTGGTATAGATACTCACCTTCTCCCTCCTCATTTTATCATTCCCATTGAAGATGTTATCAAGAGTTACCAACCCTTTGTGGAGCTTATTAGAACTCGATTGAATAATTTATTCTCCATACTATTGATGCAACATACCCTTGTTTTTTGAATAAACTCAGCTTCTTATTGAAAGAAGCATGTAGTTTTATTATCACTCTCAAAAACCTGCTAACTAACATCATTATTTGTAACTGATGGTCTTACTACTACCTTGACATGTGGCTGATTTTTATATTTCTTCACATCATAAAGATTGTCAAATTGAGATCCTACTATAGCTAGTCTATCAGCATGTTTGTTCTCTTTTCTTGGGACTAATTTTATGTTGAAGGATTAGAAGTATTCAATAAGGTCCCATACCATATGTTTGTAAGACTTAAATAATGGAATTATGAGCAACAATTTTACCCTTTACTTGATGGACTACTAACTCACTATCACCAAAGACTTGTAATTGATTTATTCCCCTCTTTCTTTCCCATTCAAGTCCATGAATAAGTGCTTCATATTTAATTACATTACATGTCCATCTAAATTGAAATATAACATTATAATAATATCTTTCTTTAGAGGGAGAAACTAGCATCAGACCTACCCCTAATCCATTATTGCTCTTTGAAACATAAAATAATTACTTCTATAGACCATCATTATCCTCCTTTGACATGGAAAGATCTTGTATAATTGCACCTTCTTCATGAAAATAGTAAAAACCTAGACGAGGTTCTTTTCAATACCTTTATAAAGATCATATTCATGACTTTTTTGTCCTCACTAATCAAGGAAATGATATTATACGCCTTCAATAGGTAAAACCAATTCTTGTTCACTAGGATGATCTCCTTCATTAATGATAGTGTAATACACATTTGATATATTTGGTTTTTATGGTTCAATATTAAACCTATAAATAAGTTAAGATCTGATTGTAACCTTAGTACCATATGTAGCTCTAAAATCCATATATGACCAATCAAATGACAAAAAACCTCCCAATTTTAGTAATGAAGTCTCTTGATAAGCATAGATCAAACTAGATTGGTAAGTCCACTACAACAACATCTTAAATGATATAAAAGTTGGGTAAATCATGGAGAGTAAGACTCAAACCTTTGATCACACCCACAATCTTGGTATCTAAACCCTCCAATTGCAAGACACCCTTAGTATTAGGCTCATACTTTAGGCCTAACTTATCATCTATTTGTTTAGGCATCACACAGTTGTTTTCCCCACTATCTATCATTTAATTATGAACCAAAAAATCTCCAATGATCATATAAAGGTAAAAAGGATGTGGTTTACCATTTTTGCTTAGCTGCCCATTAGTAGGTGTAGTTGTATTTGTGAATATTGAATTATATCTTATTACAATTTTTTCTAAAAGACTGAGTTTAGATCATTCTTCTTGAAGCATGACCCTTTGCCTAAGGATATAAAATGTTTAACAAATATGAATTATCACATAAAGCTTCTTAATTTGGTCTACAATGTTGATATAAGAACCACTGACCCTTGGTTATCCTCTAAGAGCTGGAACATTATTTTGAGCTTACATGGTTTGAGGTATGAAATCACTCCTTGAATTCTAAGTTTTTTAGTCTATTTGGCCTTAGGGGATACATTATTTTATTTTGTTCTTTGAGACATATAAGGAGTAATGATTGGACTCTTACTTACCTCTTGATCATCTTCAATTGTTCTCCTCTTAGATCTTGTATTAGCTTCTATAGAAGTATTAATCTTACTTGGGCTTCCCAATTGATTGATTTCACACCAATCTCCCTCTTGCCAATTTACCAATGTAGCATCTGATTGAACTTGCTCACTATTAGTGCTTTCAAGATTAGGAACTCTAGTTTGTGTCATCGAGGGCGTCATTCCATTTTGTACCATTAAATTTTGATTGAACAGCTCATTTTGATTGGTAATTGGATTATGAGATTGATCCCATTGAGAAGACCAATAATGATCTTACATAAGGTTATTTTAAACAAGTAATAGAGCTATAGAGGTGGAGGCATAATTTGTATTATGATTATTATATGGTCTAGCATTAGTAACCTACCCTTGTCATTAAAATTTGGCTTTAAAATTTAGTTTATTGGGTTGATAGGACTGATATAAGGCTTGATAATGTCTATGAGGATGAGTTAACTTCATCTAAATGGATACTAACTTATTTTATTAGGATTTGACTAGGCTTATTAACTCTTACATTTCATTTGATTGATTAGGGACAACTTGCTCATGACTAGTTAGTGTGGGAATGGGAGCAAGAGTTAGTAGACGGGAATATATATTAAGGAACAATGTCATGTGGGTCTTGTGGAAATATTTCTAGCTTGTATGAGGTTATTATTATCCTTGATGTAAACATCGTAGGCCTTAGGTAAGGTTTCTCTTCTCATATATTGTATCATGATAGCTATGTCATTGTTTAAGGCTTTGAGATAGTAAAGGAAGGCATAGTTTGCATTGGGTCTCACAAGAGTTGGAATCCTATCCCATTTTTTTGAAATATAGAATTTAAATCTTTCATGAACTCTTGTGTGGATCTCTTAGTATTTGTTAATTTCTCAACTAAATATAAGTGATCACTCTTGTCCTCAAACCTCCTACTCAATTTCTTTCCTAGTTGGTACCATGAATCAATAGAATTAGGAGCCAATGTTCTATACCAATCTAGATAATTTCCCTTAGATTAAATTAATAAAAATATAATTTACACATTATCTTAAGTAATATTATTAATATTGTATAAGTTGGCCATATATCTAATATGTTCAATGAGGGTATGGTGTTTTCTCCACTAAAGTATGGGACACTTTTAAGAGATACCACAAGAATGCTAGCATATATTTAAAGGTTTAGAGGGGATACACAATTGAAGGAAACAAAGATCAGGTTTCTATCCATCTTATTATATTTATGAGAACTTAGAGTATAAAGGAAATAGAGCTTCCTTCTAGGAGTTTTAGTATAAGGAGCAGAATAAGCAAATCTCTTTCTTTTAATTAAAAATGGAGGTAACTTAACAAAATCAAAAAGAATACCTTTGGAACTTGACCTTGTAATCACCTTTGGAATGAAATTTTATTACTAGTTTGAAACCAAGATCCAAAAATTTATTTCAGTCACCAGATGTTGCATGAAAGAGGCTATTACAACTACAAATTTGTTAAGACCAATATTAATCTAGGAACACCTTATTGAAATTGGATACCACTGGGTATGCCATAACTATTATCACTATAAATTACACTCCTAAAAATTTGGTTCAATAATTTTTATTTAAATTATAGCATAAAATCACTTCTAGGTTGTGGGTGGCATAATTGGTGAAGTGAATCTCTAGATTGGGTTAGTTCCCTTGATGCTTCACCTAAACTACTACTAAACCTACTTAGATTGTAAGGAAAAAGGGTAGAAGAATATTAATAACTAGAAATAAACATGGAGGTGATGCAAAAATATATTTTGTTCCTATATTTGACTAAACATAGACTATTTGAATCAAAAAAATACTCCTTACATAGCGTACAACTTTGACACGACTATCACATAAGTATTTCATTGAGATGTTCCAAAATTCATGACAGTAATTAAGAGGGTATCAATTGACATTATGAGGGTGAAAATGATATAATTAAACTTCCAAATCCTACTTAAACTAAGGAATAACACTAAAAATAACTTATAAAAAGTGTCTTTTATGCACAATGGTGAGCAACTATGGACAAAATGATAGGAAGATGACTCATTCACTAGACAAGATCAACAAAATTGCATAGATGCACACATTACAAAGCATATAGCTAGGTAAATAAAATTTATTTATTTATTAAAAAGGTATTCAAGTATAAAAATGTCCAAGGTTTAACCATAACTAGCATAGGCTACCTTTTACAATCAACTTTCAATGCTTATATAGAAGAAGCTAAGTCAAGAGAGAGAGGCAGGTGTAGAGATGCCAATCATGTCTAAAATTAAATCATGTAATTAATTTCATATAATAATTAGAAGATAGTAGAAGATGAATTTATTATTTTCTTTACCATGTGTCACTTATAAGGTATATATACTTAATAAGTTGGTGAGGAGATGAGGAAAAGACATTTATTATACATCTTGACCTGCTTCTTATTTGAAAGAGGAGTTATGGACTATTTATGGTGAGTTATCTATTAATCATGAAACATTGTATGTTTTTACTCTTTCCTAATTTAATAATTCAATATTAAAATTCATCATGAATAAATTTATGATCAAAGGATTTGTTAACTACTCCATACTTGCTCGAAGAACACTTTCAAGACTAGTCATCATTGTTTTACTTCATATGAACTTGAATTTATCAAGAAACGTGTTTCTAATTACCTATCCTACCTCTTGGACACTTTTTAATGTTTTTTACTCTTACATAGTAATGTTACAAGGTGTATTAATCTCTCTAGGGTCTTCAACATCTTTCCAACTGTTAACAAGTCTTTAGTTGTCTTGAAACTCCTCAAAATCACATACATAGGCTTGTAACCTATAATTTCAAGTCATTTTCTTGAATTTCCTCCTTCAAACCTTGATTAGTATTCATGAAACTTAATATTATAGATTTTTTATTATCTTAAAATTTATACCCAAGATCATAGGTTATTACAAGATGGTCAATTAAGCCTTACTCAACCAATCTTCATGAAAAAAATTAAAACCTATAGTTTTTAGGCCTATTTTTCACTCTTTTTAGCTCACACGTGCCAAATATTTTATATAATATATGATTATGGGATGTAAATATATCATTAAATTAGTTTTAATTCCATTATAATCTATTTTAGGCACTTTTAAAACAAATTTTCTCCATTGGGTTTCTTTAGAAGTGTTAGTAAGGTTTTGAGGTGTCAATTTACTTAAGGATTATTCATAAAGAACATATTATTAATATTATAAATAATGCCACAATATTAAATTAATGGAACATTATTAATGTATCCAACATCCATTAGGACCCAAGAAACTCCTCATTTAAGTTCACATGTGATGAAAGTGACTTTCTCAAGCAATACAAGCCTATTGGTGAACTCGAGAGGGCTCATTTGGAAAAAAGAGTTATAAAGATGATTTATATCCATTTATAACACCTAATTGATGTATATTTTACATCCTATTATATTTTTAGGTTTTAATTTCAACTATATGACCCCTCATTCTCACTAAAACATGCATTATCCCATTGTTAGTGTTTATAGGCAGTCTTATGTGAATAACCCTAACATCCCATGTTTGGCACTTTATCTTCATTAACATGAGTAAAAACATTATATGAATATATTAAAATGTCTTATTCACATATTAATATCCTTAATTCCTTAAATTTTCCCAAAACTTACATATCTTATTCATGTTCCATGTGCAAGCCTACAGGTGCACTTTTAGGCTTCTTGATTATATTTATTATGTTTTTCCCTCTCTAAGCCTATTAGATAAATGTATAAAATGTATCCTAATGTTTCATGATCTCATTCACATGATTTTAGATATTAAAATTTATCTAAAAAACTCATTTGGTCTTCAACATGATATATATAGTCCATTGGGTCCCTATTTCTTGCATGACTTCACCATTTTAGTTTGTTAGTGGTTTGAACTATGAGTTAGAGAGATTTACCCTTTCTTGGAAGAATTATACTAATTCATTAAATGTTTTTCATTAATATCTCTATTTTTATCTTATTCTCTCCAACCCCAAACTCCCTACCCAAGTGTTTTGAGCCATGTTCTTACTAAGCTGCATATACATAACCAAGTGTACTTTTACTCCCTCAATAGCACTCATGAAAACCTTGGAAAATGTTGTTTTATAATTATAAATAAGGTTTTATATATCATATACCATCATGATAAACTAATATATCATTGGTTTCTTGATATTTTAACTTCAAATGTATAGAAAACCTCTTTTGGGTGTTATAAGCCTATTAAAGATTTTCTCAGGTGTCCTTGGCCATTTTAATATTTCATTTTATTCATATAACACATTAAATTTTCCAAAAATCCTATAATATCTCACACAACTTTTTAAACTTCTCAATTTCTCTGACCATCATAAAACTTGAATCCTTTAGCCTAGTTTGCAGGCAGACATGTAGGTGCCTATTTTAGGCTTAACACCTCCTCTCACCACATGATTGATATTCCTCATTTATATGATCCTAATAAGATAAATGTGAATTAAAATATTATATTTGATAATTTTACCAATTAGGAAACATGTAGATTTTTTCATGCATTCTCATATCCAATTTACAGACCTATAGGTTGTTGGTATGTATGTGACTACATTAGTCCTTTGTCACCTTTGTTATTCAAAATCTTAGAAGAAATTTGATGGTTTGATTTATATTACTTATAAAAATTGAAATATCAAGGTGTTTTAATACTTTATAATTAGTATAACTCCTCTTAAGATACATTGGGAACTTGTTCAATAGTCACAGACATGTATTTGCTCTTTCCATTTAGAATCTTGTTAAAGAACATTAATGTGAATGGTATTCATGATCTATTATCTATAACTTAAATAGATTTTTATAATAAGTTTTAAGTTTTTATAGACTTATTTATGGTCACTTTAGGTAATAAATCATCCAAAACCAACCAAAACCCTACATTTAGCCTTTCATATAGGTTTACAACTCATCTATTATGAAGGTTTTGCTTTTATGTTGCTAACACATGCCAAATGAGTGATTAGATATAGTGTGATAGGACAAGTAATATATTTCATACCATCACATAAACTTTAATTTGCACCACCAATCTAATTTTTTTTTAAAAACTATCCAAAACCAATCTTCTAGGGTTTTGAGAGGGTTTTAAACACCTTATTTTGTTAAGGGTGATTCATAAATCTCAGGGCTTAAATTTCCTAACTCCAACTATGAAATGAAAGGTCATATGTGTACCCTAATTCCCCTAATAACATTGGTCTTGATATTATCTCTCCTCTATATACTAACATCAAACTATTTACCCTTCTTGAGTTTATCTAGCATACCTATAAACTTGATGAATAAATGGACTAGGTTTTTTGTCTTTTTTGGGCCTGCCACTTCTTATCAAGCATGATTTGAGTTTGGGGAGACTAGAGAGAGCCTTAGAGAGTCTTAGGAGTTGGTATTCAATTTAAACCTCTTGTAAATATACTTCTACGTGCCTTTTTTCTCCTATAAAATTGTGTCTTACTTTTTTACCCTATTCAAGCCATGAACTAGGTGGCTATGGAATCTCCCTTGACTTGTACAGTGGTGGAGTAATGTAATAGAGCATTTCCCACATTTATTTCCCTATATTTTCTTTATTATTCCTTTTTTAAACATTAAAAATGATGAGTATGTAGTTTCCAAAGTGTTACAACATTGGAAGGGGAGTTTTAAGACATCTTGGGCAATATTTATGGTCAAGGTACATATATCATGACATTTAACAAGTGTCAATTGACATGAAAGACTCTTATACAATGATGTTTATACCCTCATGTTTTATTTCTCATAGTAAGTCTTATTAAAACATTAAATCATGTCATAAAATTAAAAAAAAAAAATACCTTAAACTTTCCAAAAGTATCTTAACTTCTCCAAAATGATTGAAATTATCATGTTATTGACTCATTAGCTCTGTTCCTTGGTCTATTTTTTCATCTTGAAACACATTGTCCTCTTATATCATCATCTCTTTCTTTTGTCCTTCATGGTTTAAGATTTAACTTGACCTTCACAACAAGCTTAACATTTCTAAATTTACATTAATATATGCTAAACACTTTACATACAACTATATTGAGTGATAGATCAATCAGTTGAGAGTCATAACTTCACATTCTAGCTAGACCTATCACAAGACCTTAAAATAACCTAACAGATACTTAAAAGACCTCATCATAAAACAATATATGACATTAAATCATGACCCTTCAAAATTATATAAATAAATTTAATATCATTATGATCAAGTTTTGAAAAGATACTAATCTATGGTGGCCAATTCTGGCTAAGAGTATGTTTGGCTTGAGAAGCTTGTTGAAAGTGTGTGAGGACTTGGGTATTTATATTTTTTGAACTGACTCAAACCTATGTGTGGTTAATCTTGGGTTAGGTTTAATTAGTCCATATATATCTTCCCCAATAAGACAAATATAAATTTTAATTGATCCAAATATATTTTCCCTAGTAGGGTGAAAATTTGATCATAAATTAGTCCAGTAATGAAGAAATAGATGAAGAACAATGCTTGACTAATGATGTGATTAGTTTAGAAGAATTTTAATATTATTATAAAAAAAATTATTTGCTCATATGTATCATGAGGAACATATAAATTAGTTATGGTAGGTCAATAGATATGGATTAAGTAAATAAAGAGAACTTGCACTACAACATTACCAAGTAAATTCTCATATTTGGATTTTTGATATAGCACAAAATAGTATACACCATGGCATAAAACACCATGATTAAATAATTTTAATATGAATAAGGAATTACCCTCAATCCAACATACAATTGATAATAAATCACCAATGATAAAAACCATCATGGTAATGCTAACAAATGTCAAGGGATAGACTCAAGTGCAATTGTATGATAAGGAACACCATGGTAATGACCCCAATGGTACAATTGACTAAGTCAAGGAGAAAACATAAAAAAAGGAAATAAATAAATGAAATAAAAGAAACAATTAAACATAAACTAAAATAAAATTAAAAGAAAGCATCTAGTTGCTCAAAGAAACACACCAAGAATAATCAAAAATAATCATGATGAGCCATTAAAACAACACCATGAAATAAATAAGTAGTGAATATATTATGTGTGTGTGAATGTAAGGTGTTACACTTGGAAATTCTATCAATATAATATATGGTAACTTTTAATAGGAGGGGGGAATATAAGAATAGGAAGGGGGTGGCTGAGCTAACTCCAAATATGTTAGGCAAGTGGATGTTGCCTATATCATTCCATGGACATCAGATCCAACATGAAATTCAATCCAAATGTAGTTCTCCTAGAAATATATGATAAATAAAATAAGGAAAAGTAAAAAACCTAATTATAAATGAACAATAATATAGGTAAACTCACAAAATGGAGAGAATTTTCAACAAAAAATAGGAAAGGTGATATGTCAATATGAGTGGTCGAGCTGACATGGAATGGCACATGCATCCAAGCACTATCTACATAGTTCGTGTAAACCTCAATTTGATGTAGTTCTCCCGAAAATGGGAGTGAATACTATTGATAAATGGAATAGGAAAATGGAAATGGTCATGATTGGATAAGAGGTTCCTACCTAGTAAATGCAATAAATTATGTCACCCAAAATAGAGGTAAAACAATTGATGAATAGGATGAAAAATCATGTAAATTTTTTTGGATTAATATCTCTCATGGATTTTTTAATCCTTTTTTTAATTTTTTTTATTTTTAGGTTTTATTTAAGATTTTTATTTTTTAAGATTTTTGGTATCTCAACTCAATGGGGGATTATGAGATACATAATTGGTTAACTCACAAAATGGATATACCATTGCTTAAGTTTCTCATAAAAAAGTGATAACATGTCTTAGGTTTCTCACGAAATGGTGAGAACATTAGATAAGGATTGATTGAGCTAACTTTAGAAATTGAGCATTACCTACATAGTGCAAATAGACCTCAGGTCAATGTAGTTCTACCATGGTATAAGATTCTATGAATCAACAATAGGGTGAAGGATATAAATAGAATAGGAGGAAGAAATGGTAAAAGAATTAGTATAATAATTGATACAAGTAATAAATGAAAAATACACAACTTTTAAGAACCATCAATCGAAGCAATCATGCATATATATGCTAAGTTAATTCCTTCAAATGTGTGCTAATAATGACCAGATGTGAATATTCTTCTGGAAACCTTCTCTTTAAATATAGCATTATGAAACTATGTGTAGTACCTATGAACCAAAATCAAGGTCAAAATTGATACCAAAATAAGGGAATAAGATCAAATAAGAACTATATATATATATATATATATATATATATATATATATATATATATATATATATATATATATATATAATGGGAATGAAGGGAAAGTGCTCAATGGTCATGCCCCTAAGTAAGGGTCCTCATAGAAAATGTTCAAGATGATCAAACATAGAAATGATTGAGGTGGATAATATTCATAGTATCATCCAATTATTCTCTTTTTAACATATCCAATCTATATGCCATAAATCCATAATTATCCATGATAATTAATGGTCCCAACCAATTAACTTAAAATTTTACTTGCTTTTAATGGGTGACATTGGTATTCTTTTGGTTATCTTCAAAACAATATCACCAAGTTCAAAATATCTTGGTTTGATGCACTTATTGTAGCTATGGTGAAACCTTTTATAGTGTGCCTAGAGATTGTTCAAAAGTGTTACCCAATTTTCATCAAGTATCTCCAATTCTCATAGTTGAGAGACTTGATATTATTCATCATCAATGATACCTTTCAATGAAATGTGTAAGGAGGGAAACTCAACCTCAATAGGAAAAATGGATTTAGTACCATAAATAAGGGAATATGGCATGGCTCCTATGGGATTTAATTGATTAGTATGATAGGACCATAGGTCATGAAATAATTATAAATTCTAATCATGGCCAAAAACATTAATGGTCTTTTTAATAATTTATATTAGGGTTTTGTTATATGCTTCAACTTGGCCATTGTTTTGAGAGAAAAAGGCAATGGAAAAGTGGTGTAATTTGGTTCTTAGCACAAAGGGCTTTGACATACTTATTTTTAAAGGAGTTACCATTATAAAAAATGAGATCATAAGGAATGCCAAAGTGGTAGATGATGTGGTTTAAGATTAACTTGGACATCTACTTACCTATAACATAACTAAGTGGAGTGGAGTCAACCCACTTAGTAGAGTATTCAGTTGTGGTAAGGATATGTTTATGGTCATCAAAATAAGTCTAATTGATCTTGCCTATGAGGTTGAGTCCCCATGTGTAAAATGGCCATGTATTTGTGAGTGGCTATAATTCTTGAGCTGGAGAATGAATAAGACTGGCATGATTTTGACAAGGCATGCACTTATTTACATAGGCACGAATAGTAGCTTTCATAGATGGCAAATAATACCCAATACTTAGGATTTTCCTAGTAAGAACTAATTTATTGGTGTGGGCCCCATAAATTCCTTCATGTAATTCATTAAACACTAATTTTGACTGGGTAAAGCTAAATAATGAAGCAAATTTCCATCATCTCAACTATGATAGAGTGTGGAACCATTATGGTATAATGGGAGGTATTATGAATGAATTATCTTTGTTTTTAATGAGAAAGGTTAAGAGGTATAATTTTTTCATATAGATAGGCATATATTTTGGTGTACTAAGGTGTATTAGGACCAATAATGTTGTATACCATTTCAGACAGTATAAGTTTATAAGTTGGCCTCATGAGATGTTTGATAAGAAACTAGTAATCAAGAACATGATCTATACTTGATATTAATGAGCCGATAGTTTCCATTGCATCAGCATTCTTATTATTAGCCCTTGGAATCTACTAAAACTAAATGTGAAAAAAATTATGTATTAGATTATCCACCATTTTATTTTATGTAATGAGTTTGACATCTTTTATTTTTTACCTATCTATTATCTCATTAATAATTAATTGAGAATCTCCATGAACATATAAATTATTGTTCCATTTTACTACAAGATGAAGTCTCATGATAAGTGATTCATATTCTACATGTTATTAGTACAAGTGAAACTAATATGGAATGCTTTAGGAGTAAGATCCCATTGTGGTGTTATGAACATATGCCAACTCTAGATCCTCGATAAGTATAAAAATGTCAATAGAGTGTTTAGTGTTTCAGCTCAGAATAAGTGTCCTCAAGAGTCATTATGGACTCATCTAAAAAATTAAATAAGAGTGGTTTGGTATCTAATATGGGTGCTTATGCAAGCTGATCAGCAATGACTCTCCCCTTAATGGCATTTTTATGTACATACTCAATCTCAGATTCACTTAAGAGAATTATTCATTTGTCCATGAAACTTGTCAATGCTTCTTTCTAAAGTAGGTACTTGAGAGGGACCACTTTAGTAATGATGATTGTCTTATTGTTAAGCATGTAGTGTTGTAATTTTTTAGATGCAAACACCATTGATGAACAAGATTGTTCAATGGATACATAATTATGTTTATATGTGAGCAATGTTTGATTCAATTCATACACCACTCTTTCTTTCCTTTGATCATCATATTATGCCAAGATTTCCCCCAAGGTATGTTCATTTGTTTAAATGTAGAGAAGAAATAGTTTTCTAGGTCTATGTGGAGCTAAAACATGTGGATTAGCCATATAATATTTTAAATATTCAAGGTACTTCTAACAATATTCATTTCATGTAAAGTTAGTACCTTCCTTTATAATATGAGTGAAAGGATGGCACTAGTCTGATATTTGAGATATAAACCACCAGATAGATTGGACCTTGACCTGTAAGCTAAATTGTTTTAAATTGGAAGGTGGAAGCATTTTACTAATAGCCTTAACCTTGGTTGGATCAACTTTGATGACCCTTCGAGAGATGATGAAGCCAATAAATTTGTCTAAAATAATGCCAAAGAAGTATTTCTTAGTGTTACACCTTACTTTATACTCATGGAGATATTCAAGTCTTCTATGCAACACCTTAAGATGTCCTACTCTAGTCTTGGATTTTCTTAGGATATTATCGATATAATCCTTAATGATATCATGTATCATGTCATGAAAAATGATAGTCATTGCACACTAGTACATGGAAATAGCATTCTTGAATCCAAAAGGCATTACCTAATACCAAAATGTTCCCCTAGAGTGGTGAACATTATTTTGTATTAATCCTTAGGTGTGATCTTAATCTAGATATATCTATAAAAACCATCAATAAGAGACATAATCTCATACCTAGTTGTATATTCTATAATAATATTAATTTAGGAAAAGGAAAGTCATTCTTAAGACATGCCTTATTTATGTCTCTAAAATCAATACATAGTTGCATTCCTCGTGTCTTTTTGTTGACCATAACTATGTTAGATATCCACTCTGAATAACCAATAGGATGAATATGTCCCACCTCCAATAGTTTGTCCAATTCTTTCTTGAAATAAATGGCTATACAGGGTGCATCTTTCTCAATTTATATTTGATCAACTTGTCATCAAGATGTATAACAAAGTAATGTAAAACTAAGGAGGTGTCTAAGTCCATCATGTCTGAATAACACCATGCAAAAAATTTGAAAAAATCCTAAAGGAGAGCAGTAAGGCTTTATGTTCCTTTTAAATTAGGGAAGCTCCAAGTTTGATCCATTTAGGATCATCAAGTGTTCTAATATTAACTTTGGTGGTGTCTTCTATTACTAGTGCATAAACATATTCTAAAATAGTCAGTAGAGTAGTATATTATTCTTCATCTTCATCTGGCAATTCAAATGGCTCATTGAGTTATCCAAAGTAGGAAGAGTATGAATCCACAAGATCAAAAAAGGACATTAAATAAATGTATCTATATAATCTTGAATAATTTGATCAAATAATTATTTTTTAATGAACTGATTTTAGAATGATAGGAGGTTTTGGGACTAGAAGAGGCATGGGATTCATTTGAGATAAGGTGAACTTCTCCATCTAATGGTGCCTAGAATAGGTTTTCACCATGTGATTTATCTTTATTTTTACTTATTCCCTAGTTAAAAAGTGGCTTGAAGAGGTTTTCACTTTTGAACCTCAATGTTTGATTTTATTTTTATTTCTAGTTTTGACCAAATAAATTTTTGGTATCTTTAAAATAGGATGCAAGGTCCAATGTAATGGAAAATCCCTATTTATGATCACCAAGTGGCACATTAACTTTGAGGCACATGAATTCATATATTGCCTCATCATTATAAAAATCATATAATGGTACATATGCATCTTATTGGTCTCAATTGATTAATTGAGGATGAGGGAAGAAAAGAGGGGAATATGGTGCATAAAATTAATGGTATAGATAGTGTTTGGGTCAAATAGGTTAGTTTCATCCAAATCATCATAAATGCAATGATAGGACTCTATCATTGTTAGAATTATCAATTTTAGATGATAAGTCAGAGTCACTTAGTAATCTAATGGGTCAACCCCAAGTGATTTGTATCAAATGCCTTGTGTCCCTTTATGTTTGACAAGTGATAATGTCTCAATAGTTCCTTGTTTTGATTCCCCTATGCCTTTGCCTTTGTAAGATTGGTGATCCATAATCTAGTTAGGGATAGGATACTTGTTTCTTTAATAATAGGTATTAAATTCATCATTTTATATCTAGGAATCATCATCAAATTTGATGGATTCTTATTCTTTAGAAGTGGTCTTGATAAAAACCAATGGTCCTATATGAGGAGATTTTTTTTTTCACTATTCCATTTTAAAAATTTAATTTTGAGGTTACCATATGCTTTTGACATCTTAGGCAATTTTTTTATATCAAATGCATTACAAAGTTTATATTTCCCAAGGTTATTATCTTAAACTATGAAGTGATTGGTTATTTATATAAGTGGGGTAGTTAAAGTGGAAGCAACTATGCTTGGACCCACATAATTATATTCTGGTGGATGATCAATTACCTCATAACCATTTTTGGGATTAGGATCTAGGCCAAAGCGATAGGTATATATCTCATTTTCATCCTCCAAATGTTTACAAAAAAGGTAGAGATGCAAGTCACTATGAATCATGACTTCTAACCTAGAATGAGAGAGCTTAATGCATTGGTGAATGGTAGATGTCATGCCACGTACTTCATGGATCCATAGTCACCCAAGGATAAAATTATATGACAATTCTAGGTCTGGAACATGGCATAGTGTATCATGGGTTAAAGGACTAATGACAATTAGTAAAAAAATGGAACCTTATGAATCATGCTCCTCATTATCATATGTTTTTATGGTAATGGTGTCTAGCTAAAGATATTTGGCCATGTAGCCCAAATGTTTAACCATCTTTAAATTTACAATGTTGATCCCTAAACCATTATCTATGAGGACTCATATCAATTTTATGATGAATAATTTAGACCTCTATGTGTAGTGGGTTATTGTGCAAAGGTCTAAGGGGTGACATGTCTATTTGATTAGAGGTAATTTTTTTGCCAAGAGCCAAATGAATTAAAAGAGTTTGAGATTTAGTAGGTGAAATGTCACTTGGGACTTTTGACTAGCTCAAAATTGTATTTAATATGTTCTTGTGGACATCAGGCATACACAAGAAATATAAAATAGAAATATGCATAGGTGTTTTATGTAGTTTTTCCACAAGATCATAGGGTTTATCATTAATAGGGGCACGTGGATTAATTTTTTGAGGTGGATGACCTTGAACATGATGATTATAATAACAAGGTATAGTTCCCTAAATGGTAACCTTGGCACGTCAAGTTTTAACTATGCAACCTCAATTTGGTGGAGGGTTAATGTAATTAGATGAAGGTGAATGAGAACCTAGTAAGGTAACTCTTGGTCATTAATTACCATTGAATCTATTAATAACCAAAGGAGGGTTACCATAAAATAGAGGTGGAGGTTCAATAATGGACACAATGGGTCTATAAATACTATTGGTAGGTGGTTTGATCTTAATGGCAGTTACATATCCACTTGTAATGTGACCTATAACATTATAGTCATAAGGGATGATATTGTAGCTAACTTGGGTTTCATGACCCTGATGATAGTTTTTATATTGTTGATTATGTCATTATTGTTGATTATTTGGTATCCTATTCTGATTCTGGTTATTGGCTTGACATTGGTTCTCATTTTCATTATTGGAGTTATGTTGTGGAAATGGGTTATGATATATGGATTAGATGTTTTATCTACATTATCCAAATATATTTCACCATTTTCAAACAAGTTTTAAATGAGATGCCAAATTTGTATACATCTATGAATAGTATGTCCTTTTATTCGATGACAATCACAAAAATCATTGTCTTTGTACCAATCAGGTTTAGGTTGATCTATAGGAAAAGGTCTGGGTATTGGCCAAATGATCATGTTGGCTTCAAATAGTTTTTGAAATACCATCTCAATAGGCTCACCTAGATCACTAAAATTTCTATGATAGGAATGACCCATTCTTGAAGGTGACATTTTTAAAGTGAGTTATTAATTAGGAGGGTTTTTTTGGATAGGTGGTGGTTACACCATTTTCACATGTCTAGATTCAGTCACTCCATCTCCTACAACATTTTATTCCTATTAAATGGTCCAGGTTTCTTTGATGTACTCACTTGTTCTTTCATGAGAGCTTGTGATTAATCTTTGTTATGCATTTGGTTCTAAGAGTAAATTTTGATAATTCCCTTGTTGATGATCACTTGCGCAATTTACAGTCCTTTAACAATGATTTATTCAAAGGTGTTGGCACAATTGAGTTTGATATTATAACCCACATCAAATTGAATATCGGTCATTAACATTACATATAGTTGTTTTTTGGGGATATTATGTTAAATCTGGCTAGCTAATGTGCATCACCATTTAAGATAATTAGCCAAGCTTTCTCATCTTCTTTGTTTAGCTTGATATAATTCAACCATATTCAAATCACATTCTAGATTATTGGATAAATATTAAGTCATGAAAGTTGTCAAATAAAATTTTAAGTAGAGTTAGGAACCATTATAATGCTTGCCTTACCAAACTATGGGGAAATAGGTGAAGTAAATATATGTTGCTATAAGTAAATTATTGACATGCAAAGAAAAAATCTTTTAAATGTTCTTTTGGGTCACCTTTACTTTTGTATTTATCAAACTTGGTCATATCAAAGTGACATGGGAGAGGTACTTGAAGATATCTCATGTCAAATAGATAAGAATATATAACATAAAGCTTGAATTTATTACTCTGATTACCTATTTGAATAGCTAAAAGTGCATTTTTAACCTCTTTGAAATCTTGGAAGGTAGGGCCAAAATGAGATGAAGTAGGCACATTTTTTTGGGTGATCTCAAAGGTAGATTACATTTATCTTAGAAATTAGGTAACATAGATTATTAGTAAATTTTAATGTGATTGGTTCTACCAAGAATAGTTACTCTTGGATTAGAGTTGTATTATTGATATGGTACTTATTTTTGGTATGGTACTTGTTGAGAATGGTTTTTATTTGGAGGGAATTAAGGCCTAGATGGAGGAATGATTTGTTGAATATTTAATGGTACTTGTTGAAATTAGAATAGAATCTATTGTTGGTTGGTACAAACTTGCCACATAGGAGGAACATTTGTTAACTTAAAAAAGCCCCTAGTTGAATAGAAACAATAATTGGTTAGTTAATAAGAACATGTTTTGGATTGGATCATGTTGGTAGAAGATTGGTTGATACTTGTAATCGATTGTTGGTTGCCACTTTTTGAGGTGGGGGATTGTTTATCACTTCTTGGAATGGAGAATTGGCTACCCCCTATGGTGGTGAAGTATTAGTTACCACTCAATAGGGTGTAGTACTTGGAATTTATTGTTGTGGCTTAGATGTGTTAGCAACATTTTATGGAAGGATAGTTGGAACATTAGAATAATTAACTCAAAGGTAATATGAAATAACAAATTTTTATGTTTTAGATGGTACTTGGTGTGGATTAAAATAGGTAATTTGAGAATTGTCCACCACCTATTGGTTAGAGTCTACAAGGACCTCTAAATTAGGATTAGTTACTAAGTTTGTTTCAACTAGAGGTTTACTAAACACATTTGCAAGTAATATATTTTTAGCAAAAGGATCCAGATTGTACATTGGATAGTTTGAAAAATCTAGTGGTTGTTCCATTGGAAGATTACTTTCTAATAATGTAGGATTTTTAACTTGGATAATATTGAAATATTTGACTAAAATAGCCAAGGCATGTTTAGATTGTTGTATTTATGAATAAATTAGTTGACTTTAGGTGGGAAGATTAACTCATTGACCTTTTTCTTTGTTTGGCACTACCAAGGCTTGGTTAAAATAAATATCTTGGTTAGTATTTTTTTGACTCTCTTTAACACAAGAGGTGTGTATTTGGGTGCTCTAACCATGTATCATAAGTTTTCCACAAGAAAATCTAGAGGAAATTTTTCACCCAATTCGAACAATAGAACAAGATGTTCATCTTTGTTGTCAAATAATTGTCTAGATAATTGATCTTGCCTATATTCATCATTAGGTGGTATGTTTATAAGGTACATTAGATTTAGTTTCTATTCAAGTTTAAATGGGACATGTTGGAGGTATTCTTGGCCTTGTTCGGTATGAGTTAGTACACTTGGAATATATTTCTGGTATTATTGATGTTGTTTGGTAGTAGTTAACACAATTAGAATATATGTATTATGTGGTTTAAATTCAATATTGGATGACACATTAGTAACATATGGTTGATTGTCTTCATCTTCTACATAATTTTTATATCCATAGGGATTGTAAAACACTTCCTCATCAAATGAAGGGTTATAGATGGAACCACTACGTGTGTGTATAAGCATGGTTAAGTATATGGTATTAATTTTGACAAGAGGTTTAGGCACCTTAAAAACTTAGCTAGACTTTGGTAAAAGGCACTTGTAAATTAGTCCAAGGATAAGTGTCTTACTTGTGTTTAACACACCAATCAAAGGGAATCCATTGAAAAAGTAGAAGACAAAAATATAGCAGTTAAAAACATAGATTGAAAAATGTATCAAGGATAAAACATAGCAAGGAAAAAATTTAGTGAGGAAAAAACATCGCAATAACAAAACATAGTAAAAGATACACTCATATAGAAGATGACACAACTTTAAACCTTAAAAAATCACATTTTCCTCTATTAGTTTTATTTTAATTTTAGTGCATTACTTTTCCACCATGAAATGCTAACTACTATCACTAAAATGAATTAGATAATAAATAAACCATGTGATAATCACTAAAATTTTCCAATTATGCTCTTCATGACATTTTTGCAACATTACCAATACTACTACATTTTTTATCACTATGCTTTGTCCTCATGATGTTTTTGTCATATTACATTTTTTGTCATACTACATTTTTACCACTACATTTTTTACTAGTATGTTTTTGTCCACTACATTCTCACATAGAGCCAATCAAAGGGTATACCAACATCAATGATTTCAACAATCAAAAGATATATTTTTTAAGAGGATGTGTTCTAAAATTTGAGGTTCAAAGGTTTTGAATGGATAATTATTAATGGGCATATATAATATGTAAAATATAGTCACAAGAATTGGAAACTTGGTCTTGAAATGTTGAATCAATATATAAGCTTGGTTTAGTTCTTAATCCTTTGAAATGGGTTAACATTGGCATGTATTAAACTATAATTGGAACTCAACTTTAAACTTGGAAATTTAAATTTTGAAATTAGAATTAGAAGGAAAATTAGAATCATTACTTGTTTTTGAGCTAAATCAAATGGTATAATGACACACATTTGACAATAAGTTTGGTCTTAAATTTAAGAAATTATTTATTTAACAATTTTAAATGGAGGAACATTATAATGGGCACTTGAACATAAACCTAGGTAAAAATCTTAAATCAAACTGAAATCTAATCCACGTAACACAATATAAATATAAAGAATAAACCACTCAATCCTAAGTGATAAGCAAGACTAAAGTGTAAACTAATTGTCCTCAGATCAAAACCTGAAAGTGGAATTTTAAATTGGTTTGAGAGGAATATAGACTTATTTTATTTGTGTAAATTGGTTTTCAACTCAAAAAGCACATGTAATACACACTCCTATCTTAAAAATTGACCCAATTTTTCATTGTATCCACCAAATTACATTTATATACCCATTCTTGAGAGGAATTAACTATTAATCCAATAAATAAAAGTGCATAAAGGTAGAGTGTTTATCCCCCCATCTATCTCTCATGAACTTGTGTGTGGCACAGAACTTAGAGCACCAAACTGACTCAGAATTGGTAAGATAATCCATGGAAAGTGGGGTCTATTAGTATAAAATTTTAGTGCTGACTTTTGAAATAGTCCACAAGTATCAAACAATACTTGGGAATAATAAAAATTTCATCATGTGGATGATAAACTATCTAGCTTGATACGAAAGGGTCTAGTCACTTTAAAAACCACTTCATATATCTATTTCTTATTGAAGTGAAATGTCTATAATGTGCAAGATTTTGGGATCTATTTTACGTATTAGTTTAACTGCTTGACCATTATCCAATCGAATAGCACACTCAATTTATATACCCCACTTGATAAGTGGTGTTGGTACAATGTTGGGAGATCAAACCCTAGGTAAATGTAACCCTACAAGACTTATGATAAGGTTATGAACTCGCTCTTTCTAAGAAACAAAAATTAAAAAGGTGAAAAATCCAATTCTAATTCAACCACATTTAATAAATGTGGGGAGAGCATACATGACTTGAAGTCCAAGCTATAAAAAACAAGAAGCTTAGTCATGTTTTTGAGTCATCCTAAGTAGGGGAGATCATACACATGACTTCACTAAATAACACTCAAATAAAAAGGAAATGTGGAATAAATTATAAAATAAAAGAGTTTTAAGCACCAAAGATTTGAAATATTTGAAAAAATGATGCAGGAACATCAAGCATGAAGACACCATTTTTGAGTTATTGTTAGTAGAGGTCAAAGTTGGTCAAATTTTGGATGTCAATGTGATTAAGGGACCTTATAGGTCTATTTATGTCTTTGGAGTCCTTTTGATTCATAGGGGTGTGTTATATAAGTATTAGGAGTTTTCCCTTTAAAACTAAGATTTGAAAATTCAAATATGTAACCAAGTCAAGAGTGACTATGAATATGGTCTAAGGTGGTTAGATGATGAAATATTGGTTCAATAGGTCCATGAAGTATTTTAAAGAGTGTTTGGATTCATATATGTCTAACTTATCAAATTATAATTTATTCATTAGTAATCTAACCCTCACCCATACATTGGTTATCATGAAATGAAGCTTTTGTCTTGTAACAAACCAAGTAACCAACATTGAACTTGGTTGAAATGAGAAGTTGTTCATCAATATGGGGGAGAGGATAAAATAGGAAGAGAAGAGAGATCTCAAAATAATAGGACAAAAAACCATATAATGTAAGGGTGAGTAAACACCTCAAGGAAGGTCACAAGTCCATGAAAGGACAGAATAATTCAATGAATAAAGGAAAGCTTGTTAATGTGTGTTGTCCATTCAATGTATATTAATTACATGAGTTTCATATTTTATTGAAATGACTTTAAGGCCATGAATCTTGTTGATGTTTTTTAAGGGTGTAAGTTTTGAATAGAGGACTATTGATTACAGTCAAGCAAGGGAACAATGGGTGAAGTTGGTATATTTGATGCAAGAAGAAAGGATGTAGTCATCTATAGAAAAGAGTGAAGTACTAACAAGTTGAGGACTCAGGTGGTATATTCCACAAAGGAAGGATCTTAATAAATTTTTATATCAAAATAGAAACCCTTTAGACTTTTATAAATGTCAGGTGTGAAGAGGAATTCATGTTTTTTGAAGTATAGTTTGTGGTAGTGGTTTGTGATGATAGTATTTAGGTAAAATACATTTGAAGGAATGTTAAGTTACATGATTTGAACATGTTATGAGTGATAAAAATTAGACACATAGACATCCTTAAAGGTACTTTGTTTGTATAAGTATAAACCCTATTATACAGTCTATTAACCCCTATTTGTGTGGTCAAACACGTTGGAGACAAAGTGAGAGTTGAAAGACAAAGTGGTGGTTGGTTTGATAAAGTATCAGTATGATAAAGGTGTACAAATATCAAAGGTAATCATTAATGAAATATTTAAAACATTTTGATTACAAAAGACCCATGTTTACATAAATCATATCTTGTTTGCATAGTCTAAGGTAATAATGAATGCATAGACATGAGGACTGGAAAGAACATTGAGTTTTTGATGTCTTATTATCATTGGAAAAGAGTCTAAGGTCCTGAGAGGGTACATTAAGAAGTGGTTGCTATTATAGGATTAATTTTCACCCTTGGAGAGGGTTCTTTAGGCTCTCTCCAATTAATCTATAATATTGGCAGAACCCCAGGCTATGGGTAACCTATATTGGGGTTGAACCTTAGGAGTAGGTCGATTTCCTCTTTGATGCTCACCTAAAATAATGCTAAGATAATGATACATGGGTAAAATGGTTAGAAAGATAATAAATTATCCTAAGAAGGTTAACCGAGTGATGCACCAAATTTAAAGGGGAAACTCCCATGAGCTTGAACCAACATTACATCTGTTAATGATAATACTAGCCCACACAACCTAAAGATGAAGATAATTTGCATATGTATTTCATAGAAGAGGTTCAAAGTAGAACACTAATATAAACCTACAAGCAACATCGAAAACTCCCTAAACAAGGTCAAAAAGGAGGACAATGGATGAGGAATATTCTCCTTCACACAATGCCATCATGCATAACTCACCAAACCAGATCCAAGGTAAGAGATATGCAAAGAAAGTCTCATAAAATCAAGAGTTAGTTCTTACAAATTCTTGATAGGGTCAAGCCTAATCAATCTAATCATAATTTATAGTATCTTAAAGAGTATCCCTATCTCCCCAAAAAATTTAAAAAAATCTAAAATATGAGAGCCTTTTCAAAAGAGAAGAGAATGGGATAAAATAGAAGGGGAGAAAAGATAAGAGGGAACATGTTTTGAGAATAATTAATGAGCTACCAAATTTCAAGGGAATTTTCCACCATGATTTGGTCCAAATAAGATGTAATCCATCATGAACAAGATAGTCAAATTTCTATCTTTGATCTTCATGCCATCTTCTACTTAACTGCTTATATAAAAGGACAAAATCCTTACATCTATGAACTTGTTTAGCTTTGGTTATGTCTAATTTGGGTAGTTATCTATTGGGAGCATGGCTCAAGCCATCCCTTTATTTATTACACATATTTGATCTTTGCTTTAAGAACTAGACTTGTGTTTACTATAGAGGAAAACCAATTGAGGATTATTGGTTTTCCTATAGTCTATATAGATGGCACTTTGCTCAATGCATACCCCCTATTTATGCATTTTGGTCCAAATTGAATCATATTTGTGCTTGGTTATAAATATTTCCACTAGCTCAGGTTGATTTATTTTCTTTGCTCGAGTTGAGTTGGTTCATCAACCCTAGTCAAAAATGTCTTAGCTTGATCCTTTTCCATGGGTTATCGAAGCTAACTCAGATCATTGACCCTTTTGACTTAGCTCACTCTATTGATCCATCTTTGTATAATTGATCAAGATCCATGGATACTTTTCCTGAGCTAAAGTGTTATTGACACTTACCATCTGCATATTTTCTTCTTAGATTTGCTTGGTCCCACATATGTCATCTTTGCCCTTGCTTCATTGGATTTTCCAAGTTTAACAAATGTGAGCCCTTGCATCTATCTTTGAATTATCAACTTTGTCTCCACTTACACCACATGTCAAATGCACATTAATCCTTAGGATTCTATTCTCTATCTATTAGTTCACACACTTATGTCATGTGGTGGCTTCTAATCTCTTTGACCTTTTGACTTGCCTACAAATCATTGGATCATGGATGCTTGATCAAATGCCAATCATTGATCTGCTAGGACCCACTTTTGTACTCCAATGACTACTTCATGATCTTAATTTTGATGATCTGTAGGATGTCAAATGTAATTCATACAACAATTATTAATGTTCTCATAACTTTCAAATTTAATCTTTAATGATTTTTTACTATAGATTAAATTTGGCATCTACATGATTGTTAAATACATTCACAAGCTCATCAAATGATGGGCATCTAGATGTCAATTTTAATCTCCATTAGTCCCTTTTCAAATCAAAATGGATAATTCTTGAGGTTCAAACTTGACATTTACACACCTATTTGGGTCACAAATTCCATGAGCTATTTATTTTACACATTTTATTGGATAATTCCTTCAGGATTTGTGTCCACTTTTCTTGAAGGAATTCATTTTCCTTATCCTCACCTTGAATAATTTTTATAGATGAAATTTTTGGGCATATTCAAGTTTTTGAAATCTCTGTCTCTGGAAAAGTACCCTTCAAAATTTTGACTTGGTCTACCTCACTATAAAAAGATCCTTTGAAGAAAATGTAGAGAACACTTGCCCAAGAAACTGACCTTCAAAATTTTGACTTGGTTTACCTCGATGTAAAAATATCCTTTGTAGAAAATGTAGAGGACACTTTCTCAAGAAACTGACCCTTTGTGTTTTTGAAAAGTGCCCTTTATGAAAGAAAATCACCCTTAAAAAATGTTGGTGGACCATTTCTCGAGAAAAGTACCCTTTAGGGAAAATTTTTGGGGCACTTGCTGACAAAAGAACCTTTCAAAACTTTGAAAAGTATCTTTTAAAAGAAGTGTAGTGGACCATTTTCATGAGAAAATTACCCTTCAGGAAAAGTTTGTAGGACACTTTGTTGTAGAAGAATTCCTTCAATAATTTTGAAAAGGACCATTTCATTAAAGAGTTATCCTTCAGGAAAATTGTCCCAAACAATTTTATTGAAAGAAAAGGTCTTTGTCTTTTTCTTTAGACATTTTATCCCAAACAATTTTTCTGAAAGAATTCAATAGTTAACCTGAAAGAAAGAACCCCAAAAGAAATAACTTAGAAAAGGAAATCCTGAAAGAAAGAACACTTGGTAAAATGAAAAGCCCAAAATAATTTAAGTAGAGACTTGGCCCAAAAGGAGTTTTGTACTTAGATTTTATAAGGCATGTATGTTCTTATAGACTCATGCTTGATCTTTGAAAGCCTGAACCCCCTTTCAAAGTCCCTTTTGATCCACTACTTCAAATGAAATATTCTCAACTTTTTAAACCAAGAAGAATCTTGGTATGTGGGTATAAAAATGTCCAACACCTTTGGTGACTCACAGGGGTTGCTTGCCTATCTATGCAAGAGAACCTAGACCATATGCCTTATTTAGCCCATTGGGCATGGAGTCATTAGCCTCTACAACTGAGCTAGTCTAAAACTAGATAAAAGGCTGACCCTTTCTAGAACTTCTTGAAATAAAAAAGACTAAAAATAAAACAACAAAGGAAAATGCAAACATGCACTTGTAGGAAAGAAAGAACAACTATGCTACTAAAAAAATGTGCACAAAGGAACTTAGAGAAAAGCATGAACCTAATCTAATATATACAAGTCTTTTTTAAAATTGGTCCTCCTAGAGAAAAAGGGAAACCTCTAATATCATCTTCTTAAAATAAATTAGGATTGAAGATACCTTGCATTGGAGGTACCCAAATTGGTGAATCAGGCAGCCTGATGGGCAATCCTTTTAATGTGCTCCCTAATGGATGGAGTGGAATGAACATGTCTCTAATGTAGATGTATTTGTCTAAGCCTTCCAAACTGAGTTCATGTTGGAATGCAGGAGCACTTGGTTGATGTTGCTATCCACTCTTGAGAAATTCTTATATGAAGGATTCATTTGGGCTTTTGGGAGCAACTACACTTGGTTCGATTGATGGTTTAA
The DNA here is from genome assembly GCA_037957365.1 of Torreya grandis. NCBI lineage: Eukaryota > Viridiplantae > Streptophyta > Pinopsida > Cupressales > Taxaceae > Torreya > Torreya grandis. The sequence continues at coordinate 2,901,867 of JARHVA010001367.1, forward strand.
AAATACCATGTTCTTTTACCTTGTCCTTATGTAAATTAGGACTGATCATTCTTAGAGCATCATGTTCATAGTTTTCTAGAAGGACATGTCCCTTGGCCTTTTCAAATTCTTTGGTTATGGAATTGAACTTCTACCATAACTCTTTATGTTCTTCACTTATATGTTCATCAAATTAAATCACTTGAGCACTTGATATGTCCCCTTTATCAACCTCAATCAAGATTTCATCTTGCTCTTCAATTGAAAATGAGGGTTGATTTGACCATCCATAGTCTACAACATCATATTTTTATTTCTCAAGGTCTGATTTGCTTTCCTATAGCACCAATGTATAAGGGATATCATCAACTGACACCTCATCTTGAAATGGACTAACCTTAGGCATCTAGTTCTAATCCTCTTCTTCACCTATATAGAATGGACCTTTAGTAGTCCATTCAGGTTCTATCCCATGTTTAGCTTGTGTATTATCCTCCTTAGGCAAGTTTATAAAATTAAGATACTGTGTTTCACTCAAAAAATCCAAGCATAAATGTTTCCATTGATCTTATAAACTACTTGAACTGATCTTGACCTCCATACTAGGTTCATGAAGGTTATCCTCTTGCTTCTCATCAGGCTCCTACAACTTGAAAGTTGAAACATGTTTCTCCTTATGAATTGGGCTATCTATCATGATACCCTCAACATAGACACTTTCATTATCTTCTTTAGGTTCACCTATGACTGAAATATCCTCCTCTATCCTTTGTATAATAGGCTCCTCTTTTATAAGGGAGATGGTGGGAGGGTGAAGAAGTTCACCTTGCTTGCAACTTAGGAGGGTATCATTCTAGCTAGGTGATTTGAATGCTCTTTTAGGTGTCTTTTGAACTGAGGAGAGAGAGTCTTGAAACTCTTATACACCAAGCTCATTGAGTTGAGATATGGTTACTTGATTCATTTCTCATACAACTAACCCTTCCTCTACCAGAACTAGTTCTTGGACTACCTCAACTAACACATCCCTTTCCTTCTTTGTGCCCTCCTTGAATGATTAAGATGAGGTAAATGTGTAGTATTTATCCACCTTATCCTTTTATTGAATGGATTTGGGATAGGGTGGTATCAAAAGAGAGGGTCTGAAACTATTAGGGTCATAGGAGAGGATCCAAGATGGAATATCTTCATGCTCTAGAGTGAGAATGGGCATAGGGGTAGCAAAGGTCAAATTGATTAGCTCAAGATTGACATAATATTTCTCCCACTTCTCAAACACATTTTCAATGGATAATACCCACCTTTTCACTTCTTGCTTCTCAACATATGGGTAGTCAGCTTCTTCAATGGATGTCTATACATTCCATAACTCTTGCAAGATCTTTATCCCTTCTATATCTTGAAGAGGGAATTCTTGTTTGATTTTGACCCCCTCTTTGATCTTCATTATTATTCTTCCTTGGTCCAATTATGCCTCTCTAAGTTTTAAAAAGGATGGACTATGATAAGGTTACTAGGGGGTTGATCAGGGACTCTTGAAGGTTGAACTTGAGGCTCTTAAAGGGGGGAGGGAACTATTGATGTAGAAGATTGCACCCTTGGTAGGAGGCTGAGCTCCTGCCTTCTCCTCGCAACTATGGAAAATCCCCTCTCACCTATGGGACTGGTGAAGTTGGAGGGGAGAATCTCTAGGTAAGGGCTAGCTCCCTCTGATGCATCATGTTCATTCTAGCATGTGCTAACACACACACACACACACACACACACACACACACACACACACACACACACACACACACACACACACACACACACACACACACACACACACACACACACATACAGATATATACTGGGGGGATGAAAAGGGAGAAAGATTGTAGGAAAACAAACTAATCTAAGGAGGTTATGCACCAAAATGAAATGACCTTCTCACATCCACTCTTAAAATCAAACAAATACATACATACACTTCACACTTGGCAGAAGAACCAGACTGCAAAAACTTGACAGGGAGGTTTTAATGAAAATACAGAGAATAGAGGTTCACCAAAGGTGCTATGAGAGGCACTCTACAAGGTAATTCCTTCTATTTCTACACCCCCAAATAGAACTCTCCTTACCATCTGCAGAAAAGGGCACTTTGTAGACAATAGATATGTTGGTGTTAACCCTGTGAAAGCATCAAGAAACAATGGCTAAACACAAATTAACACTCAAAACATACATAGAAATGTCTATCCAAGATAGAGGTAAAAAATGCATTTATTGATTCAGGTGAAATTTTTCCAGGGCTATCCCTTACAAATGTGGAAGATAATTTCTCAAAATGACAAGTCTTCAATATATAGGAGAAGAAAAGGAGGCCTTTTGGCACCCCTTTTTATTAGTGGCTCGTTCGCATCCCCTCATTGGGAAGAGTAGGATGGTCAAAACATTAATGAGCTATGCCCTTTGTCTACTGTAAGGCCACTTCTTCAAGGTGATTACATGGTTTGTCTACTCATTAATGTGAAATGGAGAAAACCAGTTGCACTGCTAGTTATTTGCATCCTCTAATGGTCAATTTATTGGCACTATTTCACCTTCTAGTGTCAATTCTTGAATTGATGCTTCCCTTTGCCACTTGGACCATCTGCCTACTCCATGCTTGGGACTTTGTCTTTTCTCTATTTGGTCTCTTCTAGTTGCTTCAGCCCTCAGGAGTGAACTTCTAGCAGGTCGCTGCATTCTAGGCTTTCATAGTTAGCACTCTCTTACTTTGAAAGCAAACAGCTATTTCATTTTGTTAATTTTGACATTATCACAGTCGTCACCACTTTGAAAACCAATAGCTAATTCACTTTCTTGAACTTGATAGCTTTTGGGATGTCTTCATCTTGGTTAAAACGTCATCGGGTCCTTCACTGGCTTTGCTTTGGGCTTGGTCTTCCTCGGCCTTCTCTGCGGGCACTCCTTTGCCTTTTGTCTCTTCTTGGCACCTTCTCAAAGGGAAGGTGACCCTCCAGCCCTCAAAAGTGTCCTTTGTATTTAGCTGAGAGTCCCTCACAAGAACACCTACCCTTTAGGGGCCTTCAGTGGGTTGTTCTTTGCCTTCGGATGCCTCCTGGGTTCCCGCAGACCTTTTGTCCGCGGACAATTTCCCTATAGACTTTTGTCCACAGATGTTTTTCCACAGACATTTTGTCTACAAATGATTTCCTGTGGACTTTTTGTCCATGAAGATTTTGCCTGGGCCTTTGTCTTTGCCTTTGCTTTGAAGCATGGCCCGAATTCCTTCAGACTTTTTGTCTGAAGGAATTCCTTCAGACAAAAGGTCCGAAAGAATTCAGGACTTAAACAAATTTTGAACTTACCCAATTTTTTCCTTTGTTTGAAGTGCCTACCCTCTGCAAGGGCATTTGAACATTGGACTACCCTTTGGCCAACTAGGCATACCCTTGAACCAAGCCATTGAACCAAAAAGGTTCAACGGTTTAAGTAGTTCAACCATGTGTGCCAATGAACTAGGCCAATGAACCAAGTGATGAACTAGTGACCTGTCTGAACTTAAAGATGGATGAACTAAGTGCCGATGAACCAAGAGGCTGAACCAAAGTGTTGAACCAAGCCAAAAAACCAAGACATGAACTTGTGCAACTTGGAAATGACTGGCATTGAATAGCAAGGGAAGAAGGGGACCAAAAATTTTGCCTGTGGGCAAAATTTGGTCAACAGGGACATAAGGCTAGTCCAAATGAACCTATTTCCCTTCATAATATATTAGTATACTAGCTACATTTTAGACCATGTTTATTATCATTGTTATATCCTCATTCTTACAAGGTGACCACTGCTATCCCTCACAAATTAACCATCTATTCTTGACTAACTAAAGAGCACTCTTTGATTTTTTCAAAACATGGATAGGGATAACTAGAGAAGACTCCAAACCCTTACCAATCTCCCTTATCAATTTGATATAAGTTGTCAATGCCTACTTGACCTCTGATAAGGATGTAATAGGGTAATCCTAGTCTTGATAAGGAGAAGTAAAGAACTAGTTTGAATGCAAAGGAGGCTGACCTTGGTCATATACAGGGGAAGAAGGAGGACAAAGGCCATGATAGGGTTGATAGGTTTCTTGAGGTCTACTTAGGGGGAACACATAAACATTGTTTTCTTGATAAGTGTAATGTTGAGGTAGAGGATAAGGATATTGATCAAAATATGAGTGATTATACATAACAGATTATGATGATTAGACACTTAGTTAGGTTGTTTAACTAGCTGATAGATGCTCAAAATCACCATTGATATTTGAAAACTTTCCTCCAAAGGATAATGTGTAAAAGAACAACATCAAAAAATATTTCCACTACTTTGGACTTGATCCCATCGAGTGTTCCATAAAATGTTATAGGATTATTTTTCACCCTTAGAGAGGGATCTTCAGGCTCTCTCCAACTAATCTATAATATTGGGACAGCCTTAGGCTCTGGCTAACCTATGTTTGGGCTAAACTCTGGAGTAAGCCAGATTCCTCTTTGATGCTCACCTAAATTAATTCTAAGTTAATGATTCATGGGGAAAAGGGTTATAAAGAGAATAAGGGATCCAAATAAGGTTAACTGGGCAATACACCAAATTTAAAGGGGAAACTCCCATGAGCTTGAACCCACACTAGATTTTTTAAAGATAATAATAGCTCACACAACCTCAAGATCAAGATAATTTGCATAAGTATTTCATATAAGAGTTTAAAATTAGAACACTAATCTAGACCTACAAATCACATTGAAAACTCCCTAAACAAGGTCTGAAAGGAGGATAATTGATGAGGAAGATTCTCCTTCACACAATGCCATCATGTGCAACTCACCAAACTAGATCCAAGGTAAAAGATAAGCAAAGAAAGTCTCATTGCATCAAGAGGTAGTTCTTAAAAATGTTTGATAGGATTGAGCCTAATAAAATTGAGCATAATTTGCAATATCTCAAAGAGTATCCCTGTCTCCCAAAAAAATAAAAATCTAAAATCTAAGAGCCTTCTCAAAACAAAAGAGAATGGGATAAAATAAGAGAAGGGGAGAAGAGAGAAGAGGTCACATGTTTTGAGAATAATTAATGAGATGCCATCTTTCAAAAGAATGCTCCACCATGATTTGGTCCAAACAAGTGTCATCCATCATGAACAAGATAGTCAGATCTCTATATTTGATCTTCACATCATCTTCTACTTAATTGCTTATGTATAAGGACAAAATCCTTACATTTATGAACCTAACTAAGATTTGGTTATATCTAATTTAGGTGGCTATATATTGTGAGCATGGCTTAGGAGATCCCCTCATTAATTACACATAGCTACTCCTTGCTTTGAAAATTAGACCTAGGTCTACTATAGAGGAAAACCAATCTAAGATTATTGGTTTTCCTATAGTCTATATAGATGGCACTCTGCTCAATGCCTAGTCCCTATTTATACATTTTGGTCCAACTCGAATCATATTTTATCTTGGTTATAAATATTTCCACTAGGTTGGGTTAATTTTTTTTCTTTGCTTGAGTTGAGTTGGTCCATCAACCCTAGTCAAAAATGTCCCAGCTTAATCCTTTTCCATTGGCTAGTGAAGCTGACTCAGATCATTGACCCTTTTGACTCAGCTCATTTTGTTGATCCATCTCTGTATGATTGAGCAAGAACCATGGATCCTCTACCCAAGATAATACTCTATTGACACTTGGCATCTATGTATTTGCTTCTTGTATTTACTTGGTCCCACTTACATCATTTTTGCCCTCACTTTGTTGGATTTGCCAAGTACAAACAAACATGATCCCTCAGATCTATCTTTGAATTTTTAACTCTATCTCTACTTATGCCACATGTCAAATGTATGTTAATCTTCAAGGTCCTACTATCAATCTATTAGTTCACATGCTTACATCATGTGGTGGCTTCCAAGCTCCTTGACCTTTTGACTTACCTGCACACCGTTGGATTGTGGATGCTCAATCAAATGTCAACCATTGATCTGTTAGGACCCATTTTTTGATTTTAATGGCTACTTCATGGTTTTAATTTTGATGGTCTATGGGACATCGAATGGCATTAGCATGACCATTATTGGCATTTGTGAGACTGTCAAATTTAAGATCAAAGGATTTGTTTTTACTATGGATTAAATTTGACGTCCGTACGATTGTAAAATATCTTCTCAATCCCATCAAATGATGGGCACATGGATGTCAACTGTAAGCTCTATTGGTCCTTTTTCAAATTCAAATCGCTAATTCCTAAGGTCCAAACTTGATATTTGCACACCTATTTAGATCATAAATTCCATGAACTATTTATTTTAGACCTTTTGCTAGACAATTCCTATAGGCTTTATGTGGAGCACTTTTCTCAAAGGAATTCATTTTCTTATCCTTGCCTTGAAAAATTCTTGTAGACAAAATGTCTAAGCATATTCATGTTTTCAAAGTCTCTGTCTCTAGAAAAGTACCCTTCAAAAACATTGAAAAGTGCCCTTCAAAATTTTGACTTGGTCCACCTTATTGTAGAAAGATCCTTTGGAGAAAATTTTGAGAATACTTACCCAAGAAATTGACCCTTCAAATTTTTGAAAATTGTCCTTTTTGAAAGAAAACTACCCTTCAAAAACTTTGAAGTGGACCATTTCCCTGACAAAAGTACTGTTCAGGAAAAAAATTTGGGGCACTTGATGTCAAAAGGACCTTTCAAAACTTTCAAAAGTGTCTTTCAAAAAAAAATGTAGTGGACCATTTTCTTGAGAAAAGTACCCTTTGGGAAAAGTGTATAGGACACTTTACTGTAGAAGAATTCCTTTAGGAATTTTGAAAAGGACCATTTCATTGAAGAGTTATCCTTCGAGAAAATTATCCCAGATATTTTTCTCTAAATAAAAGGTCTTTCTCTTTTGCTTTAGATAAATTTTTTGAAAGAATTCAATAGTTAGCCCAAAATAAAGAACCCCAAAAGAAAGAACACTTGGTCAAATGAAAGGCCTAAAAGAATTCAATTAGGTACTTGGCCCAAAAAGAGTTTTGTACTTAGCTTTTCCAAGGCCTTTATGTTCCTCTAGACTCATATTTGATCCTTGAAAGCCCCTTTTGATCCACTACTTCCCATGAACTCTACTCAACTTTTTAAACTAGGTAGAAGCTTCATATGTGGGTCAAAAAATGGCCAATAGTTATAATCTTTTGAATGAATATAACTTCTTAAAAACCCTACACATTCCACTCAAAGGTACATAGTCCTCTGTATTGTCTTATACTTAAGCAATTAATGAATTGAATGAGGTCTAAAAACTAATTAGATAGGTGAAAGAGTTTAAAGCATACTATACATGGTTATTTTGTCTCTTGAAATGTTGTCAAACTCATGGAAATGAATTATTTAGTCTCTTGGCTTGTGTAGTCACCTGCCTAGGGTTTCAAACAAGAATACACCATAGAAGGAGTTCCAACCATTGGAAAATGTTGAAACTTGGTGATCTTAATAATTTTTTCATTTATAAAGTGAATCAAAAGGTTTTAGTCTAAAAGGGTATGGTAAAATATGGATTCAATCTATGTGGGTATGTGATAGGGCTAATTAGGCCTAATTGAGGGGAGGTCTATAAAGGAAGTCTAGTCTAGGTGTGGAGTTAGGTCCTAAAATTTGATACAGACATGTAATAATATAAAGAGTGGCTTGAAATGATATTGTATATTTACGGGAGTTGATATATTTTTAAAATAAAGTGAAAAGGTCAAAAAAAATGGTTACAATCCTAGTGGGATCATTGTGACCTTGAGGTATGGAATTGAGCGGTGAATTGTCATTGAGGGATTAAAGGAGGTTAGACTAGGTGTAACATGATCATACAAGACCATCACTGAAATAATATTGAATCCTTAGAACCATGGACAAGATTTAGTACTTGTAACCTAAGAGGATCACCTAGTGAAGAGCTAATGAAAGAGTTAAATGGTAAAGAGAGAATAGTGATATGAAATGAGTTTAAGAATGAATGTGAGTGACAATGAGAGAGGTATAATGAAACCAAGAAGTGTCTCTAGAGTTTATAAGGAATAGGTTCAAAGAGAAATATGTTATTAACCCTAATGACTAAGAGAAAGACTGGATTGGATATGAGAGCTTCAAGACAAAGCATAACATGTGAGTGAGATTAGATAAGTTCAGATCTAGGAGAGGATGTTTTGGATACATCTTCCATAGAGGCATTAAAAAACTTTGCTTAAAACTTGTAGTGAAAAAGGAAATTTTCAAATGTTTTAAACACCAAACACAAGTGTAAAACAATTTTTAAACACTAATTTTTAAATGTTAATGTGTTTTTTAAGATGCAAATTTATTTATCTTCACATAATAAAACTTTTAAGAACTCGTTAAAATTTTGATTGGACCAAGAGAGTAAAGGCAACCTATAAATCTATCTTGAAAATCATGAGAATTCTACTCTTTGGAATGATTTCACAGTTACACAGTCAAGACAAATTATGAAATTATTAGGCACTACAAATCACAAAAAAAGTAAAAAAAACACATAAATACTTACAATGATCATTTCATGATTACATAATGATTTCACAGTTCAAGTCAAAATCTATTAAAAAAAGTTAATAGGTAACGAAAATGATTTCACAATTTTTTGATAAGTTCATAACCAAAATTAACAATTTTGTAGTTATGTGTCATAATTTCATTGTTGAATTTTTCAATTTCATAGTTTTTAGAATTCATAATTGGTTGGCATGATTTCATAGTTAAAATCAATAATTTCAAAATTCTTTATGTCGATTTTGCCATTAGAAAAACCTACATAGGAAAAATAGAGAAACACAGAAAATGATTTCAAAAATAACATGCATGATTTTGTAATTAATAGTTTTAAATTCATAATTATTATAGAAAGACCAAAAAATAAGAAAACCTATAAAATGATTTCATAATTTACCTAGATGATTTCACTAAACAGCTCTTCAAATTTAAATTTCTATAGTGGAATGCCAAAACAAGGGCAATTTAATAATTTTCCATGATGATTTCATAGTTTTCAATAATGATTTCATAATTTTTGCCTTCAAATTCATAGTTGCATAGTGGGAATTTTCATAGTTTCATAGTCAAAGTCTGAGAATGACCAATTTTCAATTTTTAACCAATTTAAGCAAATAGCAAAAAAATGATAGAAGAAGATGATGAGAAGCAATTAGAATAATTTTTTGGGTTGAAGTCCTATCGGGCATGCCATTTTGTAGATTAGAAATCTAAGAGGGATTTAGTTAAATTGTTAATGAAAAAAACAAAACTAATCTAGAGACATAACTAATTCAAGTCCAATCCCTTAGGTGAGCTACGAGGATAACTAGAAAAGAATGGAAATGAAAGGATAAATATGACCTTTTACCTCCCTTGAAGTCTCTCTTAAAGACTAATACATAGATGTTGATCTTGGCTTGTGATCTAGGAGTCCTTGGAAATGTTAGTGCTTCCTGGGTAGCATCTCCCCTTGTTCATTTATGGTTTGTCTTAACACATGAAATGATTATGAAGCTTCCTCTTAACAATTCTACATAGTAAGTTTGGCTTGAGAAGCTTGTTGAAAGTGTGTAAGGACTTGGGTATTTAAATTTTTTAAACTAACTCTAACCTATATGTGGTTAAGCTTGGGTTAGGGTTGGAAGGTCAAATGCACTTATGTTTTGGGATAGAGGTTGCATTTATGAAGCATGGCTCAATATTCTTGATATTTATCCAATTTATGTTGATAATTTCATTTTTTGACTTTGAGGTTGATGACATCATAATGACATCACATTTCATGATATTTGTTGAAATTTCATTTTAAAAATTTAGATATCCATTAATTCAACATGGATTTTTCACTTAAGCTTTTAATTTGATTTGATTAGTTAAGTGAATATGATTAATCTTTTTATAATTTTTAGAATTTAATTAATTCCATGCACTATTGGTTTAAAATGTCAATTTACTAGGTCATAATTTGAATAGGGATGAATCAATGAGAGATTATCATTGTGTATGGTGTATTACCCTAAATAAGAAAGACTTGATGTTTTCTAAGAATTTACATCTTATGTGTAGACGAATTTGGATGTTTTAGTGATTTTTAGGCTTAATCTGCATTGTTTGCTAGAAATTGGTCTGATGTCTATTTAGACATGGAAGTGGCCAAAAAGGAGTTTATACATCAAGAACCTATACATGTTCATGCAAATCAATAATCTTATGACATTGGATAAAAACCCCTTAGTGATTAGTATGAAGATGTCAGTGACACTTCCACTATCCTCGAGGAAGCTTCCATTAACCTTTATCTTCAATACCCTAAACTTATCTAATCAAATTTAAAAAATCACATATCAATTTTTATATTTTAAAATAATGAAGTTTTTATATAATCCATGAGGATTCAAGATGTTATCCCACCAAGGGATGACAAAAAGAGTTTTGAAATCAACCTAGACACATTAACATATTTTGTGTATCATAAAGAGTTCCTCAACCAAAATAAATATAAACATCAAAAGGAGAAAAAGACTAAAATAATTGAAGTTACCTAGTGAAAACCTCTTTGAGGTGCTATCAGATCAAAAAATTGAAAATAAAGAAAATAAAGATGAGTCTATTAGTGAAATCCTTTCTTTAAAACTAGTAGATGAGGAACTCAACCTTACCCCTACGTAGACACATTTATAAAATAGTTTTCAATTTCTTGTTAATGAAACTATTGGCATCAACACTAGAATAGAATATAATCCTAGATTATTAAAATTGAAGCTACTCTTAGTCCCAAGGAACATAATTTTTTTATCACCCTCATAACATATTTTTTAGACATCTTTGCTTGGTAATATGTTAATATGCCTAGATTAGATCTCATCCCCAAATCATTCATAATTATGTTTCCTTGCACTTAAAACATCTTTCAGTATGAATCACTCATCTCAAGCCTCAAACTAGAAATATTATGGAACATTCAATACTTGTCAATCTATGGTGACTCTTAACTCATAATCAAACCAATCAATAATGAGTACCAAGACAAAGACAACAAACACATCCCATATAAAATTATGGTTGACATCTTACATCAATACTTCATGAACATAAAATTTGAACAAGTCTCTCATGAAAGCAATAAATATACAGATGTCATGGTTACCGTTGGTTCTCTCCTTAAGATGTAAATGGATACTTGAAAATGTTATTTATTGGTTGAATAACTACTAATCCTAGCATATGATGTCCAAAAATTTGAAATGGCATGTGATACTCTTAGTCTTAATTCCCTTTAGTATCATCACATTTATACTTACCTCCATATCCACATCTACCCTCTTAATATTTCATGTAATTAATGAAAACATTTTATCCAATGTGCCTGTCAATTCACCCTCCTTGATAGCATCCTCTATTCTATGGGTTATGACATTACCCTATTAATAAATTTAAATTCATAATAATCTAACTTAGAAATTAATGAAGTTCATGATGGAATCTATGGAGCACACACTAGTGGAATGGTCCTAACAAAAAAACTACTTTGAACAAGATACTACTGGCCTTCCATGAAAAAATATGCTTTTTATTATGTCATAAAATGAATAGCATGTCATAAGCATGGAGACCTCATCCATGCACCTTCCCAAGCATTGTATCTAATCAAAACTTTGTGACCATTACCTTAGGGTTAATCAAGGATCTAATATTGTCATAACAAACACACACACACACACACACACATCATAAAAGACAAAAAAAAAAAAAATTTAAAATTGAAAACCATTTTCATGACACTTTGGTCAAGTACCATGATGAAAACCATTTTATAGTGTCATGTGTAAATATGTTGTCTACAAGTGCCCTACACTTTGGGATAGGGTGATTCCATTTAAACCTAGATGTCTTAAACCATCCCTATAATTGTACCATCATGCCTACACTTTTTCCCACTTTTGACCTTGATAAGGACATGGAGGAAATATTGAGACAAGTTTTAGAAATATCATGTTATATCATATCTTATTCCAAGCACATTATAGTAAAACATTATAATGGTGCATGGTTATTATATGACATAATCCTTAGAGATCCCATATTGAATCCCTCAACCATCAAATAAACTTCCCCCTCCATCCCTAATGCACAAATTCATTTTCCCTTTGTTTTTAGCTTCATTGTTAGTAAAAAATCTCAAAAAACCAAAAAAAAATTCTTCTCCTTAGCCCTGTTAAAATCTATGTTCACCTTTAAAAATTCATTATATATTTATCATTATATATAATTCCTAATTTGACCCCCTCGTATACATCATTTATTGGGGAGAACTAAACCTATCATTATAATCGATCACTAAATATTAGGTTTTTAACTTGATAAGGGACAAAGCATAGCATGTTTTTTTTAGTTTGTGTGTTTTCTTGTTAATTGATTGTTATTGTTAAATATTTTTGTGTTTTCTTATTTTATACAACTGTGTTAGTCTTACTTCATATTACAACAATGTCATCATGGTTCTCCATATCATGGTGCATCTTGTCATATGTTATAGTAAATATCAGGCTACTCAAACATTTGGAACTCAGTACAAGATTAACAACATTCATCATCACATCATCAACATTCATTCTAACTATCTATTCTTTCTCACAGTCTCTCTTAGGTTAGAGCTCATTTTACTAAATTTTTAGGGTGAAAATGCCTTTGATTTTACCCACCACCTTCTATTTTTTCACCCCTATCCCTCTGTTTTATCCCCAATTATTCCATTTCAACTTGTCTTCTCATTACCAGAGCCCATATATTATTTCATAAATTCATTCCCTCTCATATGGGAATCTCCCTACCAACCATTCCATTAGGATTATCCTCATGTACCCATCTTTTTTTAATTTTCTACATTCTTTGAAAATCCATAGCTTCTTTAGTCACAACACCCTTTTAAAGAGGGAGAAACGTATATGCCTTAAATCCACCACCCCAATTCTATTTCTAGTGCATCCTAACTAACTTGCACTAATACTACCATGTTAATTAATTAAACCCATTGATCCCACTACATCACTCCATGAATAATTAATTAACTAATAATTATTAATTAGTTAATTAATTCCTAACTAATTAATGCATAAAAACTTTATATATGTACACACACACACACACACACACACACACACACACACACACACACACACATATGTATGTATGTATATGTATATGTATATATATATGTATGTGTATATATATATACACATATATATATACATATACATATATATATATATATACATATATATATACATACATACATATATACATACATACATACATATATATGCGTGTGTGTGTGTATATACATGTATATGTATATATATATATGTATGTATGTATGTATGTATATGTATGTATATGTATATATGTATATATATATGTATATAAACATATATACATATACATACATACATATATATATGTACATAGACATATATACATATACATACATACATACATACATACATATATATATATATATACACACACACACACATATACACACACACACACATATACATATATATATATATGTGTGTGTGTGTGTGTGTGTGTGTGTGTGTGTATATATGTATGTGTGTGTGTGTGTGTGTGTGTGTGTGTGTGTGTGTGTGTGTGTGTGTATATATATATATATATAATCCTCATGCATGTCAAACTCCATGTCATCACCCCATATTGAATTATCATTAAAAATAAAACCTATCCGCTCATTAATTGATGTAATCAAATCCTTAGTTTATGCTTGCACATCCAAAAAAGAAAATAGATCAAGTAAATCAAAAATTAATTAAATCAATATTAGGGAAAATCAAAGCATACAAAACCTAAGTTAATTGAGTTAATCTCATCCATCCAAACTCAAAATTAATCTCAACTATTCATCCTCCCATCAAAAAATATATAAATTCACCCTTCATCCTTGATTATCACATCTCTTTGAAACACATTTGGACATCTTGGGAAAGATCTTAAATCTTGGAAAATTTTAGAAAATCTTTGTCATCCTTGTAATCAAGAAATAATTCTTCATAGGTATATACTACTAGAATCTTGCATGGTCCTTTGAGAAAATGTAATCCATTGAATCATGATAAAATCATTCAACTAGGGAGATCTCCACTTAGTAAGTGCATGTATTATTTATCTCTTTCCTTTCTTAATCTGAGGTTGTGTTTGATCTAAAGTAGGAACTAGTTTACTGTTGTTTCTTATCAAGCTCTAAATCACATGTATATGCCTATGTAGGATATTTAGTAGGTTTGAAATAGATAATGAGATTCATATAGGTGTATAACATCGTAAAAAAAGGGTTGACTCATAAGATATCATGCAAGTGTGAGAGGATGGGAAAAAAAGACCTTGTTTGAGTACTCAAGTGTGTCAAGATTGTCATTTTCAAGTACAAAAGACCATATTTTAATATCTATAAATTCCCCCATTTTATTTTAGTATGTAATTACTAGAGTAAAAGGATAAAATATACATTATTGTGTACAACACATGGATATGGCTCTAGATGTATAGTTTTTCTCCATGAAGACCTATAATGAGAATAAGGTAGTCAATGTCCATATGTAAAATATAAATTTTTAAATTGAAAGAGTAAGTGTCAGAGTACAATTATGTGTTTGTGGAAACTATTTTTTCTTCATAGCTTATTGGATATTATGATTCATTGTTAATTAATTGGAGAGTTGGGGTGTTCATGCCCAAAACTAGTGTAACTATGTAGGATCTTGAGTTAAGGAAATATGCCACAATACTCATGAATGAGGGGGAAATTATAAATTATACTTGTATATGGACAATATTTTTAAAATATATTAATTACTAATGCTTCCTCTCTTTTAAAAACACATCAAGACTCGATCTTTCTGAGTGAACGCCTTAAAGGGTGCATTGAGAAAGGGGTGGGTAGACCATTGGTGTTTTTCAAGATTGTTATTCCATATACCACCACTTAAAACCAACACAAACCTATCCTATACATTTACCTAAGATTTTACACCTCCCTTACATGCTCATCAAGGTAATTCAAAACCTCAAATAACCCTTAGCTAATCTAAAACCTCTTTTTGTCATTCAATGATGTAACTTCTTTATTTATTAAAGAATTGGGTTGATTGTGTCAGTTAAAACTTCAAAAGGGTTTAGGGTTAGATCTAAATATATAAACACATCATTTTTTTCCATTTTCATGAAAGAGAGATAGATATAATCATTCATTTGCACTTGTTTATAATATGTTATTCCACCATTCTACTTGAGGATTCATTGCTTAGGGTTTACACTAGGAGATAATAATATTGTCTTGTGGAAAAGTCTCAGATGCATAGTAAAAGTATTATAGCCTAGAGCTGACCTATCTTTTTGATCCTTATGAACCAAAATAACCTCATGCAAAGAACCATTGGCCAAGGGATATATTTAGTCTCCATAGTTTCATCTTCAAGATAAGTATTCCTAACTCTTATTCCTATATTCTGGTAGATATAAGTAGCATAAGTCATGGATTTTGAATTTATTTTTCTCTCCATGCATTAGAATTACCTCTACATTGACTTGAGTAGAGTTATTATTTACATGTTTATTATCCCCCATTTTTTCCACTTGATTTGGTGAGAACTAGATTAGTTTTACTTTATTTTTTCATTTAATTTATTAGAAAACCATAGGACCAAGATAAGGTTATTATGTGGTATTGGTTAACTAGAGGCTTTGTAACCCTCTCTAGTGATATTATATGGTAAGAGACCCCTTATTTAGGTATATAAGATCCATATTGGTCATGAATTCTATTGTCTAGATATACCAACAAGCAAAAGGGGTAATGTGATTTATCTTCTCTAAGTTAGGTTTGATTTGTAGATCAGCTTCACTTTCCCTTGTCATACATTCTGATAAACCCGATGTGAACTAACCCTTGAAAGTTTTATTTCACATCTTAATTTATTATTAATTTTATCTATCAAATTGGTTTAACATTATGTGCATAGGTTCAACACAATCATATTCAACCATAGGTAACTAGATCACCCTACTCAACTTAGTTTGTTTCTTTACATACAAGTTTTCAGACTCAGTCAACCTAGTTGACTCTATTAGAAGATTAAAAATATTCATCTAGATGGTATAGTATAAAAACAACAAATTTAGCATATCTAAAATCACTAGGTTCATTCTCATCATCTCAGTCATTTATTTCCTTCATTTTGGTATTATTTTTCATAAGTTTTAGTATATAAAATTATGACCCTATAGTAAACTTAGTTGATTAGATTGACTGAGTTATGTAGTTATTTCTTGCCCAAGAGACTTAGTCAACCCATTTTACTATGTTTATCTAACCCTTGCTTCAATAGATAGAATTGACCTAATCAATTTTTTTATACTATTTTCATACTCAGTTAACTTATTCAAATCTATTAGAAAATTAAAAATCTTTAGCTAGATGGCATAGTATAAAAGTATAAAAATTAACATCTCTAAAATCATCAAGTTCATTCTCACTAGATCAGTCATTTATTTCCTTCATTTTAGTACTATTTTTCATAATTTTTAGTCTATAAAACTATAACCCTATAGTAAACTTAGTAGAATGGATCTACTGAGTTATGTAGTTGTTTCTTGCCTAGGAGGCTTAATCAACCCATTTGACTATGTTTCTTTGGCCCTAAATTCAAAAGATAGAATAAACCCAATAAATTTTGTTTTGTGTTGTTTGCATACTTTGTCAATTGAACTAACCCTCTAATCTTTAAACAAAGGAATTAACTCATTTTTATAGTAATTAACTTATATTTCATTTTATTGCTTGCTTGATTAGAGTAGCACACATAGATTAAATAAGTTTTAAATTTATCAATTTAGTCACACATTTTTTCTTTTATTCACCCACTTCCAAACCACATAATATAAAAAATTATTAAACAAATTCTACCCAAGGTCTACCTACTTGGATTTCATTACCAAGGAGGAAGTTGACTTAGTTTTTTGGTTGAGTATAAATATGTGGTTGATGGTATATATTATTAAAACACCCAATGCCCTTATCACTATGGAATTGTGAAGAGGGGGTATGTTAAGGTATCTTCATGTTATTGGTGTTGTGGCATAAATGTTGTCATTGATGTCAAAGTCAAATTTGGTGTCATGCATGGTGAAGTGGTATGTGACAAGGAGTCCTATGACAAGAGAGAATTTGAAGGAAACCTATTATCTCTATATTAAGAGATAATTTTAAGGCAACCTAGTAATTATTTTTAGGTTGATGACATGTCAAGGTCAAGATCCAAGATCAAGATACAAGGTAAGCATACTTTTGAACACTAGTCTTAAGGAGTTTTGTTATACCATAAGCATGTGTATGATGATGGTGTTATAGTAATATGAATACACATAGGTATAATTGGATGGTTAATAATTCCAAATCATGCATATGAAGTTTTGAAACACTCAAGAATGTTTCAAGATAAACCTTTAGGGGTAAGGTCTTAAACCTTAACATGCAACTAGTCTAATCCTATAATTTGCCTAACCTAATGAGGAGTCCCGAGGTGTTATCAAGATCTATGAAGGATGAAAATAAATTTGATAGCATGGTATGAGGTTTTATTACATGAAAATTTTATGTTGAAGAGGTTTCAAGGTGTGTTCAGGGTCTAGACCTTACTAGCAGTTCAAGGCTTATTGTACAAAGAGACATAGTGTGGCCTAATGAGAGGTCAAGTTTAGTTTCCAAGGTGTTATAGCTCATGAGATAATATTTATAGGTGTGAGAGGTTGTTTCAATTGTGTTTACTAAGACTAAGGTCAAATTCTAAAGGAGAAATCATGAAATGTGATTTTATGGTTTTCTATGTGTATAGAATGAGGTGTTACATACCCAAAAAGGATTTTCTTATGCTTGTTGTCACATGAAAATTTTACATGAGATCATAATAATTTCATGTAATCTGGGTAAGGTTCTTATCTCAAATTTTATAGCATTTTTTTTGGAGTTGAGGCACAATCCTTTATAAACAATTGCTGAGAATGGAAACTAGTTTTTAGTGCCTTAAAACCCTAACTATGAACCGATATGTAAGATCTTATTGTAAATGGATTAGAATGATTTGTATGACCTAATTTGGTGATTTTAATATTTATAAGACTCTACCAGGTACCTCCAAGTGGTATTTTTTTATCATAAGAGTGAATGGAATCTACAAGAAATTCTTTGTTTCTCAAATTTTTGATGTAGTAAGCAGGGTTGACCAGGTCAAAGCATGAAAATGATGGGAGGATGATGTGTTAGATGTTTTTTTTGTACATTTAAGTTTTTTATTAGGTTATACGCTTCAAATATGTTAAACTAGTCATGGAATTTGGCCTATCACTAAAAAGGCTTAATGATTAAGACAATGAGAAAATAAGGTAGAAGTGAGAATGAGATTAGGGATGGATTGTTGTGGATTATGGATGGATAAAAATGCATGGATTTATTTTTAAATACATATAAAACATATCAAAAATGGATATAAGTTTTTAATAAGCTTGTATATGGTAAAAATTTGATCTCAATTTGACTTGTCTAACACAGTTAGGTCTATGTACAGTGAAGCCATGAGATTGGACTGTAAGTCCATTATTATTATTATTATTATTATTATTATTATTATTATTATTATTATTATTATTAGTATTATTATTATTATTATTATTATTATTATTATTATTATATTCTATAATAATTCTTAATGATAATATAAACCTATTTTAATATCATAAGAGTGTTCACATGGGTGAACTAAGTCTTGGTTTCCATGACTATGTTTTGGAGCTTTCAGGTAGTTTTTTGTGTGTTAGTGAGAATGATGTTCCTGAGTCAATATGAAAATATTTGAAGAATAAAATGCACATGAAGTTTTTATATAGTATCATAGGTTAATTTTAAGTATTTTTATTCATTATAAAATCCTATGAAGGTGTGAAAAATCAAAGGTTCTTCACTGGGTTTTGAAGCCTATTTATAGTTCTAAGTGAGCATATGGAAGTGGTCTATTTGAGGTATTTATGGTGAATTATAATAGACATGATTATGAAATTTATGTAATTAAGTTTCTATACATATTATTTTTTTATATGGGTATATGTAAAATTTGAGTGTTTGCTTCAGATATTCAAAGTATATTTTCTGACAATGAGAAGGCCTAATTGTGAGTAGACCTAATGGTGTGGTTCAAGGAGTGAAATGAGATAAATGGTGTTGGGGACATAATATGATCTTATAATTAGTATAATTTAAGTGTGTATGAATTTTTTAATCCATTTATATATTCTCAATATGTTATAACGTGGTCAAGGTGAAATATGTGTTTTGAGAAGGCTTAATTGCATTAGGTCTCCTTTAGGCCTAATGGCGGTTTTGGTCCTTATGAGTGGTGACCAACCTATGTAGTGGTTGTTTAAATTTTATTTTTTATTTTTTATATATTATAAGTTTTATCCAAGTATTTATATGTTTTTGGCCAACCAAGGTGTGTAATAACAAGAGTCATGTATAAAAAGAAGGTCTAATAGGCCAAATTTGACTAGTTAGAATATTGAATGAATGAGTGAATAAAATAGAAGTTTAGAAAGTAGGTATAGGGTTTGAATACCATTATAGATGTGTTTTTAATATTTCATGAATTTATAATAGTGATTTTACTAACTATGAGAAAGGTCAGATGACCTAAATCTACCAAGAAGAGGGTTAGTTGAGCAAAGACATCTAATAGGCTATTTGAGAGAGATAGAAGAGTGTTAAGAACAAAAGAAGGTGATAATAATAATTTGAGTGAGTAATATGTATAAAAATGTGATTATAGGTTATATGTGGCTGATTTTGTGCTAAGTTACCTAGGGTATTGGTTCTTCCTTACAATTTGGTGCTTGATAAAGGCCTAGTTTAGTTGGTACTTGATATGCTTGACTAGTGAGGGATTGGTGCTATTTATGGGGTTGGTACCTCACTAAATATTTATAAATTATAATATATTCCAATATTTATTTTATTTTTTTATTCCATTTGAGTATTTCCTACATATCTCTCGTGTTCATATTTTATATACTTATTTGGGTGTTTGTCTATGCAATGGTTGATGTATATGTTTGAAAGAATGTTTCATGAATGATAATTGAAATTGAATGATTATTTTAAATCCACTGATTCACCTCCCCTCTCTCAATATATTTAATTCCAACATTTGGTATCATATCAGGTCCTTTGAAGGAGGCCTAATATCCTAAAAGAGATCCTAAGCAAGCAAAGATGGCTAGGTAAGCATAAGGCGGTTTCTATATAATCAAGGCTCCATTATTCATTGGATCTAATTATGATTTTTGTAGTGTTATTATGAGAAAATATTTGATGTCTCAATTTCATGATATTTGGAAATTAGTTTTGGACAGATATATTACTCCCCTTATTCCCCCTATAGATACAACAAGTAAGAAGGCTAGTGACAACAATTCAAAATAAATGAATGGTATTCTTTGTGGCCTATCAGAGGTAGATCTTGTAAAGGTGATGTATTATATATCTACCAAATAATTTTTTTTAAATTAAAACACTATCCATGAGGGATACTCCAAGGTCAAGTTGGCTAAATTTCAAACCCATTGAAGATAGTTTGAAACCCTTAGGATGAATAGATGATACCATTACAACCTACTTATTGAGGTTTGATGAGGTGGTCAACATCATAAGAGGCCTAGGTGAAGAATTGAAAGAGTCTAATATTTTTCAAAATGTATTGAGATATCTAACTCCTAAGTTTGATTCTAAATTATCTATTTTTGAAGAGATGAAATATCTAGACAAACTAGATATGGATGGACTTCATGACACTCTAACAGCCTATGAGATGAGGAAAAGTGAAGGAAGACTTGAAAATAAAGCAGTTGCATTCAAGGTAGAAAATAAGTCAAATTAAAAGAAGATATAAGGTAATAAATTCAAAGAAAATGATGATTCTAATATTGATCATGATGAGTTGATAGCTATGTTTGCAAAAAAGTTGAAAACTAGTTCAGGTAAATACAAGGGTAAGCTACCCTTCAAGTGCTTTACTTATGGATAAATTAAACATTTTACTAATAAGTTCCCTCATAAGCATAATATAAAGAATGATGAAGAGAATGATGAAGGTCATGATGTTGACAAGAATTCTTATAGGTCTGATAAAAATTAGAAAAGCTTCATAAGTTATGATGACAAGAAAAAGTTTTTCAAGAACAAAATAATATTTTACACCAAGGAAGACTATAGCTTATTTGATGAAAGTGAGAGAAGTGGTTCTGAGAGTGACCATGAAGGTGTTTATCATTATGTCAATTAATTTCTCTTCATGTCTAAGGAGGAAAGCTATTCAAATCAAGAGGAGTCCATGCGGTTTAGAGGTATTGTTGGTGGTTCAAATGAAGAATAAAATGAGGTGGACCATGAGGCTGAGTTGATGAATGCTCTAGAAGAACTAGAGATGGTGAAGAAGAAGAATAAGGTGATGAGGTCTCTTATCAAATACTATGAATATAAAATTAATTTGTTTGAATTTAGACTGAGAAATAACTCCAAGGAATAAGAGTAAATAGTCAAATAGGTGGAGACTCAAATTGAGATTGTGATTGCAAGCCTAAAGGCTAAAATAAAAAGAATGTGCAAGGTATGTAACTGAAGTGTATTATTTTAAAGCTAAGTTGAATCAGATATCAAATAAGGTAAAGTTATTTGTGAAGCTTAAAAATATTACCAATGATATAGACAACATCCTGAGTAGTAAAAAGGCTATTAATAACAAAATAGGTCTTGGTTTCAATGGAGACCAAAATATAAACACTAATGTGATCAAGGACAATTAGACCTTAAAGTTTAATGGTCAATCAAGGAATGATGGTGCTATAAGAATGAATACTAATCCTATCAAGTAGTCTAATACTATAAAGTATGCTAATCCTTTTAGTGATTATTATCATTCATGTCACTAATTTCATCATAGAGTAACTCATTGTATAAAACCCTCCAAGAATGAATATGCATTAAACTATGAGGAGAATCATCAGTCAAGAGGTATGGGTAATGGTGTGTTTTTATCAAGAGTAATAATGTGTTTCAAATGTCAAAAGGTTGATCATATTGCAAAATTTTGTAAGTGGAATCTCAAGTTTAAAAAATAAAAATGAGGCCCCTAGAGTGTAAGAAAGAAGACATAATAGTGAATGGAGACCAAAGGTAGCTAAGATGAATGATGATTAGTATGCAAGTCCAAGTGAACTACTTGCTATGGTGAAACATAGTTCAAATGTAAAGGAGTGCCAAGAATTATCCCTATTAGCTCAGATTATGGATGAAGAAGTCAATATAAATAGACTAAGTTAGAATGTTGTTCAAAAGAAGATTCAAGAATTCAAGCCTAAGAGGATCATGAAGAAAGTTTAGTCTAGCAAGGACATGGAAATCTAGGAATATCCTAAGTTTATGTTATTTTAGTACCCAAGAGAGAAGAGGTGATTTCATTAGGCTTCATGGAGGCACTCAACTTATAAGCAGAAGCATGAAGGATGCTTGTTCTTAGGGGGAGCTTTGTATTCTCTATTTTAGATCAAAACTTTAGTCAATAGTTTGTTGGAGATGTGAGTACAAGAGAGGGGTTACAAAGCATTTGTATGATGACTTGATCAAACCAAGTCATATTCATGATAGTTTATGAATACCTCATGGAGATAAAGGGAGAAAATCATTCTCCAAGAGTAGGTATGTTTACCAAGTAAATCTATAGCAGTTGATTATGAGCTTGATATATGTTGAGTTTCTATCAAAGAGAGAGAGAGATCTTGTTTGGAGAGAAAAGCTATGTTATTCTAGGTCAAAGAATCAGATAGTTATCAAAAGATGGCCCTTTGTCATTAATGTCAAATGGGGCAAAAGTTCTAGTTTTGGAGAAAGGTCAGTTTGAAGAATATCCAACCTAGGGAGATGAGAATGATCAGATTTTTTTGAGTGTTTAACATCAATGACAAAGGGGGAGATTATTGAGGTATGTTCCTATTGTTGGTGTTGTGGCATAAATGTTATCATTAATGTGAAAGTCAAAGTTGGTGTCATGCATGGTGAAGTGGCATGTGACAAGGAGTCCTATGATAAGAGAGAATTTCAAGGCAACCTATTTTATATCTATTGAGAGAGAGTTTGAAGGAAACTTGGTAATTATTCTGAGGTTGATGACATTTCAAGATCAAGATCAATATACAAAGTAAGCATACTTCTTAGCACTAGTCTTAAAGAGCTTTGTCATATCATGAGCATGTGTATGATGATAGTGGTCTAGTAATATGGATAAACATAAGTATAATTGGATGGTTAATGATGACCAAGAGTTCATATGAAGTTTTTAAACACTAAGTAATGTTTCAAGGTAAACCTTTTGGGGTAAGGTCATAAGCCTTAGCATGCAACCAGTCTAATCATAGACTTTGTCTAACCTAATGAGGAGTCTTGTGGTATTATCAATATATATTAAGGATTAAAATAAATTTGTGAGAATGGTATGAGTTTTTATGACATCAGAGAGTGATTTTTAAGAGGTTTCAAGGTGTGTTCAAGGTCTAAGTGTGACTGGCAGTTCAAGGCCTAATGTGCAAAGAGACCTAGTGTGGCCTATTGAGGGATCAAGTTTAGTTTTTAAGGTGATAGATCTCATGAGATAATTTTAATAGGTGTGAAATTTTATTTTAAGTGTTTTTACCAAGTTTTAGCTCAAATTATGAAGGAAAAAACATAAAATGTGGTTTTGTGGTTTTTTTGTGCATATAATGAGGTGATACAGACCTGAGAAGGATTTTCTTATACTCGTTGGAATGTGAAACCTTCAAATTATATCATAATAATTTCATGTAATTTTTTAAATTTTCCTATCTCAAATTTAGTGGAATTGGTTTTTGAGTTGAGGGGCAATACTTTATAAATGATTGCTAAGAATGAAAATTGGTTTTTATTGCCTTAAAACCCTAACTGTGACCCAATATGGAAGATCTTGTTGGAAATGGATCTTAATGTTTTATATTAAATATTTAAGTTATTTTCACATGTATATTACTCTCCAAAGTACCTCCAAGTTTCATTATTCTATCATAAGAGTGAATAGAAGTTATAGGAAATACCTTATTTCTCATATTTTTGATCTAGCAAGCAGGATTGACTAGGTCAAAGCATGAAAATAATGGTAGGATGATGTGTTATGAATTTTTTGTGTCCATGTAATTTTTTGATAAATTTATATACTTAAAATATGCTAAACCGGTAATGGCAGTTGGCCTATCGCTAAAAAGACCTAGTGAGGAAGATAGTGAGAAAACTAGGTAGAAATGAGAATGAGATTAGGGATGGGTTGCAGTGGATTAGGGATGGATAAAAATGCATGGGTTTATTTTTAAATAACTATAAAACATATCCCTAATGGATATAATTTTTTAATAATCTTATGTATGGCAAAAATTTGATCTTAATCTGACTTGTTTAAGACAGTGAGCTTTGTGTATAGTGAAGCCATGAGATTGGTTTGTAAGTCCAATATTTATATTTAAAACTATAGTATATATATATATATATACTATATATATATATTTAAATATTTTATAATTATTCTGAAAAATCATCTAAACCCAGTGAAATTTCATAAAATTATTCACACAGGTGTTTTAAGTCTTAGTTTCCATGACTATGTTTTGGAGCTTTCAGGCAGTATTATGTATATTAGTGAGAATGATGTTCTTGAGTCATTATGCACATAGTTGAATAATATAATTCACATGATTTTTTTATAAATTTATCATAAATTTATTTTAATTTATTTACATTCATGAGAAACTCATATGAAGGTGTGAAAATTCAAAGGTTCTTGACTAGGTTTTGAAGCCTATTTGCAGTTCTGAGTGAGCATATGGAAGTGGTCTATTTGAGGTATTTTGACTTATATGGTGAAGTATAATGGACATTATTATGACCCTAATTTAATATAGGTTATATAAATATGATTTTTTGATATTTTTATATGTAAAATTTGAGTGTATGCTTCAAATATTCAAATAAGACTTTTTGATAGTGAGAAGGCCTAATTGTGAGTATACCTAATGGTGTGGTTCAAGGAGTGAAATGAGATAAATGGTTTTGGGTACCTAATATGAGATTATAAATAATATAATCTAAGTTTTTATTTTATTTTTTCATCCATTTTTTGAGGCTCAATATATTCCAAGGTGGTCAAGGTGAAACATGAGCTTTGAGAACGCCTAATTGCATTAGGTCTCCTTTAGACCTAATGGTGGTTTTGATACTTATGAGTGGTGACCAACATATGTAGTGATTTTTTAACTTATTAAACATGTTTATTTATACATTAAAATGGTAATATAATTATGGATAGGTTTGTGTCCAACCAAGGTGTGTAAGATCAAGAGTCATGTATAAAAAGGTCTAATAGGCCTAATTTGACTTGTTAGAATATTGAGGGAATGAGTAAATAAACTAGAAGTTTGGAAAATGGGTAGAGGGTTTTAATACCATAAAATAGGTGTTTTTAATATGTCGTTAATTTATAATAGTGATTCTATATATTTATCAAGGTCATATGACCTATATCTACCAAGAAGAGGGTTAGTTGAGTGAAGAGGTCTAATAGGATATTTGAGAGAGAGAAGAGTGTTGAGAGAAAAAGAAGGTGATTATTATTAGTTGAGTGATAAATAGGTATCCATATGTGATCAAATTTTCTAGGTGTCTTATTTGGTGTTGATTTATCTATGGGGATGATTCCTCCTTACAAGTTGGTGCTTGTTAAAGGCCTAGTTGAGTTGGTATTTAATTAGTGAGGGGTTGGTGCTCCTTGTGGGGTTTGTTCATAAATAAATATTGATTAATTTATTATAAGATGATTATACAAGTTTTGTTTAAGTGGATTTTATTCCCCTTGAGGGTTTCCCCCATATATCTTGTGTTCATATGATATATGCTTATATGGATGCTTGTTTATGTAATGGTTGATGTATGTGTTTGAATCAATGCATCATGAATGATAAGTGAAATTGAATGATTATTTTAAGTCCACTAATTCACCCCCCCCCCTCCATCCCACTATTATTATATATTCTTTAAATATGGTAGGCCATAATACCAAGCCATTACCATCACCAATACAAATCTCTTTCAGCCTTAACTACTTGCAACCATCCTTAGATTAACTTTTTAGTTCCTTTCTAAAACCAACTCCCTATCACATTTATTTATAAATTTATACTTTAAAACATTCATTAGTAACCACATAGGTTAGCATTTATATTTTTGTTGTTTTCTCTTTGATAATTTTATGTTGTATTGAAAACTTGTATTAGTTAGCATTGGTACAAGGTTTGTGTTGTGTGCCACAACTAAATCGATTGGTTTAACCTAGTTGCATGTATGTTAATTTCAAGTATTATACCTATCAAAACCTATCTTTTCCTTGAGAACATCGTTGACTTATTTTATTGTGTCTCTAACAATTTTCGTTTTCCTATAGAACATAATCATTCTATTTGATCTAGTATCTTACATGCTAGCCTTTAATGCTTCCCCATAGAACACAATTGAATGATTCTAATTTGTCATTTCCTAGATATTTTCCTATTGGTCTTCCTCCCAAACTTAGTTGACCCAATCAACTCTGTACTTATTAGCCAATTTAGTTCTTTGTCTTAAAATCCTACTTAGTCAATCCCATTTTGTATCTAGTCAACATTACTCATTTTTTCACCATTCCTCTTTGGTCTTATATTCTTATTCCAATCATCATGAAATCCCCCACTATAATATTTTTGGACAACCTTAATCCATTTAGATGATATATGCCATATTTTTTCCTTCCTAACTTTATTACCCAAGAGGATACTCACTCTTGGTGCACTTTCTCTCACCCTTAATCTTTGGACTGAAATATGGTCCAAATTACCCCAATTTATAACATTTATGGATCAAATACATTTCCTACTTCTCAAAATAATTCTCTATCAAAATCACCTTTTTACACTATAGGGGTAATTGACACAAGCTTAACTAATAAACCTATAAGAAACCTTTCAAAAACAAATAGTCACCCACCCAAAAACCCATAACCTAATACCAATTCAAGGAATTTTCCTCCTACCAATCCTAATAATCCACCTCTAAACACTAATAACACCAATCCACCAATTGACACCACTCAAATCTTGCACAAATAATTCAACAAATGAATATTATGCAAACATTTAACACTTATCAAATGCTATAAATGCAACATCACTTATTAAACATGGATAATCAACCTCCCATTCTCCTATCACAAAATAACCAAAAAAAAAATTCTCCACCTCTTAGAGATACCATGAGAAATCTCATTCCCCAACCTCCTATGAACAACAAGATGCTCCAAAATATTTAAAATGAACTTTTAGCTCCCTTCATTATTTCTATTGATATTGGAAATATCTCTCTATTATAATAACCAAAATAACTATGAGAGAACCATGTGCTGGTTCAACTCAAAAATAAATTTTTATACAAGTAAATGAGAGAACTGATCAAGTAAGGTTTATTCAAAATGAATCAACTGCTATAAATGGAAGATTAAAATTTAATGTTTCAATCTAATTTGATCAAGTTTTATCCATATAAAAATAACAAATTATGATAAAAATAAAATAATAATGCTCATGATCCCATCATGTAAGTAATTTCAATAAGTGTTAGTGGAATGAGAACCATTTTCTAATCAACTGTAATTGTGTTGTTGTATATATGTGCATGACCTAGTATCATGCCCCTGAATCTATACTAATGGATACACAATGGGATACCTCTATATATATAATTTTTGAAAATATATCTCAAATGTTTATGGATGTGAGAATATATAATTCTATTTGTGTAACTATTGTTCATATGCCCATGCAACATATGCCCATGTACTCTATATCAATGTGTTAATGTATCTCGTGTATCTAAACAATATAATATTTGAACCATATAAAACTCTAAAGTATAGGAAACCTGAAATTTTATCTAATTTTATATTCATGGAGGCTTATAGAAATAAAAATAATGAAAAATAGGCTCATATCATTGGAAAACATCTTTAGGCAACCCTATGCGCAGCAAACATGTACTTTTTGAGAATTTTTGTTTGAGAGTTTGGTGAAGTATTTTCAAGATTTTAAAAGTTATCCAATTATATCCCATTGATACCTATCCAATGATCCTAATGGGAGTTTCTAGTGATACTTGTAACTCATTTTGGACCCCCAAATCCAAATCAAGATTTCTTGAGGCCTAAAAATCACAAAGGGGATTTTTTGAAAGTTTTATCTGGAGTTTAGGGATAAAAATTTATTTGAATGTTTGTACCACCATGGTTATGATTTCAAAATCCTAATTATACCATTCCTTTATTCAAATAATTCAAGTTGATCAAGTTATAGGTTCTCATTGTGCATTTGGCAAACTTGTCAAGATGGAGAAGATGGACATATCCAAGAAAGATAAGTATAGAGAGATATGATTTTTCATCATAAAATGAACCCTCATCAAGGATATTACAATAGGACCTCAATAAATAAGGCATGCATCTACTCAATTATAATCCAAGTTGGAGTAAGAGGAGTCCAAACTTATAAACAAACTCCATCAATGTATAGAAAGCTTCAACAACCTTGCCAAGTCAATCATTTGTGTTATTTTCCATTTGGAGAAAAAGAAGAGGCAAAGAGTTTATTTTCAAAAAGGATTAAATGTTTTAAGGATTCTTAAACAAACTCAATAGGACCTTTTCTCTCTCTCATATGCCAAGGTCATGAGTAAAAATTCAATTAACATTAAGAAGCCTTTAAACAGCCCTATCAAGGTGGAGAGACATCATGTAAAATGGAGGAGTTATTTGAAGACTTGACCAAGCCTTGAAGGCATATATTCATGGAGGATACTTATTTATCAATAAAAACATGCAAATAGTTCACTTCTACACCACCTTGGATCTATTTGAGGAAGTTGAGAGAGAGAAACATGAAAGCAAGAATATAGATGCATAGGTGGGTCAAACTCCAAGAAACAAGGAGGATAGTTAAAACCACTCACAAAATATGGAGAGTCTCAAGGAATTTGAATGAACTATTCAAAATGGGTAAATAATATGATCAAGACCTCTTGAAGCATTGAAGACCATCAAGTCATGTAAGGAGACCAATTCCCTTCAAGATAGGTCATTAATGAGGACCTATGACTTCTTAAATTCATTCAAAAAAACATAACTCTCCTTCATATGCCATTTTCCAAGTGAATGAGGTTAAAATCTAGCATGTACTATTTAGGAGTTTAGTGGTTGAGAAAGGAAAAGGAAAATATGAATAGGCATGATGACTCATCCCTAGTTTGGGGTTGTTTTTTATCCTCTCTTCTAACTCCCTTTTCTATATGTATGTTCATTTTTTGAAATAAAAAAGGATTATGTTTTTGGCTATGCAGAAACTCTACCAAAATTTTGTAAATCACCTTTAAAGTAATAAGAAGTTAGGTTTCCTTCATTTTTTAGGTTGTTCATGAAGCGTGTGCCTCATTTTCATTAATTTAACTTAGTGAATTATTCATTTTCCTATGTTTATGTCTATATATTTCACCTTTATTCTGAATATAAGAATTATTTTAGGTCATGTCAAGTATCTAAATATGATTTCTACCTAATTTGGAAGTGAATTTAACCAGTTTTCAATCCTTCTATACTATCAAGAATATTTATCGAGACCTTTGTATGAAATACTAATGTAAGATTCATTACATGAATATGAAGTGAATGTGTGCCAATTACTTAGCTTAACAAGTGTGTCAAGATAGGCATAATTATCTATAACATTGGTGTTTTTGGAAACACAATCACTGAGAGGGGGGATGAATCAATTATGCAATCAAATTAAATTTAATTTCAATTCTTCAAACTCTTAACCATTCAACATAATCATTCATGAAGCATATAAACCATTCATTGCATTGAATAAAGAAAACAATGTAAGATCAAAGCACATAACACATGAATTATGTGGGAAACCCTCATGGGGGAGAAAACCCAATTGAAAAAATATTTGGACTACTATACTATAAATATATTTATTCAATTTATATAAGCACTAGATAATCAAGGAGTACCCACCCCTCAATTTAGTCAAGCACCCACTTGACCTTTAGCTAGCACCAACTAGTAAGGAGGCTACAACCCCCTACATGATCAAGCACCAACTCAATCACCTCCAAATTTATCTCTAAATCTAATATGATGTCTTACACACCTAAATATTATATTCTCTTTTTATAACACTTGAAAACCTGCCTTTCTACCTCATACAAGCCTCTTCCTCTTCTACATCACTTAACTAGATAAATAGACCTATCTAGCTTTGAAATAAGGAATATAATTATCTCACCACATTCAGCACCACTATTTGATATTAATTACATGTTCAACATGTTATTTTTATGCTTTTCATTCCCTTACACACTTCTTCAAACTCTCATACCATTCACTTCACTCTTTAATTATCAAAACCTTTATACTAGGTCACCAAAGTAAAATAGGCCTAATAGCCTTGAAAACATTCTTCTTACTTTCTCATGACCTGAAAAAATAATGTTAGACCCTTTTCACATCTTCAACATGATGTTATGATATTTTTCATATCCTCTTACCCTTATTAAAATTCATATATAATTTTTTTCACACCCCAATTCTCTAACTAGCACAATGAGGCCAAACTAGCCTACTACATAAACATGATTTTTTATCCAATCAATCTTGGTCAGCCACAACACTTTCCTTAGGCCTTAAAGATTATATCCCACTTGGATCAACATAAAAATATATCTTATGACATGTTACATATAATATACATCAACTCATTATGTCATCCATACTTCAAATGGCTCAAAACAAGACACTAGGCTTAATCAAGACCTAAACAATTAGCCCTCCATTAGGCCATCCATTACACTTAGATACCAATATCCCTTAACCAACTATGGAACCCTTTTTAAAAATTTAACAAAATTTTATCCATACCATATTTATGTTTAACAAGTCATATAACAATTCAAGTCACTCACTCACCTTATGAAACCTCTTTTAGCCCTCAAGCCTTCAAAAGGTCCCATGGAGACCTAATTCACCTTCATGTAACACTTTAAGCCACTATGGTCCATATGGACCTTAAAAAAGACCAAAATAACTTGAATAACTTTAAATTTATTCTCTATGATCATTTTTCATGCTTAATAAACATCAAATCATTCACTCATAATCTAAATCAAATCATTCACTCATAATCTAAAACCTCAATTAGGTCTTAAAGACCTATTAGACTTAATTAGCCCAAAAACATTGCCTTCACAAAACAAGGTCAAACTAATTGAATATAAACTTTCCATGTATAATATACATATGTATGGAAATATAAAGACCTCATAAACATAATACAATCCATAAGACACCTTTATTTAGCCTCTAAAGGATCATAAACACCCCTAAAAGAAGCTTACTCAAACCTATAATAATTACAATCAACAAAAGTCAACTTTGACCTAAAATAACTTCACTTGTACAGACATTAAAAACTAAAAATCACTTTTATTATGATATAAATTGAGTTTAATTTATTTTTTATTTTTATACCAATAATATCTAATCAATAATTTGTCTTATATAATCATTTATTTGTACCCTAGTTTATTCAAAAAAATATAGTCAATAATAGTCAACTCTCATGAGCAATAAATGCAATTTTATGAGTAGTAAAACCTCATAATAAATTTTCATGGATATACATTTAATTATTATACCATGTTTATTTTGAAACCACCATAAAATTCATCCATTATCAAAAGTTATAAACAAAATACTACTAACTAGTTTTCCTTTGTTCACTTGATATTACAAATTTGGCTATGGAAAATAGTGAAATTTACCTAGGAGACCAACTTTGCACCACAATAACATTTTCTAGACACGATATCAAGACATAAAATTTTAACCACATGATTTAAGCACAAATATTAATAGACCCATTTGACCAATTTATTATGATGCCTTCACACGTGTGACCTTTGATGTCATCAATCTATTTACTTAGGAAGATCTACCAAGTTGACTAGGATCACCTAGACCTTCACAAGACTATTCCAATGGATTAATTTCACTTCCATAAGTACACCAAGAACTCCTTACCCATCATTTGACCCCTCAAACATTATCAATCACCTCAAAGACCTGCACATATGATATGCACTCTCAAACCCACTTAGAACCTATCACTTTATCATTAATGCATTATGTACTAATATCACCTTAACATCAATGATAATCAATGCATCTCAAGAATATTCTCAAAATTTGAATCCCCAAATTTTCACTTTTCATGTTTAATTTTAGTTTGAGTATTGCTCCCTTTACCCTTTTCCTAGTCAAGAAATCACTAAATTGGAGAGTTTAGAGTGAAGTAGGTGAGTGTACCAAGGGAACCAACCCTTTATCTAGAGTCTTTCTCCAATTTAAGGCCACCCACACCTTGGAGAGTTTCCATTGTGTCAATAGGAGTGATAAAAATAACACATTCTCATAAGGGTGCACTCCTAAGTGATAACATTTGTTGGCATGCTCGGTGGCACATTCCATAGTATAGTTAAATATTGGATATGGAACTAGACATTTACAGTAGTAGAGAAAATTTATCAATCCTATACTCAGATGATTCTTTGAGCTGTAGACTTTTTGGGAGTAGATAAGTAATAGTTTCATGTCAAAGATAACTATAAGGTCTTCAAGTAGAGATATTCTTTTTGAGTTATCTGAATTATCTTTGCATTCAAAAAAAAGAATTTTTTTAGAAAATGTCCACATCCTAGGAGGTTATTTTAGTCAGTCACCAAATCAGCCTATTATGCAAACCACTAAAGCATCAAATCCCAATATCATCATGATTATCCTTAGGAACCAAGTATTTATCCCTTTTGATGATGGAAGTTCTCTTAATTTTGCCCAATATGATGACATTCCAGCCTCAACCCTAAAAATCCTACCATATTTCATAGGTGAGAATAAAAATACACCCATAGAACATATCAAAGATGTGGTAAACTTATGTTCAGTCCACCATGTTACCCAAGAGAATGTTACCATTCATTTTTTTTATGCATCCTTCAAGGGAAAGGTATTTAAATGGTATAGGAATCCCTTGAACTCCATTTCCACTTGACATGATTTAGGTGTAGTGTTCTAAAGACAATTTGAATATAAAATAGACCATTTATCCCTTATTGAGTAGCTCACTACCATTAAAATATCACCACATGAATTTATGACTGATTTCAACCTTAGATTTTAGAAAACATGAGACATATTACCTCCCATGATAAGGTCATATCCTAATTATGCTTTCCTATATTTATTGAGAGCCTTAAATTTTTATATTTCAATTATGATTCAGTCCATGGGTGGTAGGAAACTCTTAGATGCCTATGAGGTTACCATTAAAGAAAAAAATAGTCTAATTCAGGCTGGTAAACTTGTACCTAGGCATTCAAGGCCATTTTTTCTAGAAACACATCCTACTCCACCTCCTCAAACTCCATTAGTAGCCCTAATTCTGACCCTTCAAAGTTAATTTCAAACTCCTCTTTATCAATCTAGTGAGTTTGGTGAACTAAAAGGTATGTTGAATATTTTGGAAATGATATTTCAACTGAACAAGAAACAATATCAAGTAATAGGCCATCTCAAACACCTTATCATACCATATATCAGCCATGTCGAGAATAAGTACTGCCCTACCAAGGCTTTAGAGATAATAGGCCTCCATACCAAGCTCAAGGAGTCATTAAAAAAGCTAAACCATATGCTAAAATTGACTCCAATACTCTTTCCACATCCAAGGCAATTATACCAATACAAAATAACTTGATGCAAGACCTAAGTTGGTAGCCTTCTAATAACAATGATGTGTAAAATATGGCTTTAGTGGCAAAAAATATGGCAATTCCTAAAATGACATAAGAAGAAACATTTATTCAAGGAGACCAACATAATGAATCTATGAAACAAAAAGGGGAAGTGAATCATGGACAAGTACAACCTGATGCAACCTTAGTAAATTGGCAATTTGATGATCTTGTGGTAGTAAATCAGATTGGTGAGCCTAAAATATCAAATAACTTGGTTGCATCTATCACAAGAGTCAAGAGAAGGGATATATATAAATATCAAGAGGTAAATCATGATCCAAATGTTCCTAATATGGTTTATAAATTTACTAATGATTATGTTACTTCTCCTTTAGCTCATAAAAATTAGAATGTGGAAGCAAGCAAGGTTCACCAAGTGCCTCAACTACCAGAGCATCCTATTTCTCCAAGTGAAACAAAATATTGGAGGCTCTTCCTTTAGTATATTATACAATATAAATAAAGAAAACATAAGCATGACCATGTGGGATTCATTGGAAATCCTAGGGCAAAAGGATATCCTTACCCATGAGCTTTCAAGCCTTAGCTTGTCTACAAAACTAAAAGGGCAAAAAAGTGTGGTTTTATAAAATTCATATTAGTAAGAGAAATAAAAAGTAAAATATATCTATAAATGGTTAAATTTAATTAAATATGATGCAAAACAAATTAATACACCTCCTTTATATCTTTACTTAATTTTTGGCAACACACTAGTTTATATTTACATGGTTGACAGTGGGGCAAGTAGCACAATGATGCCAAAATATATTATAGATAAGTTAGGTTTAGTGTATGATTCAAAAACTAAGGGTGTACTTAAAATTTATGCATCTCCAAAAAATATAGTGGTTATAATTAGAAATATGAAAATAACACTTCATGCGTGCCCAAATGTGATCATTCAACAAGATATGGTGGTGGTGGATCTTCTTCCATACTTTGTGATGTGCTTATTACATGACTTCACTTCAAAAATAGGTGGGTATAATTTTTTTTATTGGTCATACCTCATTTTTATAATAAGGTATATAACTAAATTTACAATTCATTCAAATCCTATTTCTCTTTTTCATCTAGAACCATACATGCCTAGTGTTGTTAATGTTAATTGTGTCATCTCGGATGAAGTAAGAAAACTAGTGAGGTTGAATAAAACTTATTTATTGATGGCATTCTTGATTTATTTCTTGATAAATAGGATAATAATATTCATTATCATGATCACAATATGATATATGAATAAGTATTGGATTTTATTTTTTACATGAAGATGTTGCACAAATTCCATCTCTAGATAAAGAAGGCAAGCTAAATGATGGTTTATGTAAAATCTATTTTGATGACCTATGGAATATAAATGGTATATGGGATGGTGTGATTTATATTTCACCCTCAAAACAAAGGTACTATTCTACTATAAAATTTTAGTTGTGATGCTCTAACAATGTAGCAAAATATGAGGCCTTAGTTCATAGTTTGCAATGGGCAATAAAGATGGAAATTAACTTCTTGCAGACATTTAGAGATAGTGAGCATGTGGTACATAAAATAAGAGGGATGAATTTATGTAAAAATACATTTTTAAAATCATACAAACATATGGAATTCAATCTTCTATAAGACTTTGATCCATTTGGCATACAAGCAATGCCTAGAGAGCAATAAGCATGCAGATAGGTTGTCTACAATATGAGCCTAATTTGACATTATAGTTGATGTAAGGAATGATTAAACTCAATTACATATTAATATTATGGTAAATCCCTCCATTCTTGATATTAATGTGAATTGGCAAGTCTTTGAGGATAATTATCAAATTGTTTGTTTCCTTCAAGAAGAGGCTAAATTCTTTTCTAGCAATCAATCAAAACTTTTGCAGTAGTATAGTGATTAAATAATTCAACAAGAGTCTAAAATGTTACCCAAGGGTCTTGTCATGATTGAGAATATTTTTAGTTTGGATGATGATATAATAAGGGAGAAATCTTCTACGTCTACCAAATAATAACATTATGCAAACATTAACATAGTCAATGGGAAAGCTCTCAAGCTTGGTAAAGTGTGATCTCAATCTCAAAAATAATATTTTGTTGATTTATGTCAAGAGTTTGATGATGTGTTTGCATGGGAGTATTGTGATTTAAAAGGTTTTGATCCTAGATGGTATTAGCACACCATTGAACTAGAAGTAGGTACAAAATTGGTGAGGCAAAGACAAAGACCAATCAACAAAAAGTTGGAACCTTTGATGAGAACAGAGCTTCACAAAATGATTGAATCAACTATCATATTTTCCATCAAGCATTCCACTTGGGTGGATAACCTTTTTCTAGTGAGGAAAAAGAATGGAGAAATTGTATTTTTTGTGGACTTCCTTGAATTGAACAAGGCCTAATTCAAGGACCATTATCCCTTGCCATCAATGGAACAAATACTAAAACTAGTGGTTGGTTTGCAAAAGTTTTCATTCTAGATGGTTATAGTGGGTATAACCAAATATTTATGAAGGAAGAATATCAGTTCAAAATAGTATTCACCACCAAATGGGACACCTTTACATTAAAAAAATTCCATTTGGGTTGTCCAATATAGGATTAACATTACAAATAGACATGGATATAGCCTTTCAAGGTTTGATAAATAGGTTTATTCTTCTGTATTTAAATTATGTTAAAAAAATTTCAAAGAAGACAAGTGATCACATGCTTCATCTTAGAGAGGTATTTGAAATATGTAGGTAATATGGGGTGTCACTTAACCTAAATAAGTGTGTGTTTTTGGTATATCAAGGTAAACTCCATGGTCATGTTGTTTCTAAGCATGGTTTGAGTATTGACCCATAAAGAATAGACTCTATTCTTGAATTATTCTTTCCTAAGAATAAGAAAGCATTAAAAAGTTTTCTTATCAAGATTAACTTTATAATAAGGTATATATCTTATTTTGTAAGTTTGTCAAGGCCTCTTACATCTATGCTCAAGAAAAAAATCATAATTTTTCTTGGACTAAGGAAGGCATGAAATTTTGTGAAGACATCAAGAAATCCATAGCTAGTTCTCCCACTCTTATCAATCTTGATTTTTAAAATTATTTTGTGTTGTATGCATATGCTAATGTTGATACAATTTCAAGAATATTGAAACAATAAAATCATCAAGGTTTGGATCAACACATATCATTTTTTAGTGAAGGCTTGGAAGAGTATGAAACAAGATACACATTTTTAGATAAATATGTGCCTTTCATAATTAGATGTCTCAAAAAAATTATGCACCTACTATCTAACAACAAGATCCATGTGGTAGTTGCCCATCCTAACATCAAATAATTCTTGTTGATCAAGGACATAAGTGAAAAGAGAATAGGGTGGATAACAAGGGTAATGTAATATGACATGAAAATAAAGGTAACCAAGTTGATTCTAGGCAAAGGGTTGTGTGAGCATTTAGCTCAAGACTCACAGAAAAGTAAAGATGTAATTTTGGTCTTGAATGATGAAGATATTACAACTAATTATACATCTTCAACAAGTTGGTTTTAAGATATGATAAGGTGCCTTCAAATTGGTATGTATCCTCCAAATTTAAGTGGTTCAAAGATAATGTACTTTAGGCTGAAATATATTCCTTTTCTATTTGTTGATGGTGTGTTATTCAAAAAGGATGTTAATGGCATGTTATTGAGATGCATAGAGCCAAGTCAAGTTGAAAGATTACTTGATTAATTTCATGATGGACAAGGTGAAAGACACTGTTTAGCAAAGACAACAACCCTAAAAATCATGAGAGATATATATTATTGGTGAAACATTTTTAGATATTGTCATGATTGGGTAAGGAAGTGAAAGAAGTGTGCCTTATTTACAGGAAAGAAAAAGCTTGTTGCCTTACCTCTTCAACCTAGTTCAGTAGATCATCCCTTTGTCTAATGTGGTTTGGACTTCATTGGTCTCATCAATATACCTTCTAGCTTATACCATAATTGGATTCTCATAGCCACATATTACTTTACTAGATGGATAAAATCAATGGATTTGAAGGAAGCAAATTAATCTAGTGTCTTGGACTTCTATGAAGGTTTGTTCACAAGCTTTGGTGTTCCTTCCCCTACAATTTTATACAATGATATGTAATTTGTAGGGGATAAAATAAGTTAATGGGATATTCAAAATGGTGTGTATCTCATCACTTTTTCCAATTATTATCCAAATTGCAATGGCCTTGTTGAGTCTAATAAAAAAAAATTGTTGAAGATCATTAGGAAAACCATTGAATATAATTTTTTGGCCATTATTTTGTGCTAAGTAGACGTGCCAACTTGTCAAACCTTGGTGTAAGGCCACCCTTTAAATAACCACATAACCCCCCTTTTATATATTTTAAGAACCGAGCTAGAGGAGTCTCCATGAACCCCGTGGTACTTGGTGAGTGGTTGAGAACTAACCAATTAGTTTAAAGATGTTCCTGATAGATTTTGTATGAGGTGGCTTAAGGTGGATGAATTCTAGAAGAATGGAGTAGGTGGGAAAGAGACCTCGAGGGACAATTATCCATGTAGTATGTGCATGTTTAACCTATATAATGTTGTGGCATCGGTAATCCTAAGACACCTTGTCACTCAACATACACCCCTCTAGTCTATTAGAAGACAACTCTCATATATAAAGGAGAGTAGTCTAAGGAGAAATAAAAAGAGGAAATGAGTACCAAATCTCTATAAAAATGGAGAGCAGCATTAGTATTTTCTTCTGCACTCTAGTTATAGGATATCTAATGTAAGCTCATGCTCACTTGTGAGACACTAGACAGTAAAGTAAAGATAACATTGCATTATATTTTCCCTAGGACTCTATTATTTAAGCTAATGAGAATAAATCTAGAAGATATAGAGTAAGATGTTCTTTACAAGTTAATAGGGTGTTATAGATATGGACTAACTCATGTAAAATTAACTCACTAAATTATTTCATATATTAGACAGAGGGATCTAATTGAGTTGTTAGTGGTACTAGCGCATTGGTTTGTGGCCCTAGCCACCTTGTAGTACCATAGTGCTAAACTAAAAGACACTTAGGCCTTAGAGCATGTATCGATATCGTTATCTAGAATGAGCCCACTATGCCCATGAAGAGGTTTACCCCTATTGGGCCTCATCTTGAAGGGTTTAGCACCTGGATAATAAAAACACCTTTACATCTGACTAAGTCCCTTGAACCCCTAGTTGTACCATGTTGTGACTAGCCCAACACATATCTGATCCCTTCATTATTATACTTCAAGTGAGCACACAATGTTTGTACCTTGTGTGAAATTGATGCCAGTGCTACAATGTGAATAAATTTTGTGTGCCAAACCCCTTTAACCCTAGCACCTATCCCTCCCCTGAGTCTAGCTTCAACCTAGCTCAATGAATAAGCATGGAATTAGGCATACAAACCCTTGAGGTGGACCTTTACTAAAACATTTTGGTTATATTACCAAGATGTGTTAAATTTAATTTCCACAATGGTGTAACAAAATAATTATCTCACTATCATTCAATAATATCAAGTGTTTGCTAGAGCAAGTCAAAGATAAGTTCATGCAAAACCATCCTACATACAAAGGACAAGATCCATATAAGTGGGTACAAACAAACTTGTACAATGATCTTTATGAGGTTTTATTTTATGAGTTAAGTAAACATGTGTACCAGTGGTTAGTTGCCTATAATACCACTAGAAGGTGTATCTATGGACATTACCTTTAGTGGATAAGCACGAAGAAAAGCTAGAAAACCTGAGTGAGGTCTAGACATGCGCTATGGAAAAATGGTGGAATGGCATGTTGAATAATTATGTATTAAAGTTTGTAGTGTCAACCTTCTCATACCCTGAAGAAGTTGAGTATGAGTCTATTCATGAATCAAGGGGCATGTTCGTAAGAGGGCTCAACACCAAATTGAAAAATATCATTATGGATTATGATATAGAGATCATGAAAATGGAAGGCTAAAGTCTTTGCACATATGAAAAAGTGTGTAAGGTGAGAAGGGGATGCATAAGTAAGTTTTGATGGAAGAGGAACAATACCCTAACACCTAAGAGATTTGGAGGTTGAACTATGAAAAGTATAGGCACCAACTAGTGAAGGATCTAGAACCTAGAAGTGCTGAGAGGACCCATAGCAAGTAAGAAGGGCATGGGGAAAGATCTCTTGAGCTATAGTAGTATGAAAAGAGAGAGGAGGAACCAAGGAAATGGACTCAACCATTGGGTGTAGGATATAATGATTTATTAAAAGAAGTGGTCCTTGAAAATGAACTCAAATCACTTACCCCCTTTAGACTAGAAGTACATGCTCATGCACTAGATCCTCAACTAGTAGACTAAAGAATGATAACTAACCCTATTATCAACCTATACTTTGATAGTATCCAAAATTTGAGCCAAGAATTTATGATTGAGTAGGTAATCCCCTACGAGGAATTAAGTAATGGGATGGAAAACCTAGCAATCACCACTCTAAGAGCCATGAACATAGGTGCAAGTATTCTCATATAAAGGATGTTTGTGCCAGTCGAAAAGCAGCCTATAAGAAGTTGTACCATGCCATAAGGAAGTGGGGTAGCACTGTTAGGTTCCACTATGTAGCCTACCCCATTAGGGTCAATGCTCAACCCTACCAGTGGAGGCATTAGGGGGCCACCCTTAATATAGGCAAAAAGAGGATAGGCACATCAAAACCCCATGTACCTCCCAAATAGATCTACTATGAGATGGCCATGTACTTGCCTAAGTATTTAGAGTTGAAAATGCTATATAACATGTGCTAAAGTGTGAATTACAATGGTGCATTTGAGGAATCACTCAGTTTGAGCATAAAGCAACCTAATTCATAACCACTTTATTGGATCGTGCCCATACATAGTATCATAAGTTTGATCCAAACTAGGCCATGGTTGACTATGATGTATTGAAGGAGGCCTTCTTGAAAGATTTTGGCATCCTCAAGTTTGAGCAATAGAGCATCACAGTGCTCAAAGGTCAGCCAGGGATTAATGGAGAGCATGCAATTGTATGATGAATGATTTAAAAATCTATTGTCAAAGCTCTTATATGGCATTCACCCCTCCCAGCATGTGCAATGGTTTGTTGGTGGTCTATTGGTACCATTTAGACACACATTATCCATGAAGATTTTCATAGAACTCATGAAACATTTGAAGCTACGCTTTAGGCTAAAGCAGTAGGCAACATTGATAATGGAGTCAATTTATTCATGGAGGCACAAATTGATTCAATGGCCTCACATCTATATAAATTTACCATTTGGAAAGTGTATGACACTTGTGGTGGGTTGTGGTGCACCAACTATGAGATGGAGGGGCATAAAAAGAATAATTTCCCATGCAAAAATGTATGTGCACTACTCCTCAACTGTGAGGTTTGTCATTGAGTGCATGACTCCTGAAAATACCCCTTATTATACCATTATATACAAGTAAATACCATTATTTATTTCAAGATGTGTGATGCGTACACACATTCAATAGTGGACTACAGGGTCATTGATGAGATGCACCAGAATAGGGAAAGTGGTGTAAGGTAGGCAATGACTTTAGCTGGTGGCCAAGCAGGTTAGGGAAATGAAGGCTATGGCCAAAATGACATGGGTTATAAGAACTAGAGAGGTGTGGTGGATGAGGAGGAAGATGTGGTGGTATAATATTCCCTCTACAATCATCCTATAAGTGTGGATTGATGGAGCATGATTGCCTCATGCCCCTGACATGCAGATATTATCGAGGGCCACATGCAGTTGAGGACTATCCTATATTATATAAAAAACTAACCCAAGGATGGCCTGGCATAGATACAGGCACTATGATGATTAGGTGTGAATTCAAGGGAGAAAAGTGGACCCCTAAGCCCCAACAGACTCACAAGGAGCCACCTAAGGTAAAGGCTACTATAAGAAGTGGTTCACCACTTAGGCGCCCTTTATACCATGCCAAGAACTATGCCTAGAATATGGTGGACCAAGACACATTTACTGCATAACCCTAGTGGAACCCAAAACTATGCCATACCCTGACCTTGTGCACCAAAAGGACATCCTTTAATAGGTTATGAGTGTAATTCAAGACTTGCAGGGTGAACTTTAGTTGGCAAGAGACTTGGAGGCAAAGGCTACCACTTCATGCTAGAAGTAAGAACATCAAGAGGCTAAAATACAAGAATTTACTGAGATTATGTGCCTCCTATAGACTGAAGGGGTGTTTCCCCTATTAAGGGACTTACTCCAAAAGCATGCTAGAGAAGAAATAGTACATGAGACTACACCTCAAATAATATAATTGATAACATCATAGATGGAGTAGGTACTTGAGGTTAGGCATACTCAAAATGCTAATTATGACCAAGAACTATTGATAGATGCCACCATCAATAGATGGTCAATGTGTGATGTACTAGTGGACATGAGCACAAAGGTCAACATCCTAACCAAAAATGCCTAGGAAAATATGGAGTGACCCCCCTTAAAGCCATCCCCTCACATGTTGTTCATGGCCAACAAGACTCATGTGCAACCTACCAAAATCCTAAAGGGCACTATTTTAGACATCATGGGCACTAAATTTCATGTTAATTTTGATATCATCAAGCTGGCTGAGAAGGATAACTACCTGGTGCTCTTGGGAAGACCATGTGCTACACTAATAATGCAGACATGCACTTTAGGAAGTGTTATATGAATTTTGAGAATAGCAAGGAAAAGGTGGTGATCCCCCTCTCAGATGATCAAGGACCCTTATATGTAAAGAGTTTTGACCTCGAGGAAGAGATCAACCATGTTTTTAATATCATGGTGTAGGG
This sequence comes from Torreya grandis, assembly GCA_037957365.1. NCBI lineage: Eukaryota > Viridiplantae > Streptophyta > Pinopsida > Cupressales > Taxaceae > Torreya > Torreya grandis. Next base: position 2,944,866 of record JARHVA010001367.1, read on the forward strand.
TGTCAAGAGACTCAACCTAAATGACCAAGGCATGCTCGCATGAGAAGATAGATATTTAACTTCTGATACAACTGATGTAGTTTATGAGAAATGGGTTAAATGGGCTTATAAATTCATTAGGAGAAGATGTCTCCTAGTGCATACAATGGTGCTGAGACTAGTCAAGATAGGGATGATAAGAATCAGGTGACTTTAGAATAAATGGATCCTTCATGCCAAAACAAGGGAAAAGAAGGTACTCTAACTTAGTAAGGGGAAGCTTGCAATGCTTCCAAAGTATGAAGGGGACTAACCCATAGAAAGATGATTCTAAGACATTGAAGCTTGAATGCCAAAAGAAATTAATCAGATGGGTGATTTAGTGTACACCCTGAATAGTACTCTCACATATTGGTAGGTGACACAAAGACCTAGATTGCCCACCTAGTGTGATGTAGAACTAGTAATATGCAATGAAGTTTAGCAAAAGCAATGAATATCTAGACATCCTTACTTATAATGGTGATTCAGACCTGATTTCACATGTATGCCTATATGAGGAAACATGGATAGTCTGTGAAGAGAATACACCAAAAGGCCTATGGGTGCATGCCTTTTACAGGACCCTAAGAACATGGCACAAGCAAGGTACATTGTAAATGAGATGCATCATGAGACAGGAAATTGGGAATTACTCAAGTAAAGTTTCATGCATATTTTTTTCTTCTCTTCATAGAATTTGGAGCTAGTAGAGCCATTAGAAGTCATTCATAGGGTAGTGTTTAAGGACATTGCAATCCTAGAAGAGCACATAAGGTAAATATTTGGGGAGAAAGGACTAGCACTCCCCACCTTCTTTGAAGAAAATACACTCAATAGTGACTCCAATGAAGAAGATGATGAGACCTAAAAAGATCACAACTATAAGGCTCTAACAAGAAGACAAAAACTTGTGTGCCTCATGGATGACAACTCCCTAGAGGACGGAGACCCAACACATATTAAGGTCAAGACAACTGAGGGAACAAGGTAGGTTGATGATTCCCATCAAGTGAAGAATAAACCCTATCATGCACCACTCAAGACCAAAAAAGTAGACATCAGTGCATAAGGTGAGCCCAAAATTGCCACTATAGGCACTTATTGGTTCGAGTCAAAAATGGCACAAATTGTTGATCTCCTAATGGAATTATAGGACCTCTTCCTATGCAAATATAAAGACATGAAGGGCAACCACCCTTCACTTGGAAAAATGGGAATAAATTTGGTGGATGGTGCAAGGCCAGTTAAGAAACACCCATATCAAATGAACCCAAACCTACACACTAAAGTTAAGATGGAGATCGATGGGATGTTAGTAGTCAGCATTATCTACCCAGTAAAGGAATCCAAATGGGTAAGCCTAATGGTCATCAATATAAATAAGGATGGGCACATATAGATTTAAGTTGATTACATAATGTTGAATGCCACATGTATCAGTGATCCATTTATGACCCCATTCACCGATGAGGTCTTGGATGGAGTTTCAGGCTATGAGATTTATAGTTTCACTAATGGATTCTTAGGTTACCATCAGGTACAGATTGAGGAGGATAAGCCAAAAAAACCTTTGTGATTGAATGGGTTTGTTTTACATATAATTTGATGCCCTTTGGGCTCAAGACATGCTAGTTGTATTCTCTAGGGTAGTGATCATTGCCTTTAAGGACTTTATCCATAAATTCCTCTAGGTGTACCTTGATGACTAGATTGTGTATGGTCTTGTAAGAGACCACTATGACAATCTATGCCTCATGGTTGAAAGGTACAGATAGCTCCAAATTTCTTTGAACCTAAAAAAAAACATATTTATAATTCCTTTTGGGACATTGCTTGGGCACATCATCTGCAAGGATGGCTTGTTGGTTGACCAACAAACATAACCATCATAATTCAGCTCCAGACACCTTCAACATAGAAAGATGTGCATACCTTCCTAAGCCATTATGGCTATTAAGGAAGCTCATTTGAAGCTATGCTAAAATTTTAGTGCCACTAGAGGAGATTTTTCACAAAGATGGGCCATTCTACTAGGGTGAGGTGTAAGAGGAGGCTTTTGATACACTAAGGCTAAAATTGGCCATTGTACCAATTCTATAATTTCCCAATTGGATGATTCCCTTCCACATCCATGTTGATGATTTAGGCTCCACTATTGGTGCCACATTGGTGTAACCAAGACAAGGCAAGATGGACCACCCCATCTCTTTTGTGAATAGAAAGTTAACACAAGCTAAGCAGAACTACACCACAACTAAGCATAAGGCCCTAGTAATGTTTTATGCATTATATAAATTTAGGCAATATCTACTAGTAACCCTATTCATATTTTTCATGGATCATGAGTTACTAAAGTACCTCATGAATAAGCATGTCTTACATGGGCACATATGCAGATGGGTTGTTCTCTTCTAGTAATTCCAGTTCTCTATTATGGTTAAGGTTGGAAAGTAGAACTTGGGCCCAGACCATTTGTCCTGGATCAAATTTGGTGATGTGGTGGCACCAATTAAGGTTGACATGATAAATGCATAGATATACAGAGTTCAACAGATTCCTAAGGATTTAGTGGAGATTTACACATTCCTAATGTCAGTACTTGCACCACAAACCATGTCCACCAAGGAAAAGAAATAAATTATTGTCTGTGCATCCACCTTCCATCTCATCAAAAGGGAGCTCTATAAACTAGGTAGGGACAAAGTCCTACACCATTGTGTTTTGAAACATGAACTTGATTTCATCCTTCAAGATGTGCATGAATAATTGTAATAGGTCATTATTCTAGAAATTGAATGATGCACAAGGTATTACAGTTAGGCTTATGGTGGCTAAACCTATTCCATGACACCAAGGAGTATGCCAAGGCATGTGATGTTTTCCAATGCACAAGGAAGCCCAACCACTGGGATGAGATGCCTCTCATTCACATCCTCACCAAGGTGTCATTCAAAAAGTGGGCCATTGATTTTGTTGGGTTGATCACTCCTATAGTAAGGTGTACCAGTACTAGATACATTCTAGTAGCCAAAGACTATTTCATAAAGTGGGATGAAGTTGCATTGACTAAGGATTGTACAACCACAATAACCATGTGTTTCATATGGGAGAACATCATAAGCTGATATGGGTGTCTTTTGAGTTTGACTAATGATTAGGGTACACATTTTATCAATGAGATGGTGTACATCCTACTAATAGAATATAGGGTGGTGCACCACAAGACCACCTTGTATCATCCCCATGCCAACGGCACAACTAAATCATTTTAAAAACTTTTAAGAATGTACCTCACCAAAATCCCTTATGTGCTCTTACATTTTAACTTTAGAAGAGTGCATAAGGGAAATATTTAGGGATAAGGGACTTGTGCTCCACACATTCTTTGAAGAAAATGCACTCAATAGTGACTCTAATGAAGAAGATGATGAGAACTAGAAAGAACACAACTGGAAGGCTCTAATAGGAAGGCAAAAACTCATGCACCTCATGGATGAGAACTCCTTAGAGGAAAAATACCTAGAACATATTCAAGTTGAGACAACTAAGGGAATAAGGTAGGTTGAGGATTCCCATCAAGTGAAAAATTAACCCTACTATGCACCACTCAAGACCACCAAAGTAAACATCAGTCTAGAAGGTGAGCCCACTATCACCACTATAAGAGCTTACTAGTCTGAGTCAAAAATGGCACAAATTATTGATCTCCTAAGGGAATTATAGGACCTCTTCTTGCATAGTTATAAATACATGAAGGGAACTGATCTGGGCAACAATTCAAGTGACAGTTCCACCCCAATTGATGATGGAACTTCTGAGAGCCATAACTTTTGCACTGGAGCTCTAATTGACTCGCCATTTGAACCATTAGAAATATAAGAATGAGGAGAATGTGGTGGTATGGCATAGATATCTAATTTATGGATTTTGACCCTTGAAAATCTAATGGAAGTGCCCCAAATTTCAATTTTAGTAGTGCAGTCTAAAAATAGTAAGTTTCTAAAAATAGTAATTCCTCAAATTTTGTATTGTTTTAAATCATGGAAGTCAAACCACTTAATCTCCCTCAATATTGGTGACTTTCCACATCCTCCCCCTACTTTCAAAATGTGTATAAATGAAGATGTAACCTGAAATGAAAATTTGACATCTCTTCCCAGAGATAAACATATAGTTGTATTGAGATCTTGAGTAATAAAACATCTCTTCTAAGAGAATTTATTGTTACTATGTTATTTTTGTGTTCTTGAAATATTTTTCAACCAAAACTTTTGAGTTTTGGATCAGTGGTATCATAGTGCTTTGTCTTGAGAGTGTATGATCTCGAGGATGAGGTCAGGGTACAAGAAGCTTGGGTGGAAAACAACAGAGCTTCCAAACTCTCCACCTATTCACTCCAAATGACTTCAAATTGTAGATGATACTGAGACATCTAATCCTTTAAAATAAATGGTGAATGAATCCCTCTAATCACAACAAGCATAGATGCTACAACAATTTGCCCAAATTCTCTAATAACTCCTAATGGGAAATTTTGGCTCCTTGTTTGCACTTCTTGGATCCTCATCCATGGAATGTCCTTTCAGTGCCCCAACACCCTTCAAGGTTCAGGTGAATTTTGATATTCCTACATTTGAAGGAAAAGTCAATGTTGATGTAGTAGAAAATTGGTTGGATCAATTATCTTCTTACCTCTCTGTAAATAAATTTATTGATGGAGAAAAGATCACTTTTGCTCTTTTGAAAGCATCATTGCCCATGAAAAATTGGTGTAAAGTGTAAAAAAAGAGGTTTAGTATAGATGACATTATTATTTAGGTGGAACCTACCTAGGATGATTTTGTGGAAGTGGTAAAGGAGGAATACTATCCCATTGGAGCATATGATGATCTATACATACAGTGGCAATAACTTTGCCAAGGTAAGGACCAATATGTTCAAGATTACATAGACATTTTTCATTCTTTGTCTACAATATTGGGCATCCAAGAAAGTGAGAAACATAAGACTCTCAAATATCATGGTGGACTACAATGGTACATATGGGTGTAAATGGAACTCTTCAATTTAGAAACCCTCGATGAGGCATACAAGTTTGCAATGAAGATTGAGCAAAAGCATGGCAGAAAGAATACAAAAGAGTCAGCCTTTAAAATGGAAAAGTGGCAAGGAAGGTCAAACACGAGGCCAAAACTAGAAGCAAAAGGAGTTTCAAAATAAGAAACCCCATAAGGGGAAGGCTATAAATGGTGTGATTACCACAAAACTAGAATTAACTCCAAAGAAGAATGTTGAGCCATCAAGTCACTACTTTTTGAGTCACAATACTCGGCATCTACTACTCTGTCTCATACACAACCTATAGTCAAAGAGGATGAAGAAGATATTATAGATGTTAAGCCTGACACCATTGTCACTTCATCACAGACCCATGAGAAAAGGCCAGATGACATGGAAAGATTATTTCACTCCAATTTATGGCTAAAAGATAAGCCTCTGCATTTTATATTCTTGATAGTGGGAGTCATAGAATTTAATCTTTGCTAAAGTTGTGAAAATTCTAAATCTATCCATGAAACCTCACCCAAATCCATACAGTATTGGATGGTTGAGCCCAGGGAGAGACCTCTATGTCACCCATCAGTGTCTTCTTTCATATGCAATAAAACCTTTCTAAGATGAAGTCTTGTGTGATGTGAACAATCTAGATGTTTGTGATGTACTCCTTGGTCAGCCATTCATGTATGATCGACATGGCATCTATGAATCATGAACCTAAAGAATCACCCTCACTCTTGGAACATGGCACTATAGGGTATCAGAGGTACCACCTCCCATATCTGTCTCCCTGATCAGTGCCAAGCAATGTAAGAGATTGGTGGAAAAGATAAAGCAATTCATTCTCATGGTGGTTAAACCATAGAAATCCAAGAAGGCTGATGTTGCAATCCTGACTACACAATCAACACAATAATAGAAGTAGATGGGAAAATCATAGGAGCATATGATGACTTATTCAAGTCACCCATAGGAGTTCCACTACATTGCCAGGTAAAACATTCTATCAATTTGATCCTAGGATCATCTTTGCCTAATAGTCTTGTGTATCACAGATCACTTTTAGAGAATAATGAGATAAAAAGTTAGATTCAAAAATTAATCCAAAATGGTCACATCAAGCCAAGCCATTCACCATGTGGCAGCCCAATTATCCTAGCACCAAAGAAAGATGGAACATGGAGGCTTTGCATTGACTATCGATCCCTAAATAAAATCACTATGAAGAATCGCTACCCTCTCCCCAAGATTTATGACTTGCTATAATAACTCCATGGTGTGAAGTTCTTCATCAAAATTGATCTCAAATTTGGCTATCACCAAATTCCCATCGATCCCACCGATGTCTGGAAGACTATATTCAAATCTAAGGAGGGGCTCTTCGAATGGTTGGTTATGCCTTTTGGCTTAACTAATGCACCTACAACCTTCATGAGGATGATGGATGACATCTTACAACCCTTCACCAACTCATTCATGGTTGTCTATCTAGATGACATACTCATCTACAACAAAACATGGGAGGAACATCTGCAACATGTTCATAAGGTGATTCAAACTCTTTGGGAGCACAAGTTGTATGTAAATCTTGACAAATGCACATTTGGGATGACAACAATTCAGTACCTTAGGTATGTTGTGAATGAGGAAGGGGTCCATGTTGATCTAGAAAAAATTCAAGTTATTCAAGAATGGCCTACACCAAGGACCCTCATAGAACTTTGTAGCTTCTCGGGCTTGAAAATTTGTATTATAGGTTTGTTCTTGGATTTTCACATGTTGCTTGGTCACTAACCCAAGTGACTAAATGAGGAGCTAAAACTAAATTTTAGTGGGGTGAAATACAACAAAGGGCATTTGAGAATTTAAAAAATAGACTATGCTCAACCACTATTCTTGCCTTGCCAGATTTGCATCAACCTTTTGAGTTGATGATAGATGCATCTAAATATGCCATGGGAGCTATCATCATGCAACATAGTCATCCTATTGCATATCATAGTGAAACTTTCACTAATATAGTTAGGAAATATCTAACATATGATAAAGAGCTCTATGCCATTATGTAAGCCTACAAACAATGGAAAAACTACATCTTGGGTAAAGAGATGGTCATCCACACTGACCATAGACCACTAGAATTCATCTAGACATAGAGCAAACTATGAAATGAGAGGCACCAAAAGTAGGCCACATATCTTTAGCAATTCTATATGATAATCAAACACAAAAAGGGGAGCTCAAATACAACTATAGATTATCTGAGCCACCCACCAATTACTACACTCACAATAGTTCTTGACCTGTGCAGACATGAGACTACCACTTGGGGTGCTCTTTATGAAGTAGATCCTACCTTTGCCGATACATATTAGGTGCTTCAAAAAGGTAAACATTTTTATGATTTATATTTGCAAGATAATGTCCTCTGTCATATGGGGCACATCTGTGTTCCAGCTATAGAGCAATAGAAGATTATATGGGAAGCACATTTCAATAGGACATCTAGACACTTTGGTGTAGAAAAGACATTGGCAATTCTTCAAAAACACTTCTACTGGCCCCATATGCGAAAGGATGTGGAAAGGTATCTCAAATATTACACCCCATATGTGATAGCCAAGCCAAAAAAAAAAGAAGCAAGGATTGTACATGCCATTGTTAGAACTAACCAAGCCTTGGGAATCTATCTCAATGGATTTTCTCTCAGGTTTGCCCACTTCAAAACATGGCAAGGACTGTATTTTTCTTGGAGTTAATCATTTTTCAAAAATGGATATTATGATTACTTATAAGAAAAATATATCTACTGAATAAATTGATCAACTATATTTTAGTCATGTATGGCTCTATTTTGGTCTCCCTAAGTCCATTGTCTCAGATCGAGATAGCAGGTTCCTGAGCATCTTCTGGTCCAATCTATGGAAAATGATGGATACCAAGCTGATGAAGTCCATAGCCTTCCATCCACAAACTGATGGCTAGATAGAGGTGGTGAACTTCTTGATTGTTCACATGATTCATATGTATCACTCCAAACATCCACACATATGAGATGAGGCGCTTCTTTTCATACAACATGGATATAATGGGGCCCTGCACATCTTGACCAAGCACAATCCATTCCACGTATGCTTCAGGTTCCAACCCATGGCACCAATTGATATAGTTATTCCATTCTCTACCATGGAATACACACCTCATGGAATATCTTAGGTAGCAAAATCAACAAATTTCATCAAACAAATGCAACACATCTAGTAGCAAGTTCATGACATCTTGGAGAAGATGAATCAGAAGTATAAGCAACGCCATGACAAATATAAGATTTCACACCATTTTTTTGTGGGTGACAAGGTTTGTTTATGGATTCAAAATGAATAACATGTAATCACACACATAAAAGTTTGGCCTCTATGATATGGTCCCTACACCATCACTAGAAAAGTTGGAGAAAATGCTTTTGAGTTGAACCTACCAGCCTACCTTGGTCTGCATCCAATATTCAACATGGAGCTCCTCAAAACATATCTTCCACCTCTGTTGAACACTTTAGTCATAGTATAAAATTGGACATTAATGAGCTTGATCCATAGAGTTTTTCTCTAGTGGAGGAGGATCAAAGTGTGGATAACTGGATGAAGACAACAAGAGGATGCTCTATTCCACTTTATCAGGTGGTCAAAAGGGGCCAGCTTAGCCACCAAAGTGAGTGGCTCATAGAGAATTAAATCAAGACACAATTACCACACCTGATGAGGAATATTGATGAAATGGGGCCATTTCTTCTCAAGGAGGGAGGAATGATCTAGGCAATAATTCAGGTGACAATTCGAGAGACGGTTCCACCCCAATTGATGACAGAACTTTTGGGAGCCATAACTTTTGCACCGTAGCTCTAATTGACTCACCATTTGAACCATTGGAAATCTAATAATGAGGAGAATATGGTGAGATGACATAGATATTTTTTCAATGGATTTTGACTCATAAAAACCCAATGGAAGTTCCCCAAATTTCAATTTTATTAGTGCAGTCTAAAAATAGTAAGTTTCTAAAAATAGTAATTCCTCAAATTTTGTATTGTTTTAAATCATGTAAGTTGAACCACTTCATATACCTTGAGATTGGTGACCTTCCACATCCTCCCCATAATTTCAAAATGTGTATAAATAAATATGTAACCTAAAATGGAATCAGACATCTCTTCCCAAAGATAAGCATATAGTTGTATTGCGATCTTGAGTAATAAAACATCTCTTCTCAAAGAATTCATTATTATTGTGTTATTTTTTTGTTCTTGAAATATTTTTCAACCAAAACTTCTAAGTTTTGGATCAGGTACCCACCCTTCACTTGGAAAAATGAGCATAAATCTAGTGGATTGTGCAAGGCCAGTTAAGAATCACCCATATCGAATGAACCCAAACCTTCATGCCAAAGTAAAGATGGAGATCAATAGGATGTTAGAATTTAGTGTTATCTACCCATAATAGGAATCCAAATGGGTAAGCTCAATGGTCATCAGTATCAAGAAGAATGGGTGCATATAGATTTTTTTTATTATAGAATGTTGACTGTTGCCTATATCAATGATCCATTTCTAACCCCATTCATCGATGAGGTCTTAGATGGAGTCACATGCTATAAGATTTACACTTTCACTGATGGATTCTTAAGTTACCATTAGGTGCATATTGAGGATGAGGATAAGCTCAAAATAACCTTTATGACTGAATGGGGTTATTTTGTATACAACATGATACCCTTTGGGGTCAAGAATGTACTAGTCATATTATCTAGGGTAGTGATCACCACCTTTAAAGACTTCATCCATACATTCCTCCAAGTGTACCTCGATAACTAGACTATGTATGGTCTTATAAGAGACCACTATGACAATTTATGCTTTATGTTTGAAAGGTGCAGACAACTCCATATTTCTTTGAACTTGAAAAAATGCATCTTTGTAACTCTTTTTCAAACATTACTTGGGCACATCATTTGTAAAGATGGCTTACTAGTTGACCTAGCAAAGATAGCCATCATAATTCAAATCCACACACCTTCAACATAGAAATATGTGTGCACCTTCCTAAGCCATTATGGATATTATAGGAAGTTCATTCGAAGATATGCCAAAATCATAGTGCTATTAGAGGAGCTTTTGCACAAATATGGGCCATTCTAGTAGGGTGAGGTGAAAGAGGAGGCCTTTAATACACTGAAGCTAAAATTGGCCATCATGTCAATTATCTAATTTTTTTACTGGATGACTCACTTCCATGTCCATTTTGACACTTTAGGATCTGTTATTGGTACCATATTGGTACAACCAAGAGAAATCAAGATGGACCACCCCATCTCCTTTGTCAGTATAAAGTTCACACAAGCTGAGCAAAACTACACCATAATCAAGCATGAGGCTCTGGTAATGGTCTATAAGCTACAAAAATTTAGATGTTATCTATTGGTAACCCCATTCATACTTTTCACAAATCATGAGGCACTAAAGTACCTTATGAACAACCTTGTCTTACATGGGTTTATATGTAGATAGATTGTTCTCTTCCAGGAATTCCAATTCTTTGTTATGGTTAAGCCTAAAAAGTAGAACTTGAGCCCAGACCATTTATCCTAGATCAACTTTGGTGATGCAATGGTGCCAATTAAGGATGACATGCTAGATGGGTAGCTATATAGAGTTATGTGCATTCTTAAGGATCTATCAAAGATTGCCACATTCCTAATGTTAGGACTTATGCCATAAACCATGTCCACCAAGGAAAAGAAATAACTTGTTGTCCATGCATCCTCCTTCTAGCTCATCAAATGGGAGCTCTATAAATTAGGTAGGGATGAAGTCCTACACCATTATGTTTTGGAACATGAATGAGATTTCATCCTTCAAGAGGTGTATAAATAATCACAAGAGGTCATTATGTTGGTAATAAAATGGTGTGCAAGGTATTGTAGTTAGGGTTATGGTGGCCAAACCTATTCCACAACACCAAGGAGTATGCCAAGGCATGTGATGTATGCCAGTACACAAGGAAGCCCAACCATTAGGATGAGATGCCTCTCATTCCCATCCTTACCTAGGTGCTATTCGAAAAATGGGCCATTGAATTTGTTAGGTTGATCACTCCCATAGCAAGGTGTATTAGTGATAGATACATTTTAATAGCCATGGACTATTTCAAAAAGTGGGTTGAAGTTGCACTGATTAAGGACTATACAGTCATAATAGCTGCATGTTTTATATGGATAAAATCATAAGTTGGTATGGGTTTCTGCTAAGTTTGACTAGCGATTAGGGCACACATTTTATGAATGAGATGGTGGGCATCCTACTGACATAATACATGGTGTTGCACCATAAGACTACCCTATATCATCCCTAGCCCAATGGCACAATTGAAACATTTAACAAAATTATAAGAATGTGCCTCACCAAAATCCCTTATGCACTCTTCCATTTGCACTTTAGAAGAGTGCATAAGGGAAATATTTGAGGAGAAGGACCTAGCCCTCCCCACCTTATTTGAATAAAAGGTGCTCAATAGTGACTCCACTGAAGAAGAAGATGAGACTTGGAAAGAGCACAATTAGAAGGCTCTAATAGGAAGACAAAAACTCATGCACCTTATAGATGATAAATCCCCAAAGGACAGAGACCCAGTGCATCTTTGTTTCAAGACAACTGAGGGAACAAGGTAGGTTGATGATTCCCATCAAGAAAAGAATGAACCCTATCGTACACCACTCAAGGCCACCAAAGTAGACATCAGTGTAGAAGGTGATCCCAAGATCACCATAATAGGTACTTACTAGTCTGAGTTAAAAATAGCATGAATTTTTTATCTCTTGAGGGAATTATGAGGCATCTTCCTACACGACTATGAAGACATGAAGGGCACCCACCCTTCTCTTTTAAAAATGAGCATAAAGTTGTTGGATGGCATAAGGCTAGTTAAAAATCATCCATATTGAATTAACCTATACCTCCACACCAAATTAAAGATAGAGATCAATGGGATGTTAGTAGCCAACATTATCTACCTAGTACAGGAATACAAATGGCTAAGCCTGATGGTCATTAGTATCAAGAAGGATGGGTGCATAAAAATTTATGTTGATTATAAAATGCTAAACATTGTCTACATCAATGATCCATTTCTAACCCCATTCACTAATGAGGTCTTGGATGGAGTCACAAGCTATAAGATGTATACTTTCATTAATGGATTCTTAGGTTGCCATTAGGTGTAGATTGAGGAGGAGGATAATCCCAAAAAAACCTTTATGACTGAATGGGGTTATTTCACATACAACATGATACCCTATGGTCTCAAGCACATTCCAACCATATTATCTAGGGTAGTGATCATCACCTTTAAGTACTTCATCCATAAATTCCTCCAAGTGTACCTTGACGACTGGACTATGTATGGTCTTATAAGATACCACTATGACAATTTGTGCCTCATGTTTGAAAGCTGTAGACAGCTCCAAATTTATTTGAACTTGAAAAAGTACATCTTCATAACTCCTTTTGGGACATTACTTAGGCACATAATCTACAAGGATGGCTTGTTTGTTAACCCAATAAAGATATCCATCATAATTCAACTCTAGACACCTTCAATGCAAAAAGATGTGTGCACCTTTCTAGGCCATTATAGGAAGTTCATTCAAAGCTATGCCAAAATCACAATACCACTGGAGGAGATTTTGTTCAAAGATGGGCCATTATACTAGGTGAGGCACAAGAGGAGGCCTTTGATACATTGAAGTTAAAATTGTCCAGCATGCCAATTCTTCAATTTCCTAACTAGATGACTCCTTTCCACGTCTATATCGATGCTTCAAGATTCGCTATTGGCACCATATTTTTACAAGTAAGAGAAGGAAAAATGGACCACCCCATCTCCTTCATGATCAAAAATTTGATGTAGACTGAGTAAAACTACACCATAACCAAGCACAAGGCCCTGGTAATGGTCTATGCCCTTCAAAAATTTAGAAAATATATGTTGGAAAGCCCATTCATATTTTTCATAGATCATGAGGTGTTGAAGTACCTCATGAATAAGCCTATCTTACATGGGTGCATATGAAGATGGGTTTTTCTCTTCTAGTAATTTTAATTTTTTGTTATGGTTAAGCCTAGAAAGCAAAACTTGGGCCCAGACCATTTATCCTGGATCAACTCTTGTGATGCAACAACATAATTTAAGGATGACATGTTAGATGCATAGCTATATAGAGTTCAACATGTTCCTGAGGATCTAGTGGATATTGTCACATTCCTAATGTTAGGACTTGCATCACAAACCATTTCCACCAAGGAAAAGAAACAACTTGTTGTCTATGCATCCCCCTTCTAGTTCATCGAAGGGGAGATCTATAAATTAGGTAGGGACAAAGTCCTGCACTGTTGTGTTTTGGAACACAAATGGGATTTCATCCTTCAAGAGTTACATGAAGGAATCATAGGAGGTCATTACATTGGTGATGGACTAGTGTGCAAAGTATTATATTTAGGGTTATGGTGGCCAAATCTATTCCATGATACCAAAGAGTACACCAAGGCATGTGATATATGCCAGCATACAAGGAAGCCCAACCACTGAGATGAGATGCCTCTTATTTCCATCCTCGCTCAAGAACCACTCAAAAAATGGGCCATTGACTTTGTTAGGCCAATCACTCCCACAACAAGGTGTAATGATGCTAGATACATTCTATCATCCATGAACTATTTCATAACGTAGGCTAAAGTTATACTGACTAAGGACTATATAGTCGCAATAGTCATGCATTTCATATGGGAGAACATCTTAAGTCAATATGGGTGTCCACTGAGTTTGACTAGTAATCGGGGCACACATTTTGTCAATGAGATGGTGTGCATCCTACTCATAGAATATATGGTGGTTTACCATAAGACCACCTTGTATCATCCCTAGGCCAATGACATAGTTGAAACATTTATCAAAATTCTAGGAATGTTCCTCACTAAAATATGTGATGTTAGTCACAAAGATTGGGATGACCATGTTGTTATAGTAATCTAGGCATACGACATGACTTACAAGCACCTTAATAAGGCTACACCATTAAAACTAATGTTTTGCACCGGAGTAGTGTTGCCTATGAAATTTTTAGTGCCTTCCTTGTGTATTACATGAATTGATCACCTAGATGACTAGGAATCTCTAAGCACAAGGTTGGAATATTTAGAGTGCTTAGATGAGATGTGAGCCCAGGCTAAGTGGAGCTAATAGATTGAGAAAAAATACCAAAAGAGGTGGCACGATAAGCACATCAAGTATAAGCTATTGATTAAGGGAGCCATGGTGTTACTCTATGATTTAAAATACTTTAAGCACCTAGGCAAGTTGCAAATCTAGTAGATGGGTCCATACATCATCTACCACATTTTGAAAACAAGTGCATGCAATCTAAACATGTTTTCTAAAGAAATGCTTTTAGGGTATTTCAATGGCAACCACTTAAATCCCTATAGGTATTAGGTTAGTGCACACACACTAGGGAACTTATAACTTCTTAGTTAGTAGTCATATTAAAAGAACACTAAACATAATAAAGTTTGACATAAGCCAAATCTCCCTTAGATAGTAATAGTAATAAGTGGCATGTGATGGCCGAAAGAACCTTGGATCCACACTTTACGCATAATTTCAATCAGGTGAGTCAAGCACTTGCACCACCAAGAACATGAGGCTCGACATCTAAGTGGTGGGTGTGTAAATTTTACCCAGTGCAACATGTGCATGCCAGATAAACCTATGATAAAAAGGTACATCTTTCAATCCAGCACAAGATAATCACCATATAAAAATATGTTCAACTGAGTTGAGTGCAAGACCAAAAAATAGGCTTCATTAAGTTGAGACCAAGGCAAAAAATGAACACATGCTTTTCAAAATGTGCAAAAGTACCAAAAAAAGGCAAGGTGTTGGAGGGCTAGTACCAAGAATTTGTAGGATAGGCCAAGGCAAGATGGCATGCAAAGAAATTGACCAGGATAAGAGAGCATGCCAAAGGAAGAGTGCATCTAGAAGAAGTAGAACCGAGGAGGTTAAAGCATGCGTATGTGAAGTGATGCACCGAGGTTACCATAAGAAATGCAAAGGTCATGCCAAAGAGACACATCCAAAAGAGAAGTCATAAAAAAAATTGGAATTCACCCAGAAAGGAACAAGAAGTGACCATTTGAACCATACGTCACTTCACCAAAAAATATGTTAGGAACATTGAATGTGGTAGCAATATAAAGATATGTATTTAAGACATAAAGAACGAGGGGATTGTTTAAATATCTCAAATATTTTTATACTTCTCAAGAAATAGAGGAACCGATGTTGTCACACCCACATTAATGATGGTGGTTGAAAAAAAAGGGTATAAATTACATAGTGAAAACCGTGATTAAGTTACAAAGTTTTTGCTAACCTCAAGTGCAGAGCAATAAAAACCAAAGAGCTGAAGCATGAAAGCTCAATGCCTAAGAGAGAAGAAACACACAGTGAGAAGCAGGTACATAGTGAGATAAGAGTACAAAGTGAAGAAGACACTAGCAACTAGCGTAGAGAGATAAAGGAGAATGTTGTCACTAGGTCACCTTTAATGACCAATGAAACTTGAATACAAATAGAAATCTCATGACCTAAGGCACACCAAACACCATTAGAGGCTATGATACATTGCACCTACCAAGTTTTAACACCAGTAGGTTCAAAATGGTAAAGAAATGAAACACATCATGCTACTCAGAGGCACAAATACAACCTAAGAGGGTTAAGATCATGGAAGAAGCAATTGTTACCAAGATAAAGGTGCAAATAGTGGAGGCAATTAGCATTGCATCCATTGAGATGGAGGTGCTAACTAAAATATCCAAACATGTAGTTCCCACCTGAGGTATTAGTGGGGGAACCATGGTGCATGTTGGCCAACTAAGAGAGAATAACCATAGAACATCAAGTCATTATCAAGACTTGGTGTAAGACTGGATGGTAGACATGGGGTGCAAGACCCCTAAAGGCAATGCCACATTTGATGTCTCAATTAGAGATAGACTTAAAGCATTAGGCACAACTCATCTCTATGAGTTACCTTGATTTGGAAAGCCTAAGGAGCTGGTATAGTTTCTCCTCTCACATGTCCATGAGGATCATGTGTACTTTTTAGGTCTATGCATGAGGATTTTGGTACACCTCATAAAGAAGATCACCAAGATACCAAACACTAAAAGAGACATCCACCAACTTTTTGGGGATGATGAAGAGGTGGAGTACATTGTAAATCTCCTAAACTAATTCAAGGGGGGTACACATTCCCCATCACTAGGTGCGAATAACAAGGCATGATGGAGGTAGTGTGCCTTGTTAGCTCAAAGCTATGTCTCAAAGGATGATGGATAGACATGTCCAAAGCCTATCTATGCTTAGCCTATCATATGGCACAAGGCATCTAATTCAAAATAGCATAGTTCACCACTGAGCTCACAAAGAATGCATGTGAATGCCACAATGTGAAGGGGACTTTTAGATAGGGCTCCATTTTGATCTTGATTATCATGGAGGAGATCTATATCCTAGATGGGAGCAAAGACAAGATGTGGGTATTTACAGAACCCTATGAATCCCTCATGCACAAGTATAGGTAATACACTTACCCAACCACTTTTGATTCCAAATACAAGACATGCATAATGCATTGGTACAAGTGATACATTGAGGCATTTAGACTAGAATGGTACATCTCTTAAGGGCTCTTAGTGAGCATGTTTAGGATGGCTACTTTTGTTGTGATGTAATATTACTGCATCATTTAACTTATCCCAAAGGATAGAAATAAGTTAGGTTGGTTGAAACTTCCCTTTTCCTTCTCATCCAAGTAATTCCAAGATGCACTCCTCTATATTCCAAATGCACAAAGTATAGACATCCTAGTTAGAGAGATGGATGTAGAGAGTAGAGGGTTGTGGTGCAAGTTTCCATGTGCAGATGGAAGGATGACCAAAGATGAAGAAGGTAAATCAAATTGAATAGACATCAATCTCATTCAAGAATTTACTATCCTAATATTCATCCATAGGTTTTACTATGAGATGAAGCTTAAGAGAAGATTTCCCAGCACTAGGGTCAGCATTGAACGCAGAAGAGACCCTTCAGTCCTGATCAAAGATGAAGGAATCCTTATGCCCTTGGAGAAGAAGAATCCCCCAATAAAGAAGAGGGGAGAGACGTTGGAAGAAATTGATGAGAATTTAAAGGTGAAAATATCTTCAGAAGGAGAGGCAATTGCATCTGAGTTCTACTATAAGCATGTGTGTTTTTCCCTTGAAATCACCTCCAACATAAAGGAATAAATAAGGGGAAGGCCACTCTCCTACATCTAAAGTGGTTACTTTGAAATAAGAGACTAAGGAATCTGAATAGGAATGGGGGTAGGGCACTACCATTATGGTGAAAGAAGTAGAATCCTTGAGTGAGTAGGCCTCTTCCCCATCACCCCAACCAAAGGTAGAAAAACCTAGGTGCAAGTTGAAAATACTTGGCTCCTATGAGGCTAATGTTCATAAGGCACAAAAATTAAAGGAGCAGAAGGAATAAATAGCCAAGGTTAGAATTGAATTAGAGGTCATTAAAATGGTAAAATTTGAGGAGCGAAAGAGAGTAGAGGAGAAGAGCAAGGAACTTGGGCAAGAAACCAACTATAAAGCATAAACGAAAGAGGTGTTAAGGCACAAATGGGAAGAAATGGGCCAATACAATGGTCACATTGAGGAGGCACTGAAATTGTGTAAAAAGTATGAGGAGATGGAAGCTCGAGGTATTTCCTAGGATGATATTAATCGGCTAGAGGCTGTAAAGGTAAGAGAAGAAGAAAAGAAGTATATCACGTAAGCTACAGAGAGGAAAGCCAAGTTAAATAAGGCCAAGAAAAAATAAAGAGAATAAAAAGTAGCCTAAGCTAAAAGGGTGTACATGATGGAAGAAAAAGAGAAGAAGAAGGGCCCAACTAATGTAAGACCTAGAAGAGAAGAGCCACAAAAGGAAGCACCCAGTACCACCACCAACATAATGAAATAAGCCTCACAACAGGCATGACCCATTTATGAAGGGGAACCTGAGGAAAAATAAAGTGATACTAGTGCCTTAGAACAACAAACAGAGACTAGGTTGCATCAAGAAAAGGATGAGGGGGAAGAGTCCATGGAAGAACCCATGAAAAGATAGTAGGATGGCATTTCTAGCATCGAAGGAGCATAAGCTTAGAAATAGAGAAAAGGCAAAATATGAACTTTAGGAGGGTGAAGAACTCTATATGATGAAGAGCATGCCCCTGAAAGCCACTATGACCCTCATGCACCACTAAGTCTCCTGGGAAATGGATTTCTTTATGGATGAACCCAAGTTCAAGGTTCATTCCAAGGTAATCTGGCATGCTATGAATCCAAAGGAGGGGCATAATTACCATCTTTTAAACCCTAAGGAAATGAACCTAGTACACTCAATAAATGTGCTCATCAATATGGCCACCTTGGTGGAATGAAAGAACATCATTAATGATGTTCACATTAGTAGCTGGAGAAGGATCACCAAAGACATAAAGAAGGAGATTGAGGAAACTAAAGTCAAGCTTTGGTAGCTGATAAATCATGTAGAATAAGTAGATCCATCCCTCCTGGCTAATATAGACACTTATGGGATGAAATATTTTGATTATGTCTGCACACTTGTAGAGAAAATGATCCCAAGGATGCAAACAGCACTGGAAGAGAAATTAGACCCCTGTAAGGCCCTAAGAAGGGAGTTGGGCTAGAAAATTGAAGTGGTTGAATACCTCTTCACCAAGATTGAAGAAGGCATGAAGGAAGCAAACACCATATTTTTCAACTTTGTTAAATAAGTAGAGGTCATCGACATGCCCCTGAAGAAGATAAAAGAGGAAAAGGACACCCTAGTCCAACAATCCTTTATGGTTTCCAGGGTGAGCACGTACAAATGATGGTAAGGGTCAACTCCCTAAGCATGTAATTCAAAACCCAAGAGTAAAATTTTGAGGGTGTTTTCCATGCCTTCCAAAAAAAATCAAGTGAGTAGGGTGAGCTCTTGGATGGGGGAGTGATGAGGGCCAAGGAGAGACTGGAAGCCTTCCACATAGAATTGGAGAGCATGAATGTATTGGCCTTAGAAGTTGTATCCACTAAAGCATATGGCACCATGGAGGAGATAAAGGGTGCCATCCAAGGCTTTAAGAATTTTAGAAAATACTTGAGGAAGGGGGCACTCAAGTTCTACGTACCTAAGTACTGAAAGACTAGTTCGGGGTGGACTAGTAATTTTGTATGGGGTGATGTTGGGCCCCTATTTTATGCTAAGTATATGGACATGCCAACTTGTCCAACCTTGGTGCAAGGCCACCCTTGAGATAGCCACACAACCCCTCTTTTGTACATTTTGGGATTTGAGCTAGAGGAGTCTCAGTAAACCCCACACCACCTAGCAAGGAGTTGAGAACTAACCAATTGGTTTAAAGATGTTCTTGATAGATTTTGTATAAGGCAGATTAAGGTAGATGAATGGAAGAAGAGTGGAGCAGGTGGAAAAGTGAACTCAAGGGATAATTTTTCATGTGGCATATGCATGTTTGACCTATATAATGTTTTGGCACCGATAGTCTTGAGACACCTCATCACTCAGCATGTGCCCCTCTAGTCTGGTAGAAGACAACTCTCATTTATAAAGGAGATTGGTCTAAGGAGAAAGAAAAATAAGGAATGGATAGCGAATCTTTGGCAAAAGGGAGAGCAACATTAGTATTTTATTTTGCACTCTAGTTATAGGATATCTAATGTAATCTCATGTTCACTTGTGAGCCATTGGAAAGTAGAGTAAAGATAACATTGCATTGTATTTTCCCAAGGACTCTATTGTTTAAGCTAATGAGAATAAATTTAGAAGATATGTAGTAAGTTAGTATTTAAAAGTTAATAGGGTGTTATAGATATGGACTAACTCATGTAAACTTGGTTTATTTAATGATTTCATATATTAGATAGAGGGATCTAACTAAGTCATTGCTGGTACCAACACATCGCTTCATGGCCTTGGCCACTTTGTAGTACCATAGTGCTGAACCAGAAGACACTTAGGCCTCAAATCATGTATTTATATCATTATTTGGAATGAAACCACTATGCCCATGAAAAGGTTTACCCTTATTGGGCCTCATCTTGAATGGTTTAGTGCTAGTAGAATAACAACCACCTTTGCATCCAACTAAGTCCCTTGAACCCATAATTGCACCATGTCACTACTAGCCCAACACATATTTGGTCCCTTCATTGTTGCACTTCAGGTGAGTACACAAGGTTCATGCCTTGTGTGGAAGTGATGCCATCACGATAGCATGAATAAATGTTGTGCACCAAACCCATTTGACCCTAGTGCCTAGCCCCCTTGAGTCTAGATTTGACCTAGCTCAATGGCTAAGCACAAGATCAAGCACAAAAACCCCTGAGGTGGAACTTTACTACAATAATAATCAAAGGACTTGGTATTTGAAGTTAAATTCAAAGTTATGGGCTAATAGGATCACCTTCAAGAGGTCCATTTCCAATTCACCCTATACACTAGTGTATGGGAGAGAATATAGAGCGCCAATCTCACTTGAGCTCCCTGCTTTGGAACTAATGCATCAATTAGAATTATTGGAGAGTGAGCTTATGAAAGTGAGATATGTTGAACTTATAGAATTAGAAGAAATTAGAAAGTAATCCATGTTAGTTATGGAGATGCATCAAACACAAGTGAATAAAATATTTGATAAAAGAGCATCTTTAAGGATCTTCAAGTAATGTGACTTGGTTCTCAAATAGGATGGGGATAGGGCCAAACTAGGAAGACACACAAAGTTTGACTCACTTTGGAGTAGTCATTACATTATCTCTAGCTATAAGCCTCATAATGCCTTAAAAATAACCAAGATAGATGGTGAAGATCTCCCACTCCCAATCAATAGGATTCATCTTAAGCATTATTGTTAAAGATAGGTTCTTCTTTTTATGTAGTAGTTTTAGATTTTTACTTTCCTCCAAGTGTTATTTTGCAAATTTTCAATTGGTAGTTGTATTAGTTTTCAATTTCCTAAATGCTTCTACATGAGTATTATTATTGCTTTGAGAAGGAATTTTTAGTTTCAAATTTGCATGAAAAGATACAACAGGGTTTATCATATTCAGATTAGATTTGGTGATGATTTTCATGATTCCATAGCCCAATGGACTACCAAGGCTACTAGTCTTGAGTGTTTAGCAAGCAAACATCCTCGAGAGGTCATCGAGAATGTTGGGAAAAATTTCCACCATTGGTAAAGGGTATGTGAAAAACCAATTTGAGGTCATTTAGTTTTATTTAATTATCTATAATATGTTTTGGATAAAATTAAGATAACTTTGCAAAAGTTAAGGTAAAGTGAGTCTAACTTATTTCTTACAAAGTCTATCAAAACCTTTGGAAATATCTTGTCAAGTGAGTCAAATTCATTTTATTAAAGGTCATTTTAAGTCATTTAAAATGATAGGGGATCAAGTACAAGTTTTCATCAATAAATTCAAGCTCATTTTAATAATCCCATGTTGTCTTTTCTTTGTGATTGCTCTCAAACATCTTCAAAACATAGAAAAAGTGTAAAAAGGCATCTTGGCATGTTTAGTTACTTATGTGTAGGTATTTTGGAAGACTCCATTCATGGAGTGATGATTAAATATTATATATAAAGCATTATATATCCTTCATAAATCTAAAACCATGCTCAATAATAGTGCATAGGTCCCAAAAATGGCAGAAGTTTCCTCCATTTCTCCATCAAGCTCTTTGTAAGCTAGTAAGGGCTATTTTCAAATGTTTGGTTCATGAAGGAGAAGAAGAGTTGGTTAAAATTATATTATTAGAATATAGGTCCCCTATTATCTCAATATTTCATTCATTAGTTGTAGGTTACAATGGCCTAACTTTATGAAACATTACTAGGAAGGAAAAGTGTTCTAAAACTCTTCTAAAACCCCAATAACTTGGTTTCAAGAAATATGATTGTATTTTTGAGATATTTGATGAAAATTAAAAGTTTTTTGATATATTAGTGGGAATAGATAAATCTAATACACATTACTCAATCAAATTTTTAATACAAATAATGGTGAAAGGTACAAGTACAAGCTGGAGGGTCTCAAGAATGTGAGGGAGACAATCATAAAAGAGGTTTTTTAAGAGGTTTAATTGATTTATTGGTGGTATAAAATGGTTGGAATGGTTATAAGGTATCATAAAAGTTATAATTAAAAAATAATTAGGTCTTTAGGCCTCATAAAACTCAAAAACTCATACCTACAGTCGTAGAAATGAGAAAATATAAGTTTAAAAAGCACTAAAAAGTGCATATTCTGAGTTATAATGAACAAAATATCATGAAAAATTAAATTTAGATATGTTTTGATGTCCTTTAATGTTTCCAATTTTTTAAATATCTTTATATTTCCTGATGAGATAAAAAAAAATGGCAAAACATAGGTCTATGTCATGAAGGAAATTAGGGTTCTTGACTAATTTGCTCATGGATGGAGTGTGAAATGAGTGTTTCACACATTTTTAAAGACATAAAATGATACAAATAGGGTGTTTAATTATTTTTAAATTTTTAATACATACTTATATAATTAAAAATAGGGTAAAATAGGCTCATATCACTGAAAAATATCTCTAAGCAACCCTACGGGCAACAAACATGCACGTTTTTTAGAGTTTTTGTTTGAGAGTTTGGTGAATTATTTTAAATATTTTAAAACTTATCCAAGTATTTACCATATTACCTATCCAATTATCATAATTATATTTTATATTGAGACCTATAACTCATTTTAGACCCCCAAATCCAAATTAGAGTTTTTTGAGGACTAGAAAGCACAAAAAGGCATTTTTGGAAGGTGTGTGTGGAATTTGGAGCTTAAAAATAATTTGAATATATGTGAAACCATTTTTATGATTTTAAAATCCTAATTATACCCTCCTCTATTCAAATAATGCAAGTTAATAAAGTTACAAGTTCTCATTGTGCATTTGGTAAGCTTGCCAAGATGGAGAAGACGGATATATCTAAGAAATATCAGTATAGAGAGATATCATTGTTCATAATCAAATGAAATATAATCAAGGATATTTCATGAGGACATTGTGTCCAATCATTTATACACCAAGTTGGAGGAAGAGGAGTCCAAACTTATCAACAAACTCTATCAATGCATAAAAATATGCAACAACCTTACCAAGTCAATCACTTGTGTGCTTTGCCATTTGAAGAAAAATAAGAGGTCAAGATTTTTTTTTAAAGGATTCAAGGTTATAATGAGTATTCAAAAATCTTAATATGACCTTTTTTCTCTCTCCTATGCTAAGGTCATGAGGAAAAAGTCAAATCAACATAAAGAAGCCTTCAAAGAACCCTATCAAGGTGGAGAGACATCGTGCAAGAATGGAGGGGTTAATTGAAGATTTTAAAAATATTTTAAGGCATATATTAATGTAGGAAACTTATTCATAAATAAAAATATGCAAACAACTCACTTATATGCCACCTTAGAGCTATTTGAGGAAGTTGAGAGAAATAAACATGAAATCAAGAATATAGATGCATAGGAAGGTCAAACTCTAAGAGATAAGGAAGATAGTTAAAGAAAATCACTAAAAATATGGAAATTCTCAAGGAATTTGAATGAATTTTTAAAAAGGATTAAATAAATATGATCAAGACCTCTTCAAGCATTGAATACCATCAAGGCATGCAAGGAGACCAATTCCATTCAAGATAGGTCATGAATGAGGACCTTTGACTTCTTCAATGAATTCAAACAAACCTACCTCTCCCTCCTACACCATTTTATAAGAGAAATAGGTTAAAATATAACATTTACTACATAGGAGTTTAGTGATTGAGAAAGGAAAAGGAAAATGATTAGTAATGATGACTCATCCCTAGTTTGGTGTTGTTTGTCTCCTTTCTCCTAACTCCATTTTATATATGTATATTCATTTTTTGAAATAAGAAAGGATTATGATTTTGGATATGCAGAAAATCTACCAAAAATTTGTACTACATCACCTTTTAAGAAATAATACTCTTGTTTTCCTTCATTTTCAGGTTGTTCATGAAGTGTGTGCCTCATGTTCATTGATATAACTTAGTGAATGATTGATTTTCCTATGTTTATGTCTAGTTTTTTTCACTTTTATGTATCATATAATAATTATTGCATGTCATCAAGTGTCTAAGTCTAATTTCTACCTAATTTGGAAGTGAATTTTGTTAAGTTGTGGAGCTAAAAGCTTCACTAATGCAAATGGAGGAGGTTACTGAGTGTTACAGTAACCAACGTCAGTCTGATCAACCGACATCGGTCATCTTTAGTGTACGTAGTAACTGACATCGGTTATGGGTCAGCTGACATCGGTCGGATAGGAACCGACGTCGGCAACCTCTGTGTGTGTGTGTGTTTGCATGCACTTCCAGAACTGGTCTAATTTTAGACGGACAGTTAGTTTGCATGTAAAAGACTATTTTTAGTCTTAAGTCTATGTTTCTAATTATTGTAATTAGGAATTCTAATTACTATTTTCATGGGATCTATTTAAGAGACCCATGGGGCTATATTGTAATTAAGGACTTGTCAAGAACAAAGACAAGGGTTCTTTTAGGCTGAAGGATCATAAGGACATGTCAAGAACAAGGACAAGGGTTCTTCCAGGCTAAAGGATCATAAGGACTTGTCAAGAACAAGGACAAGGGTTCTTCCAGGCTAAAGGATCATAAGGACTTGTCAAGAACAAGGACAAGGGTTCTTCCAAGGTGTGTAAGATCTAGAGGGTTTTCAAGTGTGCAAGACCAGGTTGATCTATAGGTTGTGCAAGATCAGGTAGAAGATCTATATGGTAAGTAAGATCAATTAGATCTATAGGTGTGTGTGTGTGTGCAAGGTCAAAGGAGATCTATGGGGTAGCAAAGTCAAAGGAGATCTGCAACACAACAAGGAGCAAGATCAAGGAGAACTACTTGGAGTACTCTGAGTACTTGGTGTACTGGCAGTATTGTTACTGACTGGTGGAGGGAACAACTCTATGTTTGAGTTGTGGTTGTAATTGATTGTGTGAGAGAGAGAAATCTTGAGGGAGAATTACTGGTATGGCCAAGAGGTGTGGGAAGAGTGTGATTTCTTCATTGTATTTCCTTCTGGAAGAGTGTTAATACAAGATTGTATTGTCTCTCATATTCTGTGTTGTTTCTGAATTCTAGTTACATTTTACTTATGGTTTAATTCCTTGTTTAGTTGCTTATACAAGGTAATCAATTGTGCTCTTAATCCTAACAAATTTAACCAATGTTCATTCCTTCCATACTAGTGTGAATATTTATTATGACCTTTGTATGAAATATTGATGTAAGAGTCATTACATAAAGATGAAGTGAATGTGTGTATGTTATTTAGCTTCTCAAGTGTGCAAAGTACAGGTATAATTGGATATAGAATTGGTGCATCACCCCAAATTTTCACCTTTCATGTTCAATTTGAGTTTGAGTATTGATCCCTTTACCCTTTTCCTAGTCAAGAAATCACTAAATTAGAGAGTTTTAGAGTGAATTAAATGAGTGTACCAAAGAAACTAGCCATTTATCAGGAGATTCTCTATAATATAAGTCCACCCACACCCTGTAGAGTTTCCATTGTGTTAAAAAGAGTGAGAACAAGCATACATTCTCACAAGGGTGCACTCCTAAGTGATAACATATCCTTCACTATTAGATTCAAATCCTTAACATCTTTCTAGTCTTCCAAACACCTTCATCCCACTTAGGGACACTTGCATCAATGCAAGTATTCAAATTTTTATTAAGTGTCCCATCTTCAAAATTCATCTTATTTTAAAATCTTTTGAATCCTATTCATCAACCCATTTATCTTATTAAACCCTATCATGAGATATTTTCACAATGTGTGGTATAAATAAAATTCTAAGCCTGCTCATTATTCATCTAACAAATAACAAGAAAGCATCTATTCAATATCAATAAATCAATTGAATAATTAAGCTTTACTACCCTATTCTTCCATATTTTCATATCAGTCATAGGATTGAGTTATATCACAAGTCTGAAGCACTCAAAAAATAACCCTTGAGTTATATTTTTTAAGTTACAATCTAGATCACTGCATGCCTTTGCATGTAGTATATTACATCTTTATTCACACACAAGCCAATATTGAGGGGATAACTACATAACTTTTATTCCCTCATTTGAGCATTGGTTGTATAGGTAGTGTTCATTAACAAAGGGATCTTGAGGTCAGATTGACACTATGAGCCCACTAACATATTTTTAGTAAGGTACAAAGACCTAATTTGAAGAGCTAGGGTTTTATCCATACACAATCATCGTCAACCTATGTGAGTGAATAAAATAAATCAATAAAAAGGTGACAGAAAACCTATGAGGATTTAGGTGGTCACTTCATAATATAATTAATATCCTATATGTGGCAGTTGTATTGAGATCAAGATATAAACATTGATGCAAGTGCCCATAAGACGACGTAAGTTTCTAGACGTTCAAAAACAATATTTTCATAATATAACAATTGTATCTTGATCGTATCCTTACCTAGATTTCCACCTCTATACTTATCAGATATATTTGTGTATTTTCAGATAAGATAGGTATTATCTTTTTTTGTGTTTATGCAATCAAACTATTGTTTTGAGTGTATTTTATATATTTAGTATAACAAAACATTTTAATCCAAAATTTTCATTTATCTAAGTTTTCAATTAATTTTCCTACTCTAGAATAGTTTTATTCATCCTTGTGCATAAACTATTCTACCCCTTTAACCCTACACATATTCCAAAAATGGTTAAACACTTGGTGAATGATCCCAACATCAAGAACATAATGTGTTCAATATCCCTCTTTTTATTACAAGTGTAGTGGTAGGGTTAAATATTGGATAGTTTGCTTCCCAAGTGAAATAACATGATCATATTTTTTACATAGAAGAAGACCCTAGGGAATATCTTGAAACACCTTGTAATGCTTGTCATATATATATATATATATATATATATATATATATATATATATATATATATATATATATATATATATATAATGAGGTGTTTTATTAGGTTGTGCTTACATGGAGAGTAATTGTGCAAAAAATCTCAGGGCTTAATTTTTAACATCTCCTCCCTTCTGTGAAACCTAATCAATTAAATTTATGATCCTTCAAGTAACTTAGACTTGTTTTTTTCTCTATTTAATTGAACTCACATGGGAAATTCCTTGAATTTGATTTCCATGGTGCTTATTGTCTTCCACCATTAAACCCTTAATACCACATCTATTCCACTAATAGGAATAACAAATATAATACCAATTAATAAAGAATTTTCCATCATGAGCTTAAACTTTTGGAATTCCCAATGCTCTTGATTTGATGCCCCAATTTAAATCATCACCTCAAAATCTGATGTTGTATATATAAATTAGTTGAGACGTTCCACCAACTCATGGTTGATAAAATTATGAGTATTGTTATCATTGATCAATAAGACTACATTATACTTTTTAATATATTCTATTACCTTTAGATTTTGAGGGGTGGTAACCCAAGAAATGGTTGGGATGTCATTGTCTAGTTTTGGTATGACATCATCAAAAGGAAGAGAGACTTCCTATTTGAAACTTTCCTCATCATCTTCCTCTTGAGCATACTCAATGTATTAAATTTTATTCTCTTCACACTTATAACCCTTCCTCTCCTTGATTTCATAATTGTAGTAAAAGTCTTTTCCCATTTCTCCTCCTGTTTTTGTGTTAATTAAATAGACTGATTTTGGGATGCATATTAATTACTTCTTTATAAGGAAAATTATAGGATATTCATGATTCCATACTATGTGACACTAATTATAGGCTAATGTGCATAGTTTTCTCCACATTTATGGGATCATATAGATTAACATCATGCTCGATGCTTCCCTTTAAAATCAAAACAAATAGATCTAATATATGGGCCTCCTTGGTGTCATTTACTCAAATACTTGCCTTTTCAAATTTAATCTATTCAAAGATGAAAAATGTATGTTTTAAATGTGCCACTTGACTGAGGAATGACTATTCTTCCTTCTCTCATAATTCATGGATAACTCCTTAGTGATTGTATTCTAATAATGAAAATTTTATCCCTTATGTTTGAGTGTTCATTGGTACCATATGTATTGAGAATTAAATCCACATGTAAGGAAGTTAGTTTTACCCTCCAAGATAATAGAGTTTGGTTAAGTGTAAAAAAATATCCATTTGACAAATCCAATAATAAAGGGTCAAATCAATTAAATTTAAGAATATCCAACTTTAATAAAAATTAATATTTGAATCTTATATGAAATCTAAGATTTAAATTTTCATTTTGTTCTTGAAGATGTTTTGGGAGTAGGAAAAATAGATGTTTTGTCCCCTAAAATCACATTTAAAATATGGTGGTGTCTCATGATGTTACTATGATATAAAACATAGTTTACAGCTTTGTCACATATTCTTAACTTTACATAGTACTCTCAAAAGTTGTTAGGTCTCTTTTGTTTGATACAGTGTTTTCTAGTTTTAACAATTTTAATGAATGTAACATACACATCTTATGAGCTGTGATGAAGGTCAAAATTATCCTTGATCACCCATTATTGTTCCTCATTATTATCCCATAATTCTCAAACATGTTCCACATCCTCATCCTTATTTTTTGATTTTTTTGATGGTTGATTTCACCACCCATTTCTAGAAGTGAAGTGATTCATCTCTTGAGTGAATTTTATTAGATTTTATAAGGATTTTTCATGATCTTGATTAGAGGTTTTCGGATGGAAGGTGGGTTATCCTAGATCTGAGATGTAAAATAAATAAAGAGACCTCAAGATTATATCTCTATAGTTATGACTCACTTCAAGGTGAAAACACATATGCAAATGGACAAAAATAGCTAATGTCTTTAGAGTACAATTACAAAGGTATATTATCTTACAATGTATATAGATAAGAGGGTATATATAACTATAAACAAGAGTTATCCCTCCTTTTATTATTAGTTCCCTTAAAGGTAGCTTCCACAAAGAGTGGTATTATGTGTGAGGTGAGTAAGTATTGATTGCACATGTCTCTATACATGTGCACACACTAATTAGATTTAATAGAAAAAATAACTATCCAAGTTAACTTAATTAAATTTATACAAATAATATTTATACCAACAAGATGAATTGTCATTAGATTGGGTCAAATTCTAAAGAAGTGATTTATTCAAACCTTTATGATCTTTTTTTTAAGGTATACCAAGAATATGGATGATTTAGATAAGCTTTTTTTGTAGGTAGACCAAGTATATAGATGATTTAAACAACATGAGGAATAAAATACTATATGAAATTAAATGGGAAGGGTTTTTTATAGAAATAAGGCACTTGAAAAATAAGAATATAAATAATAGACCCAAAAATATAGTACAAAATATTATGGTATAAAAGTGGAAGTTGTAAAATAGGTTGTAGAAAAATAGGGGAAGAATAAGAATATAAACAATAGGCCTAAAAATATAGTGTAAAATATTATGACACAAAAATAGAAGTTGTAAAATAAGTTGTAGATAAATAGGGGAAGACTAAAAATAATGGGACAAGAAATAGTAATTATACTTATTGAATTCTATTCTCTAATAATTATGTTTCCATTAAAATTTTGTTTCCCAATTTCTTTGTCTAATACTATTTGTTACCATACAAGTTCTCTTCTAATATTCTTTTTAACCATACAAGTGTAATAAATATAATGGACCCACAAAAATAAATCAAGCATTCAAGTAGTGATATGTTTCCATTGAAAATGTGTTTCCCAGTTTATGGATTAATATTATTTATTACCATACAAGTGTAAGAAATATAATGGACCCACAAAAATAAAACTAATATTTAAATATCCATATGTAGAATTGTTGAATCACAACCCAATTTTACTTTACAATAAAATAAATAATTAATGTCATTGCTAATGAATATCTAATCTCAATTTTTAACTTGTTGGGTGAATATTTTGTCAATCAGCGTACTGATAAACAAAATAGGTCTGATCAACCATAATAGGAAGATTGGTTGGCTAGTTGTGTAGGTTTACCACATCAAAAGGGGATGAATCTCTCCTCTCATCAAGAGGAGGTTCCCTATAAATACGTAGGAGCTATATATAATATAAATAAGCAAAAAATAACACATGGGAGTAGAATAAAACATCCATCTCTCTTCTTTCAGAGATGATGCTCATAGACAAAGGAGCAAATCCTAGTGGAAACACTGAAGGCACTTCTCTTATTTCAAAAGTGTTCTTGCAGGAAACAGTAGGAGTTTCTTTCAGGTAGTAAAAATAACTGGTGACAGAAGGGCACAGTAACTAGCAGGATGAAATAGAACACAAAGTTTCCACCTCAACTGCCCAAAGAGTATAACACAAAGAATAATGGGGGCACAAAGTCGTCCCAGAATCCTCAACACAAAAAAAAAAGGAAAAACACATGCTAAAAACAATTGTGAAAGCACAAAGTCTTCTCACAGTTGGCTTCAGGACACCTCCCTTTTTACCTTCACTAATTTTGCTTGTCAAATTAAATAAATAAGAATGCTTCCAGGAAATAGACATAAGAACAATTTCCTAAAGTAGCATAAGTTAAAACAGCACAAAGTATGCAAGCAACTTACTTTCTAATTCAGATAAAATGAAATGAAATTACAATCTGAGCTCAAAGTCTCAGTCTTCTTTCAAAATGGGCAGATTTTCACTCCTGTAAAAAGGAAAAAAGTCCCCTTCAATGATATGAAAGATTACATTATATAGAAGCAAAGAGAGGCCTAGCGCCTTTTCCCATGGGGTGATCCATTCGGTGCATTAATGCCTTGGATGCATTCTTGATTTTGTCATGCTGGAATAGGGTGGTTGCTTTAATTGTGGTGTGCTGGTTCATCTCCTTTGTCTACTCCTTAGCCTGAATTGCTCATTCCATCACCTGTTAGCTGCGCAATTATCTATTCTACCTTTATCTCAAAGGGGAAAAATAGACGGTGCTTTCAATGTTTGGAGGCCCCGAATATTTACCTAGTGAATTACTTCACCTATTGGAAATAACTCCTGCTGAGTTTCCCTCTTTGTCTCTTCCTTCTCTATGTCCTGGCCTTAAGCTCTTTAGATGCATCCGGGTTCACCTTTTGAGTCCTCAAAAATCAATAGACAATTGCAGCCAATTTGGCATTTGTAGGTCTTTCCTCGATTGAAGGTTAATGGCTATCCAGTTGCTTTGAATTTGACATTCATAGGCTTGTCATTTTGCTATGATGCAAGTGAGGACACGTGGCGGCATCCGTTTCTTTGAAATAAGCTTATCAAAATAAGCTTTGAAATTGTTAAAGGCTGGGGGCGCGGATGCAGACACGTGGTAGCTTCCACTGCACTGGGATGGGACATGTGGCCAGTTCCTCACTTTGAAGCTTCATTTGAAACTATGTCTCGGTACGCGACATTTGGTAGCTTCCACTGTGCTTTGATGCTTTGACCTTTTCTAAAGGGAACATGCCTTTTGAGGTCTTGAAAAAGGTTCATTTCATGTGTGTCGAGTGTCCCCCCACAAGGGTATCTGCCCTTCAGGATCTTCCAGGTGGCCTTCAGGCTTCAATTTCTTCAGAGGGTTGTTGGTCCCTTTATTTCCTTCGAATAAAATGTCTGAAGGAATTCCTTCAGACAATTTGTCTGAAGGAAGTCACCTCCCTTTGATTCTATGTCTTTGCATTTGAGGGGGCTCTGTCCTTTGACACATGGCATCTTCCACCTCTTCTTATTGAAACATTCTGCCATTGACACTTGGTGCTTCCGCTCTCACGCTTTTGCAACACCATAAAAACATTTGGGGCTTAGTTAGGCTCTCACAGACAATGACACTTGTCAACCTCTGCCAATCTCTTTAAGGGACAGGTGGTAGCTTCTGCCACTTCCTGAAACAAAGTATAATGGGCTCAGCTGACGACATTTGGCAGCATCCACCTGACTCTTGCTTTTGCGCGTGCTTCTTTCCTTAACTGGGGTAGCCTTTGAACCCTTGAATCATTAAACTTTGAAGCGGTTCAAGGTTCAATGGTTCATTCCATTTATTTGGCTAAGCCCCTTTGATCTCCTTTTGAACCAAATGTGTTGAACCTCTTGATCATTGAACTCATTGAACCGATGAACCAAAATGGTTCAAGGTTCAATGGTTCACTGGTTCAAGCCTTTGAAACTAGTTAAGTGCTCGGAGCCGAAGAACCTTTGAAATGGTTGAACTTTGAACCTCTGACAAATGCACCTAGCTCTTGATGATGACATTAAACCTTTGAACCCGCTAATCCCTTTACTGGAAAAGCTTGAAAAATGAAGAATTTGAAAGCTCAGAACAAATTTTTGTAAAGGGAAGGGACAATTTTGGTCTTGCAAGGCCAAAATAGTTCATATGTTGTCCCAAAAATGAGAAGTCATTTTTCAAGGACAACAGCTGGATCCTATTGGGGAACTACCTTCAGTTTGAAAATTGAAACACAACTAAGGGGAGTAGAAACCAGAATCTCCAGTGCCTTGAAGTGTGCCATTGGGCTATGGAGTCATGCTACCCAAGAAGAAAGGCTCCAAAAATGAAAACAAAAGAATAAAATAGAAACAAAGGACTACACAAATATACATATGTACAGGGGAACTCATCCAATACTTCAAGAGTTGAAGTGCTTCAGATGTTGCCCATTATGAGGCAGAGAAAAGAGAGTGCCATCTTGATACTTCAACAGGAAACTATTTTTACCATTGAGCTGATGAATAGTAAAAGGGCCCCTCCACAGGAAATCAAATTTTTTGTGCATCCCCTTTGGTTTTCTTCTCTTGTCCCATAGCAGGACTTGATCTCCAATTTGGAAATCATGATTCTTTGCTTTTCGATCGAAGAGCTTCTTCACCAGACTTTGATGGGTGGCAATTTGGTCCACCACTATAGTTCTCTACTCTTTCAACTCAGCAAGGCACATGATCCTCTTCTCAAGTGAGCTCTCATACGTTTGATCCTCAATCATCTTAGCCAATTTCAATGCTGGCAATTCTAAGGTGATTGGTATCTCAGCATTGACACCATAAAGGAGTTAGAAGGGAGACATACCAATTGCCCTCTTGGGTGTAATTCTATCAGCCCATAGAGCATCAACCAATGCCTTATGCCAAGTCATTTGGTTGTCATCCACCAGCTTCTTGATGATAGTCACCAGGTTCTTATTGCTTGATTTAGCCTGTCCATTCCCTTGTGGCAAGTAATCAGAAGAGTGGGAGAGTGTGATTCCGTAATGGAAATAGAATTGAGTAATCTCTTGGGAAGTGAAATAGGTGGCATTGTCAATGACAATTTTGATTGGGACCCCAAACTTGGACATGATGTTTTTTTGAGGAAATTGCATACTAATTCTGATGTAGCATGTTTGGTTGGAATTGCTTCCACCCATTTGGTGAAGTAATCTGTTGTTGTGAGGACATAGTCATGTCCAGCTCTTGATGATGGGTTTATAGCTCCAATAAAATCAATCCCCCATTGCTGGAATGGCTCCTCTATGATCACTGGTTTGAGGGGTAGGGTAGCTAACTTGGGCCTTCCAACAAACTGTTGGCACAGTTCACATCCCCTGACCCACTTGTATGCATCTTGAAAAAGAGTTGGTCAATAGTACCTGGCTTGTAAGATCTTATGGGTAGTCACAGGGGCAGAAAAATGTCCTCCATAGGCCGAGTTGTGGAAGGACTTTAGAAGTCAGCTTTGTTGCTTCTTGTCCACACAGCGCAGGAACGTTCCATCAAGGCTCCTCTTGTATAGGCCGTTGTCCCAGAGAACAAAATTAGTAGCTTTCAGCTTGATGGTTCTCCTTTCTTTATAAGATAGGTGAGTAGGACACTCACCATAAGTAAGGAAATGAGCAATACCTGAATACCACTCATTCGTGGTGGAGATAAAGAGGAATGTTGGTGTGTCATCCACTTCTGGTTCTTCATGCTATGTTTCTCTTAGCTTATTATCAGCAATTAGTTGGCATAGCCCCTTTCCATGCACCAGCTTTGTTGGCTTAATGATCAAATCAAACTCTTGGATCTTTGCAACCCAATTACCTCTTTTCATCTCAAACTCTTGCTGAGTCAGTATAGATTTCACTGTGGTGTCAGGGACCAAGGTAGTAACTCGAGAATTGAAGATGTAAAAATGAAAAAATTTTACGGCCTTCACCACTGCATAAGTGTGCTTCTCCATATTTGAGTACTTTAGCTCATGAGCTTTGAGAGGACAGCTCATGAAGGAAATGGGAGATTTCATACTTTCTTTATTCTGTTGAACCAGAATTGTTGAAAGCGTATGTTCTGAAGCATAGCTGTAAATGGTGAACTCTTTGCTATAGTCTAGACAAGCCAGAATTGGAGCATGGGCAATGGCAGTCTTGATATCCTCAAATGCTGACTTACCTTCTTCAGTTCAGCTGAAGGTGGATTTTCCCTTCATCATGTTTACAATGTGCCTAGTCTTCTCAGCAAACTCGGGGATGAACCTCTGAAAGAAATTCACCTTTCCAAAGAAAGAGTGAACAATAGTCTTACTTGTGGGTAAGGAAATTTCTTGGATAGACTTGACTCTGTCTGAGTCAATCTTTATGCCTCCTTTAGACACAACGTGTCTGAGAAGTTTCCCCTCCATTACTCTAAAGACTGACTTCTTGGGGTTTAAGGAAATGCCATTCTGGCAGCAGCGCTCTAGCACTTGTTGCAAATGGCTCACATGATCTAGGTGATGTTTAGAGAAGATGATCAAGTCATCAAGATGAACTACAATGAACTTACCCATCTCATCCTTGAAGGCAAGGTCCATTGCTCTTTGGAAGGTGGCATCGACATTTATCAAGCCAAAAGGCATCCTTTTATATGCAAACATGCCCCAAGGTGTGGTGAAAGCGGTCTTATGTTGGTCTGCTTCACCAATTTCAACTTGATTATATCTTGAGAAGCCATCTAGCATTGATAACATCTCTGAGCCTGTCACTATCTGTAGCACTTGATCCATGATTGGCAAAGGATAATTATCCTTCAAGGATGGCTGATTCAAATTCCTAAAATCCACACAAAGGCAAATTTCACCATTCTTCTTTCTTACAAGCACTATATTGGCAATCCATGTGGAATGATGGATTGGGAAGATTATCCTGGCATTTAGCATTTTTTGTATCTCAGATAAAATATTACCTGATATTTTTAGATTATAATGCCTGGACTTTTGCCTGTAAGGTGTTGAATTAGCCTTGAGAGGGATGTTGTGTCGAATTTCGTCAGCCCAGAGTGATTTTAGGTCAGCATAAGAGTACGCTAGGACATCCATGTATTCATTGAGAAAAGAGATGAACTTGAAATGTTCTTCAGGAGTACAACATTTCTCAATGTTCACCATCTTAGGGTCTTCCTTGGTTCCCAGATTTACTTGATCAAACTCCTAAGATGAGCTTGAATCTATTGGTTGTTGTCTGATGAATCTATCATGCTTATCAAACAGCTTCTCAAGGGAAACCAGGCCTTTGGAAATCTTATTCCCTTTGAGTTGCAAGAACTCCTCACCTGTGTCTATATTCGATTCAGGAGTTGTTTCACACTTTTGAGGTTCACTGCCTTCAAAATGCAGTCATTCAAAGCTATCTTTTTGCTCTAAGAAGGCAATGATTTGGTTGTCATTATTAAATACCTACCAATGACTGGCATTATCAGGTACACTTGGCCAAAAGACTAGCTCAATCATGTACTTGTCTCCTTTGAAATCTGGGTGGGGGACCAAGAGAGTAGCTGAAACAGCCAGTGCATCCGCCCGATCATTGAATTCTCTAGAAACTGTAGAGATGCTAAAAGCGTCAAAGTCTTCAAGCTGGTCCCAGACTAGATTGCGGTAATGATGCAATCTTTCATTCTTGGTTTGATACAGGTTCCTCACCTGACAAACCACTAGTTCAACATCTCCTTTAGCATGAAGGAGCTTGATGTCTTTGTCTCGAGCGGCTCTCAATCTAAGCAACAGAGACTCATACTCAGCTATGTTATTCATGTTGTTGAATTGTAATTTATAAGATGAGGAAAAATTATCTCCTTGAGGAGATATTAACACAACTCTGGCTCCTGAACCAGTGGAAGAGCAGCTGCCATCAAATTCAAGAATCCATACCTCATTTGATACTGATTTTCTTTTGGATTCTTCTTCATCTGGGGGTGGAGATACTTCCACACTTGTCTTGTGCTTATCCAATTCCTCTGTTGTTCCATCTGAATGCATTTCTAGGCTGTCATCTATAGGAGCTTCATCAGATGTCTCATGAACTCCATCCGTGTATAGAAAGTAGTTACCCATGCTTGAAGACTCAAATAGAATTTGAGCTTTAGGTGTTGAGGTCTAGGTAACCACATATTTCACTTCCTTCTCAAGGAGTAGCCTCTTCATAAAACCTTTGACTAGAATCCTCGCCTCTGATAAATCCATGCTCAGTTCACCTCCAACATCCCTGCAAAAATTCTACCCAAGAAAGATGCCATATGATGTTGGGACATCTGCTACCAAGATAGTCATCTTGGTTCTTTTATCTGGAAAGGCAGCAAACGCAAATTGGGCATCTTTAATTTGTCCCAGCAAAGGCACTTGCTTGTTCTCCATTGAGAAGCATCTACCAAAAGTCTTGGTCAATGTAAGGTCAAGGGATTCGGCCACTTTAGCAGGCATGACATTGTCTGAAGCTCCAGAATTAATGATGCAATTATTCAACTGATGTCTATTTATCAGCAATGAGACATAAAAAGGTTCAGTTCTGCCAGGAGCAGCAGGGGGAGCAATGACAAGGTTGTTCCTAGTGGGTGCATTCCTAGCAGGATCATGTGTCACTTTGGGAATTGCTTATTCAATAGGGATGTTTTGGTTTTTAACACATTGAACCAGTCTGTCTAATTGCTTAGGATGGGACTACAGAAATTCAAATTCAGACATTTGAATTTTGGTTTTCTTTATATGGTCAATGATATCAAATGTTTGGAATGAGCTAGGAGCAGAGGATGGGAGTTCATCCTTTTAATTTTTGAAAGGGGGAGAACTGGACTACAGATTTGAAGTAGAAGGCATAGGGGCATTTGGGGTACTTACCTTTCTCGAAATCACCAGGTCCTTTGGCTGGAAAGAAAGAGGGGATCCCTGCTTATCAATTGAAACTTCTGATTGAGGTCGCTCCTCTACTTTTTCCTTATCAACTTGTTGAGCTAATTGATTCTTGGATCAAGTAAATACAACGTATGACCCCTCAGCTGCATTGTCTTCACTTATGGGTTCATCTTGATAGTTCAAGAAATCAATATGGGAGTTGCTAGCTAATTCTTCTTCTTTCTCAGTGAAGAGATTAGCGTCATCTTCGAGATTCAACTCAGGATAGAATGAGAAGTCTAATTTAGATTCAAGATATCAAACTACTAAGTTAGTTGGAGGTGCCTCAAGGGCGAGGTTCCTCTATGGAGGAGGAAGGCAATTTTGTTGTTCTAGATGCCTGGCAGCATTGCCTTGGTACGCCTGATTCTGAAATGTCCTGCTGGGCATATCTCTGTATGCAGGAGCAGATGACATCCCTTGCGCCACTTGCTTTTTGAGAGCTAGCATTTCATTTGCCAGCTTTTGCACCATTGGGTCAGTGGTGGCTGTAAGTGAGTATTAAGAAGATAAAGAGGATTTACCTTTATTAGGGTCTCTCATTATCTTTCCTGCCAAGATAAGGTCATCTTCTACCTCAGTAGTCAAGTCCTAAGCAATAGAAAGGTCTATGTGTCTGGCCTGTCTCAGCAAGAAACTCACTTCAGGCAGTTGTGAGTTGATGAAGAAGCATTTGAGGTTCTGAGGTGCCGACTGGGCGACCATGGGAATCATGTGCCTCAGCTTGTCGAACCTGGCAATAAAATCCCTCATAGGCTCATGAGGCTCTTTCTTCATCTGAGTGAGCTGGGGCAGTAAGGCATGTGCATCTTCTGCAGGTTTAAACCTGGCTTCAAACTTTTCTTTCAAAGTGTCCCAATCAGTCACTGATCCAGCCTACAGGTGGTAGACCCAATCTGCAGCAGCACCTTGTAGTGTCTCCACAAACAGCCTGACTGCTATGTCTTCAAATTCCACCCCTATTACACCATAGGCTATGCTAAAAGCTACAATGTGTTCATCAGGATGAACTTTCCCATCACCAAAGAATTTGGGGAAATTTTTCCTTGAACTACGTGAAAGCTCATGCAAAGGTGGAGTCAAATTCAGTGGACCGAAAGAATTACCCCAGGGGCCTTGAGCCATGATTTGATTATGTAAAAGTGGGATCACTAATCCAGGTGGAGTGTGGATAGGCAAAGCTCGGCTAGCAACAGAAAAAGAAGCTCTACCTTGTGGTGGTGACCTGGTAGGGCTAGGAGGAAGACTCTTAGTTCGTCTAAGGTGAGGTTGTGGAGGAAACAACTCAAAATTACTTTGTTGCACCAACTCAAAAGCAGGGTCAACAACACCTTAGGATTTTTGGCCTCTAGTATAGCGTGGAGTTGCCAAATTGTGAAACAAAAATGGAAAAGGACTGGTCTTGCTTCAATTTTGAAGCTTGAGGCTTCAAACTGCTTGTCCCTCCCCAGCAGAGTCGCCAAAAACTGTTGGGTGAATATTTTGTCAATCAACGTACTAATAAACAAAATAGGTCTGATCAACCACAACAGGAAGACTGGTCGGCCAGTTGTGTAGGTTTACCACATCAAAAGGGGACTAATCTCTTCTCTCATCAAGGGGAGGTTCCCTATAAATACGTAGGAGCTATATACAATATAAATAAGCAGAAAATAGCACATGGGGGCATAATAAACCATCCATCTCTCTTCTTTCAGAGATGATGCTCACAGACAAAGGAGAAAATCCTAGTGGAAACACTAAAGGCACTTCTCTTCTTTCAGAAGTGTTCTTGTAGGAAACAGTAGGAGTTTCTTTCAGGTAGTAAAAGTAACTGGTGACAGAAGGGCGCAGTAACCAACAGGATGAAATAGAACACAAAGTTTCCACCTCAACTGCCCAAAGAGTATAACACAAAGGATAATGGGGGCACAAAGTCATCCCAAAATCCTCAACACAGAAAAAAAGGAAAAACACACACTGAAAATAATTGTGAAAGCACAAAGTCTTCTCACAATTGGCTTTAGGACACCTCCCTTTTTACCTTCACTAATTCTGCTTGTCAAATTAAATAAATAAGAATGCTTCTAGGAAACAGACATAAGAACAATTTCCTAAAGTAGCACAAGTCAAAATAGCACAAAGTCTACAAGCAACTTGCTTTCTCATTCAGATAAAATGAAATGAAATTACAATCTGAGCTCAAAGTCTCAGTCTTCTTCTTTCAAAATGGGCAGAGTTTCGCTCTTGTAAAAATGAAAAAAATTCCCCTTCAATGATACGAAAGATTACATTATATAGAGGCAAAGAGAGGCCTGGTGCCTTTTCCCATGGGGTGATCCATTCGGCGCATTAATGCCTTGGATGCATTCTTGATTTTGTCATGCTGGAACAAGGCGGTTGCTTTAATTGTGGTGTGCTGGTTCATCTCCTTTGTCTACTCCTTAGCCTGAATCGCTCATTCCATCACCTGCTAGCCGCGCAATTATCTATTCTGCCTTTATCTCAAAGGGGACAAACAGACGGTGCTTTCAATGTTTGGAGGCCCCAAATATTTACCCGACGAACTGCTTCACCTACTGGAAATAACTCCTACTAAGTTTCCCTCTTTGTCTCTTCCTTCTCTATGTCCCGGCCTTAGGCTCTTTAGATGCATCCGGGTTGACCTTTTGAGTCCGCAAAAATCAACAGATAATTGCAGCCAATTTGGCATTTGTAGGTCTTTCCTCGATTGAAGGTTAACGGCTAGCTAGTCGCTCTGAGTTTGACGTTCGCGGGCCTATCATTCTGTTGTGACGCAGGTGAGGACACGTGGTGGCATCCGTTTCTTTGAAATAAGCTTATCGAAATAAGCTTTGAAATTGTTAAAGGCTGGGGCTGCAGATGCAGACATGTGGTAGCTTCTGCTGCACTGGGACGAGACATGTGGCGAGTTTCATGCTTTGAAGCTTCATTTGAAACTGTGTCTCGATACGCGACACTTGGTAGCTTCTGCTGCGCTTTGATGCTTCGACCTTTTTCGAAGGGAACATGCCTTTCGGGGTCTTGAAAAAGGTTTGTTTCATGTGTGTCGAGTGTCCCCCCCTGCAAGGGTATCTACCCTTCGAGATCTTCCAGGTGGCCTTCGGGCTTCAATTTCTTCAGAGGGCTATTGGTCCCTTTATTTCCTTCAGACAAAATGTCTGAAGGAATTCCTTCAGACAATTTGTCCGAAGGAAGTCACCTCCCTTTGATTCTATGTCTTTGCATTTGAGGGGGGGCCATCCTTTGACATGTGGCATCTTCTGCCTCTTCTTACTGAAACATTTCGCCGTTGACACTTGGCGCTTTCCGCTCTTAGGCTTTTGCAACACCATAAAAATGTTTGGGGCTCAGTTAGGCTCTCGCGGACAATGACACTTGTCGGCCTCCGCCGATCTCTTTAAGGGACAGGTGGCAGCTTCCGCCACTTCCTGAAACAAAGTATATTGGGCTCAGCTGACGACACTTTGCAGCATCCCCCTGACTCTTGTTTTTGCGCATGCTTCTTTCCTTAACTGGGGCAGCCTTTGAACCTTTGAACCCATGAACCATTGAACTTTGAAGCGGTTCAAGGTTCAACGGTTCATTCCATTTATTTGGCTAAGCCCCTTTGATATCCTTTTGAACCAAACACGTTGAACCTCTTGATCGTTGAACCCGTTGAACCGATGAACCAAAATGGTTCAAGGTTCAATGGTTCAACGGTTCGAGCCTTTGAAATCGGTTAAGTGCTCAAAGCCGCGGAACCTTTGAAATGGTTGAACTTTGAACCTCTGACAAATGCGCCTAGCTCTTACTGATGATGTTAAACCTTTGAACCCGCTAATCCCTTTACTGGAAAAGCTTGAAAAATGAAGAATTTGAAAGCTCAGAACAAATTTTTGTAAAGGGAAGGGACAATTTTGGTCTTGCAGGGCCAAAATAGTTCATACGTTGTCCCAAAAATGAGAAGTCATTTTTCGAGGACAACATAACTCACTCTGAGATAATTCTTAATAAAATAATACTAAAAACTAAGAACTTTTACATGACTAAAACCTTACATAAAACTAAAACAAAGTTATAGAAAAGTCTTAAAAATCCTAACGAGTAGTGTAAAAGTTTAAGAAAATATATTTTAAATTTTAATGAGGGATTTAAAAGTCTAAAAAAAGGTTTGAAGGTCATAAGAAAGAGTCTAAAAGTCTAAAAAAAATTCTAAAATTATTAAAGAGAAAAAATAAGTAATAATTATAAGGTTTATATGAGTTTTTATTTAAAATACATCTTTATTTTCTATATATTAATTGATTATGAAATTTTTTGAGAGAGGTTTAAAATGTAACTATATAACCTTTTTTTTATAGATGTTAGTGAAATCATTACTACAACTTTATTTATTTTATTTATATATTTAAACCATAAAATATACGAATATGTTTCAATTAAAATTTTATATATAAAAAAAAAAAGCATAAATAAAATTCTTCTGAAACTATTTATGTCAAATATTGAAGGGTTGGTCCTACTTCAATTTAAGTGGGTATATGCCACCACTACACTTACTTTGCATTTTGAAAAAATTGGTCAAAAGGTTGATTTATTCCCCATACCAATAGAAAAGATGACAGTGG
This sequence comes from Torreya grandis, assembly GCA_037957365.1. Classification (NCBI taxonomy): domain Eukaryota; kingdom Viridiplantae; phylum Streptophyta; class Pinopsida; order Cupressales; family Taxaceae; genus Torreya; species Torreya grandis. Next base: position 2,986,998 of record JARHVA010001367.1, read on the forward strand.
AATCATTCCCACAAATTCTGATTAAAGGCAAAAATCCAAATTTACTTTGCAAATATGTTTGCCTTTAATCTTGTATTCGCATGGCTAGATTGGCGTTTATGGAAAATTTAAAGAAAATATTTGTTTCATTTCAAACTGTGGCCATTAGTGTCTTGACTTAGCAGTGCTCGATCTGGTAGAGTACTCATGAATTAGTTTAGAGAAGGCAGAGTTCTTATTTTCCAGCAATTTCGATGGGCTTTCATATTCCACAATGCTTCCTGTTCAACAACGAAAACATGTCCATCAACTTGAGTATATATAGAGCTAGCTACACCACCTCTTGGTCCTTATACACCAAAAAAAGTGTCATAAAAGAATGTTAAGATACCTTCGCCAAGAACTAAAACCAGATCGCTGTCGATAACAGTATGGATTCTGTGAGCAATGGTAATAACTGTAGAGTCTGCAAACTCAGAACGGATGATGGACTGTATAGCACCATCAGTTGCAGTGTTCACGGAAGCAGTAGCTTCGTCAAGCACTAGAATCCGCCGTCGTTTAAGCAACGCTCTTCCCAGACACAGAAGCTGTCGTTGCCCCACACTCCAGTTTTCTCCGTTCTCAATCACTGTAAATAATAAATATCATAATTTACTAGCCAAAGCAAGTAATACTGTCAGTGCCATTACAAGCCTTTGATCATGACTCTTCATTACATAAAATTCGCCTAGATTCGTCTGGGTAAAAAAATTATTATCATACCATTTCTCATTCTACTATTGAATCCATTTTCAGGGAATAATGATTGAATGCCAAGAGTAAAATTCCAAACATCGGTCAAAATCTTTTTCTAAGCAGATGAATCCTGAGAAAAATTATGCATTGTTACTCTAAAAAATGCCCAGCTTTATTTTTAATCTACCAATCACCTCCTCTTTGTTCTTACCATAGGTGTACCCACATTTTGTCAAGCTATCCCAAGGTGTTTTATATACAGTTGCTTTTTCATTAAACTATTTCATAAACCATAAAAGATACATTGACTGCTTGAGGATTAAACTGAACATTGACAAAGTTTAATCCAGAGCACTCAATCTACAATATGGACTGTGTTAAAACTATTTCTCTTATTATATAAGATTTGTTCTGCAGATTTTTAAATTGGCTGTATTTTATATAAATATTTCTTGGCAGGTAAAAAATGTCAGTTATGACATGCACTCGCGGCTTCCACTCCCAGTGTTTTAGCATGAATGGGAAAAAATGATGGCACATATAGGCTAATTTAGACTTGGGATGATATGGGTTTGAGCTAGTTTATACAAATGTTGCTGGACATCAAAAAAGTGCTATATGTATACCTGTTGAGCCTAGTTTTTCTTCCTTTGATTGCATTAGATTTCCCAGCTGACGTTTATCAAGGGTCTGAAACAACATCCACGAAACAGACAAACCACATTTTAAAAAAAAAGTGGAAGAAAACTTTCCTTTCTGAAAAACATACGACTGTGCTTGCTTCCTCTGAAACTCATACAAAAATGTTTGCTTTCAGTTTAAACGAGCATTTGGACTTATGGGGTTTACCTGCCAGATCTCTAGATCTGAGTATTCTTCAAGTGGATCAAGATTGGCTCTCAATGTTCCTTCAAACATTGCTGGTTCTTGAGGGATTATACTGAGTTTGGATCTGAGGTCATGAAGACCTATTGAGCAGATGTCCACACCATCAATAATAATCTTTCCTTCTGTGGGTTCAACAACCCTAAACAGAGCTTGAATAAGAGTGGATTTTCCACTTCCTGTACGTCCCACAACTCCAATCTTTTGTCTTCAGGGAATGTGCATGTAAGACTTTTCAGGACAAATGGTAAGAGTTTGCCATACCGGATCTGAGAAATCCAAAGCACTGTTAAGTTTCAAAGTTCATAGACTTGCACTCAGGAGAATATATAGGTTATTACCAAGCATTGCAAATGGAGTGGTTAGTTGGAATGCTTAAACAAACCTTGCAAAGAGTCGAGAAAATTGACTTGCTTCTTCTTGAGAAATTCTTCAACAACATCAGTAATAGAACGTTTTAATATATGTGATACCTTAATTTCACCACTACTTGATAGTCTTCAGATTAGGATGTGGTTGCTTTGCTAGCCACGAGTAAGTTGCGCTTGAACATCAATGCCAAAAAAGCGTATGCTCTTTAGGTATTTAAATTTTTCAATTTTAGAAAAACATAGATATAAAAGGTAGATTGGAGGTCTCAGCCTAACTAGCACATGCACAATGTGAAGGAAAGACTTTCTTGATAACAAAAGGTGCAGAAGATGAAAATGAAGCTTTCAACAAACTCTCTCTCTTTTGCATCCTATACATTGTTAGGCATTGTTCTCATACACTTGAAACACATGAAGGCATCCGTGATAAAGAATGGCAATGTAAGCATAGATTCAAAGTCTCCTCAGGAACTAAGGGATGTAATATAAGAGACATAATCTTGTTTGTTTAGGGTGATCTGCCTTTAGGGACATGTATGTTATCCCAATCTTCCAGGGCTGCCCTTCTATAATCGTCAATGCTTCACAATCATTGATGAATCATCCTTAACTTTCCTAGCAACTGTTATATGTCGATGTCTCACATATGATGGCTACCAACCTTATCACCTTGGGGTTGGTTCCATCACGTGTCTTTTACTCCACTAACCTATGACACAATATCAAGGGTCTGCTTCAGTCTCAATTGACTATAAGATGAATTAAGGGTGTTTCTCAAGCTGGTGCATTGGTCATGAAGGTTAATGCTTGGACCGGACTCTTCAATACCTTATTGTATCTGAATTTCCATTACCATGAGACATGAAATTTTATATGGAACATTCATATAGGCAAATTAATATATACAACCATGATGGAACCAAAAGTACTTAACAATCCATGTGGTAGCTCAAACCAAGAGGTTTATGTACCACCATGATCAAATACATAGCTGTGTCAATAACACAGCTAACTTTTCCCTTGCTCCTCTTGCAAGGTCAAGAGGTCACAACCCTTTGAAGAGTTGCAGAGATAATGCGGCATGCCACATATGTAGAGGCTAAATGATGACATGGCATGGAACATGAGAATGGAAGTTGAATTAGACATGGCAAGTGGCCAACTTCTGTAAACATGAGAAAGCCACTAATTGCCACTACATATTTGAAAAGTTATAGTGAAGATCAGCATCACTTGGCATGGAGATTTTGCATGAGTGCTTCAATTTTAAGGAATGTAAGCTTTTGTTGAAAACAAAATTTTCATTTTTTAGAACTCTATGACATGAGAACGTGGCATAACTGCACTCTTCAGCCACAGATCTACTTGGCCATATCATTTCATGTCCTAAAATGTTTATGAAATTGAGATCAACTAAGGTTTCCTCAGGAAACCCTAGTCTGACCATTGATCTTTTGTTGATCTATGTGCAACTCTTCACACGGAAACAACAATTCTCAATCTTCCCACTTCCAGGAGAAAAAATGTCAACTCTAGAAGCCCTAGTCTGGACATTGATCTTCAGTTGATCTATGTGCAACTTCTCACATGATAATGGAAATTCTTAATCTCTCTACTTCCAAGAGCAAAATTGTTAAATGGTAAAACTCACTTGGCTAAACCTAGAACTCCTAACCATACAACAAGCTCATACCACAAGACAAAACCCTCTGTCATGACATAAAATATTAATAACAACGAAAGAAAATTTCCAGCAACAAAATAGTAATGACAGATGAAGTTAATAACAATCAAATCACATAGGTTATTTGACTAAATTCAAACAAGAGGGTGGATAGGACCATTAGTCTATTGCTTGTGTTACATGAATGTAGAATCAAGCGTTCACGACATACTTCACTTTCCCGGTGCATAGTATATTTGGATCTTTTTGGTTCACAAGTAAGGTTTTAAGTGGGTATGTCGAAGCTTACTTAAGGAGGTCTTCTTGGCATGACCCTCTAGAAACAACAATCTAGCACCTCTATGGTTAAATATCCCTAGCATGAAAATTTGGGCTTTGTTGAAAAAGAGAAACCACTTTCTATTCAAAGACAAGGCTCAAATGGATGCGCATCTCTGCATATCCTTAGAATTTATTATCTCATAGTTGATCTCAGATAAGCTTAGCTCTAAGTAAAGGAACTTCTCAGCCATGAACAGGAAGTTTTCTGAAAGATGGCCTCATATTAAGGCTCTCCCCAATAAAGAAGTCAGTAGAATTAAAAGAATCAGACCAATGCTAAATGCTCCCCAGCTTAATTTCTACGGAGCTTCTTGGGTAATCTAGGCTTAGCCCAGATAGGGGACTTGTAAGAATATATATATATATATATATATATATATATATATATATATATATATATATATCCACGAATGACCAAAAGTAGGGTCAATGGGACGCACCCGTATATATATATATATATATATATATATATATATATATATATATATATATCCACGAATGACCAAAAGTAGGGTCAATGGGACGCACCCAAGCCTTTAATTTTCGAATTGCATCTAAGAATTTGGTGGAAGCCATGGGTTTGGTTGAAGATCACAAACTATCCGGGTATTTAAACATTTGCCACTTAGAGAGAGGATATTCGCATATCTCCATAGAGGAAATGCTCAAAGGCTGGATTCCAATTTGGAGAATAGATTATATGCTCAACTAGACAAGAGAATTTGCTAACCGCTGACTTTCAAATTGGACTTCAAAGTATAGGATGCTAAAAACTTTAGCCTGATAAAATCTCTGATTAAGAGCTTGGAATGCTAAGACACTCCATAAGGATTTGAAGGAAAGACTGAAGAGGACCACAAATTCCAAGGATCTTCAAAATATGGTCGTCTATGTGCTTCATAAGCATGATTGTCCTATTCACTTGCAAGCCATTGTCGCTTCCTTGCTCATGGGACAGCTTAATAAGGTGGAAAAAGAGATTGAGGAATGGCACAATAAAGTGGTAGGAATGCACGAATATGTGAATAAATTATACCTTGAGCAAGATTGTTTCATATATCTTGTTGTTAGTGAACAAATTACACCTTGCGCGGGCCTCTTCCCCAATCTTACTTGAGTGCAGAAACGGTAGCAGCCATGAGCAATGCATCTAACACGCCTATTTTCCCTGACAAACGGTATCGTGGCAAATTCGCTGAGGTAGAAGTCGAATATTTGAACTAGAAGAATGCAGCGTCTATGGCACAGTTAGTAGAGCCACTATATGAGCAAAATAGGACTGGGTTGGTTTCAGGAAAACAAGTGATGAGGAAAGGAATCACCATTAAGACAATAGAGATTTGTCAAGTTATGTAGATGACCACAAATAATGTTTTCTATTGCTATGGACAGAATAACATATAATGCATCAATGATACAATGTATTTCATACCAATGCCTTTTCTTCCTTGAGCTCCAAGATACCGTCTCACAATATCACTCATCACACACTGCTATCCAATCCTATTCAATGTTATATAGCAGCAATGGGTTAGAAGGTATAATATAGCCCTCTATGGCATATGTTTCATGAGACAAATAGGTTGTTGCTATGAGTATGGAAGGTAAGTTTTCTTCTAGATGCAATGAGAAGTTTTAAAATGGAAATTTTTGAGTGTGCATTACACTGAAGGCCATTGTGTGGATGGATTCTGCTTAGGGAAGCAAAGGAAAAGATTTCCTATTAATTGTCAAGTCCAAACATTGAGTCTTTAGTTTTGCACTATGACTTATGAGTCTAAGTCAGGGAAAATTTTAGAAGAGTAGTTTTCTTCGTTGGATGCCAAAGAGAAAAATGAATATTTTACAATTAGCATGAAATTTCATGGTTTAGAATGCATTCCACACAAGCAGAGGGCTCAAATCAATAACCTGTTGTGAAGTTTTCAATCTATGTTAATGAGTTTATATAATTTGATTTTTTTTTAAATATTTCTATGGCAACCTAACAATTTTGTAAAATGACCTAGGTGAAAAATGTTAGAAAACATTGAATTTGGTATTCTTTTTATATGAAATTAAAATAATATAATGCATAAGTTTTGCAAAAAAAAAAAAATTTAATTAAATTTGTTTTGATAAATTTATCAGTAAATTTAAAAATAAAATGATTGTTGGTTGGCATTGCCATCATAAGATAGGGAAAGTGCGAGATCTATAGGGTCTTTGGATATAGGAAGGAAACCAAGATGTATCAAAGTGAGCCATGAAACATTTGAAGCTAAAAGAAGTGCCCCATCAAGGTGAAATCAGCACTCAAGATGTTCATGGTAGAGTCAAAGGTTGTTTATGCTTGTTAGCAAAAATATTTGAATACACCTCAGTATCGATTTTAACCTATCATCACCCTATTCACCAATTTTCACTAACATCATTCTAAACCTTAATGTCATCCCTAATCCTGTCATCAATTAACATCCCTAGCCAATCTACTATTCACACTATTGCTCCCTTAGCCAATTTATCCTATACCTATCATGACCTTATCCCATCCACCAACAATAAATCCAAGTTTAATCACTCTAATTAATCATGTTAATTAGTTTCATAAATTAAATAAATCAATATTCATCACATCACCTTTCTATCTTAAATCAATGACATCCTCAATCATCTCCAAATCCGAAAGTCTTACACCAAATATAATCACCCCAAATTGGCAATCAACCAAATCCCAATGTTAATTAGCCATAAAATCCCAAGGCAATCCCATGCCTTCCCAACCTCTCTCATTTAATGAGGAAGTTGACTCATTATCAACCCTTGATCTTGGATCAAGGTCAAAGGTTCACATTCATTCAAAAAATCTATAAATTGACACGCACCCCTCTATTCTAAACAAGTCTAAGTTGCCTAACAAAGTTCTATCAATTTAAAAATCCATCATCAACGTCAAGCCATCATCCAATCAAGATATCAAGCCATTGACAAGGGGTGACACTCCCAATTTTCTTGAGTGAATCCAATTGAGCACCCACATCCACAAATCTGAGCACAATCAACACATCAAAGGAGAGATATTCATGGTAAGTGAGGTATATTTCTTTTAATTTTGTTCAATCTAAGGTATTACTTTAATTAGGGTAGGAATCTGGTCATTTAAAGCTTCTAATGTACTAATCCTAGTTTTACATGTGCACCTAATGGGACAAACCCACAATCCTTTGCTTGTTTTCACTTGTTAGGTCTTAGTAGCTTGGATAGTTTTGCTTTTGGAGCTGATTAGGGTCAAAATTAGGCTTATTTTAGTAAATTTAGCTTCAAATTTCTATTCCCATACTCTTAGCGATTTCATACTATGAAATAGTAAATTTGTACTATAAAATGGCAAATTTGTGCTGATAATTGATGATTTCATCATGTAGAGTGGTTTATGTCTCTTTGTAGGTTTTGTTTATGTAGGTCTAAGTTTTAGCCAAAATTTTTTGAGTATTGGTGAATTCATACTAAACTTCGATGAATCTGTCTCAGGTATCTTCCATGTTTTCTTGTTTTAATTTTTTGCTATCGATGAATTCATTATGTGTTTTGATGATTTTGATTTAAGAAATGGTAAATTTGTGTTTAGTATTGGATAATTCATTAGTGATTTTACACTAAACAATGAATTTGTGCCAAGAAATAATGAATTTATACTAAGGAATGGAAAATTTGTATTGAGTAATGGTGAGGTTGTCCCTATAGAGGCTATCTTCTGGAGGCCATAACTTTTGACTCGAGTATCTATTTAACCTCTCATTCACACCAAAAATAAGATATCAAAATAAGCATGTAGCCATGAATATATTTTTCCATTGTGGTTTGATGTATTTAGCTTAAAAATCACATATTTCATTTTTTTTTCATTTTGAATCTTTGATTGAACACATGCATGTTAGATATTTGTTGTTTTGCATGTTATTCTTCCTTAATTTTTTATCATTGACTTGTAGTGTTGATATTTGATGTATTCCATGCTCCTAACCCTCTTGTGCAGTTGAATATGCTTTTCAAAAACCTCTAACCAATAAAAATACTAAGAACCTTCTTGCAGGATTGCTTGCTATAAAATCACACAATCAAAGTAAACACACTTCTTAAAAATTTAAGCCTAAAATTATTTATGTCTATTTACTTATCTTTCACTTAGATTTTTCTTGTGTGTTTTTGTAGACTAAGGTCATGTATGCTCCTCTCTCACGCTGAAAGGTGATCTTGGGAATCATAAATGTCCTAGGACTTTATGTCCAATCCTATTTATAATTTATGTATGCTCTTCCCTCATACTAAAAGGCAAACTTGGGAATTAGAAACAACTTGTGCCCCTTTTATATTAATATTTTTAGGGTTTTGAGACTGGGATTCCATGACCTAGCTTAAAGACAAACCCCGTATTCTAGAATGGTATATAAATTCTTGGGGAGTTGTCATTATTGGCTAAGTGGTTATATATTATACTAGTGTCATGAAGTGAGGGGGTTTCATCCTTTAATACTAGTCCCTTGACAACACCTTTACATCATGCACTTGGACCTCATCGTATTGAAAGGTATATAAAGGGTTCACCTAGAGTAACCTATTAATCCTAGCCTAAGATCATTTGGTTGTATGTTGCATAATGGTGCAAGTAACACAACATTCCCCAGGATCACCCACCACATAATTTTTAGGGTGCTATATGTGGGCCACTAGTCGGTTTCACACCTACTTGAATAATCTAGGTTATACTTGATGCTTTGATTACTCCCTTTGTGCATGATTTATTTAAAATCCCATCTAATGGCACCTCAAACAAATAATGATTGTCCTTTCAGTTCATATATGTTACATCTTGATGGTATTAATAGCTTTGTGACCCAAGTAAAACTCCCATCCATTAGTTATAGTCTCCATCATGATACCCCCCATCACTACCACAAAGAGAAGATTTTATAGGAATTCCAATCCTCAAATCAAACCATACTTGATAAAATCCAACAACTTAGTCAAAAGGGTATGAACCTAGCATCCCTTGTCAAACTACCATCACCTAATCAATCCTATGACTATCAACCCCATCCAAAGTCCATTAATCATCCAAACCTTAAGCCATACCAATACAAAAACTAAACATCAAACACCTTAGGACCTAACCATCAACCATCACATTCTATTCCAGCTTCTAATTTATGCAAGCTACACTTTACCAAACATTAGAAGAAATGGGATGAGAAACAAGCCCTAAAATGACAAACCCACAAATGAAAAGTGTGTGATTAACCCTTGTTCAATCAATACCCCACCAATTAGGCTCATGAACCTCAACTATCCAATAACATCCCATCATCACCATTCCAAGGAACATCTTCTATCAAAGAACCAAGTGCATCCATGTCAGAGAATCACTAGCTAGAGATATGACAAGATCCCTTTCTAAATACTGATCAAACTCCTCCACTTCCAAATCAAGGTCATGACCCACCTCTAATATTTGATGAACCCATAATTGACCAATAATTATTTTATGACCATGACCTACCACCCATATTTGATGAGCCCATCATTCATCCACCACCCATCTTTGATCAACCACCTATCTTCAACAAACCCATCTTTGGTAAAACCATCTTTAATCAACCCATTTTGGACTAATCCATATTTGACCCACAAGATGTACTCCACATATTTGACCAACATGATATCCTTCCAATCTTCAACCAACCCATGTCTAACCAAGATGACCTACCATCTATTGGCTCATCACACAATCCCCTATTTCCTATTAAGACCTCAAACACCATGCCTCATGTAAATGAGGTAATTTTAGACAACAACATCCAATATGTCCTCCATGCAACAAAACACCTTATTTATCTCGAAAGTATTCGCATGCCTAATATCAATAATAGGAAAATAAAACCAGTAGTGTATCATCTTAGATCAATAACATTTGTCAAATCCCGCCTCCTTATAGAAGAGGAAATCAACAACAATAATTACTCATGGTTATAAGGGGACAAACTCACATATTTTTTCCAAAGTAGAAAATACTCCATCACAAACAAAATTTGTAAAATCATGAATTACAAAGGTGGAGGCCTTGGCCTCCATGGGTAAGGAATCATCAAACCTATCCATATTTGTGTAAACAAAGGCTTTTTGGCATCAAATCCAAACCATCTACAATAAAAATGTGAAATTGTCAATGAAACTTCCATGTTTTCTGAAGCAGCTTCACCTAACACCAAGATAGGATCCTCTCATAGTCCCTATGAAGATCGTGCTACCACCAATCCTTTCATCAACACCACTACTCATTTCCACCATCTTGACATTTAATCTCGGCGCCCATTGATTGGGATTGACAAAGTCACATACCATCAGATTTATTTCATAACAATCAAACAATCACATAATTCATGACTAACATCTTGTTAGAAATCATATAATAGGTTTCAAATCCAACTTCGATGCCTTAGCATATTATGACGAACAAGATGAGTTGCTCAAGCATAATCAATCCTATAATTAAAATAATCAAATTCAAACATCAATGTCTCTAGTGAAAACCTTTTTGAGGAAGTATCGATCCAAAATAAAAATTAAAATCAAGAAATCAATCTCTCTCCTCTGCTAAAATAGCCACACGACATCTTTGCATCATTTTTTGCAAACACCATCAATATAGTAAAATATCTTCCAATCATCCAATTTGCATCTATTATTAGTCTCACAAAATGTGAGATTGTTGATCCCAGTCCCCTTTCACATCATGACACCTATACATATCCATGCAATCATAGAATCTCTCCAAATCCTTCACATAACCAACACACATCCTCCAACTAATACACCTTATGATTCACCCTCCTTGGCAGCACCCTCTATCATAAGGGATACAAAAGTATCCTAATCAATCCAGAGGAAGCATTAAAAATCAATGAATTTCACAACAACATATTTCACAATGACATATTTGGAGTACATACTTGAAAGTTCATAAGATGAAAAAAAATAAAAAAAATCAAGAAATGAAAAAGATAATTAATCATCCACATGTGAAAGCCATTCTTATGGTGCCTTGGGAAAATATCATGGTGAAAACTAGTTTCTGACATCATGTGTAAATAAGTTATCTAAAATTACCCTACACTTGGGGTTTAAATTCAATCCATCCATCCAAATATCCTCCACTATCCCCATATTTATCCCAATATGGCCATTGTTCTTCCCATCTTGACCTTGATAAGGAAGTGGAAGAAGTCTTGAGACTTCTTTTAGGATATCTTGGCACATCTATAGAATGGCAGATCAACGACTAGATACATCTTTCTTATGTAGCATGGTTCGTGGGGGTCCATCACCACCACCATCATCATCCCTAATATTCATCTTCTTCAATCATCTTCATCTCCACCATCACTCCCTCATCATTCCTCATCATCCTTAAACCTCACATTTTCATCCCTAATCATCTCATATCCATCTTTATTCATCCCTAAACCTCTTGTATCCAAACCCCAATCATCCTTAATCCTCTCATATCCATCCCTAATCCATTTGTATCCATCCCTAATTATCTCTATTTTTATTTATCCATCCCTAACCATTGTTCTGAGTCCATTTCATCCACCACCAATGACTTCCCTAGTGCTAGAACAAGTGTTTCATTTATAGTACCCTATGGTAATAAAATTATATATATATTTTTTAAAAATTAAAAAATTTCAAAAAATATATATAATTAGAAAAATATAAATTCAAAAAAAACAACATAAAATCCAAAAATTCAAAAAAAAAAAACAACATAAAATCCAAAAATCCAAAAAAAAATAGAAAATCTATAAAAACTCAATCAAATCAAAAGAAACAAAAACCATCTGCATTTTTTATATGTATAATTTATTTGTTTGTTTATGTGTTATCTTTATTTTTACATCAATGTCAGTCCTTTGACACATGATAATAATGACATAATATTTTTTCATATCATGGTGCATCCTGTCATATGCTATATCAAAAATAAGGTTGCTCAAACAATCAGAATTCATGCAAGCTTGGTAGCAAGTTCCCATCATCATCTCAACACCCTTTTCTAAATACACATTTATTCTAACTAACAATCCATATCTAACTATCTAATTATCAATCATTTTTCCTCATATCCAATTTGATTATAGCATGAATATCAATCCATGATCACTAGGGGCATCCTTGTGTTCCCATATTTTTTTGCCTTCTTCATTCTATGATGAGCCATTGCACATCACACAATCATCCATCAACAAGATCATCACATCATCAATCCTTTCCATTGTTTAAATCCATGAGTTATGCTTGCATTTAATAAATAGTCAATCAATAATCCATCAATTCACATCAAAGTGTGTAGCTTCATTAGGATATATCATTCTTTGATCTACTCCCTTCCATTTATCATTTTTTTGAGAAAATCAAAGCTCATAGATTTATCATTGGTATATATTGTTACCAATCCACTCCTTTGCATATATCATTGCTTAGGGTAAATCACATTAATGAAAGCATGAAAACCTTAGCTCAAGTGAGGTAATTGTAACCATTCATATTATCATATATTTTTATTCATATTTATCATCATATTACACACTCATCACATCCTGTTATAACCCAACCCCTCTTTTTTCATCATCCACCCTCCATATTAACCTTCATTCTTCCATGCTAACATCCCTCTTCTCATTTCAAGATCCCATCCTCATCTTTTATCCCCACATGGCCTCTCGAGGGGGCATCATACCTAACCACTCATCCATTCTTTTCATCTATTTCCCTGCTACCACATCACTTGGGGCATCCTCATGTGCTCATTTTTTTACTTCTTCATTATTTTAAAGGTCATTACTCCACTAAACTTATTTGTAATGTCCCCCTTTTTGGCATAACTTGCTTATGGACCCTTAGCTTGGTTTTGTTTGCACAAGGCTAAGAGAAAGAAAGAGAAGGGAACTATGAGGGGGCTATTCAAAGAGCAAAAAGGTGAAAAGTACTTAAGTATTCTAATTTTCAGTTGAGGTAGGCAAAAAGTGTTTTTTATCTAATTTTCACTTAAGTTGGGACCTTTTTAGGGTCATGGTCACGTGGGCCTAAAGTGCTTTAATAAGTAAGATTGTAATATATCTTTTAAAAAAAAAGGTAAACTCTTCCTCTCTATTTTGGGTGCCACATTTGAAGGAGGGATATAAAAGGAAAGGGAAGGTTCATTTGAAAAGGTTATGCATTTTGGATATTAAAATTATTTCACAAGTATGTCAATCTTATTCACCACACCTTGAAGATGAAAATCTTCAAGTGTGTTACAGTTTTGGGGATGAAAACCTCCATACCTACTTTCAGGGCACCTTTACTCAAGGGATGTAGTTGTGTTTAAATTTTACATAGTTGTATGCAAGTGTATCTACAAAGGTGTTTTTAGACATCACCTTCATCAAGGATCATTAACAAACCCTTCTGAGAGATGAAAATTCATGATTTATAGGTCAAAGAGGTGGGCAAACTTAGTTTGAGAAGATTTATTAATTTTGGAGGCCATCCCAAGGGTGGTGACTTTCTTGGGGGGGGTGAAGACCCCTCTCAAGAGGGAAAATTATCTTTAGAACCTACTTTTAGGGTCAAATATAATTTTGATAATTTATTTCATCAATTGGCAACTTATTATGGATCGAATTACAGGGTTGGAGGGTCATTCCATGCCTTAGTATTATTCAGAAATTTAATATATTATTTGGCAACTTGGGTGACTTGATTGGAGAGGTTCAAAAGGTGGTTAGAAGGGAAAATCCAAGAAATAAACATCATATTTATTTCCTTAAATTTTCCTAAGTGTGGTGACTCATTTGTGGAGGGGTTTAAGGGGTTTCATGAGTGGAAAACATGACTGTTCTTTCACATTAAAAAATTAGAATATTTGTAGGGGTATTTTCACCTACTTTGCCAATATATATTGGTAAAAAAAATTATATTGCTTTCAGTTTATTTTCAGCTATTTTTGGATATGTTTGAGCATGTGTTTACTTGGAAATTCTATAAATTTTCCAGCTAGGGTTTGTTGGTTTTGTGGATCATATTTTTAGTTAATTGGTAATTTTATTCAAGGGTTTGTTGGAAAACCCCAACTAGGTCTAATTATTCCAGTTGGGGACATTACAGTGGTATCAAAGCCATAGCTTGGCTATATGTGGGATTCAAGGTTTATATCAAGCAATAACATAGACAAGGGAATAATTGAAAGTCTTACTCAAGCCCAAGATCTTGGGAATCATCCCCTCAAGGTGAAGGACCAGCCTTTAGTTTATTGGGATTTGATGGAAGATTATGATGAGTACTTGACACTTGCACCATAATACATAAAGGGAAGGAACTTCAAGTATTGGCTAGGTTGGAGATATGGCAAAGGGCACCATGAGCATATAGATATGCATGATGACTTAGGGAAGATAGTTCTTCCAAATTTTGATGGTGATCCATGTATTTTGGTGAGAGATTGGGTTGACAAGGTGAGTGAGTACCTTGATTTGAGGCCTAGGGGTAGAAGGGAATTCTTAAGTTTTGTCAACCAACATTTGGATGGGGTTGCCCATGAATGGTGGCATCATTGATGGGAAATACAAGGGTACAACACCATTGGGTCACATGAGGAATTCTTTGAGAGAAGCATGGATGAGTTTAGTAAAAAGAGGGAGCCATCAAAACCAAAATCACTAAGGGAATGAAGTAAGGGTTTTCAGTTGGATGAAAGGCATCCATTAAAAAAATTAAATGATCCTATTTTCAAATTGTACAAGGGGAAGCCACTTCACAAGGTTGTTATACACCAAAATTCAATCAGTTATGTGCCTATTATGAAGGACAATCAACTGGGATTGAAATTAAAAAATTTAAAGAATTAAAGGGAACATAAAAATGGAATAGAAGGGCAGGCACCAAAGGAAATACAATCAGAAAATTGGGAGCAATGAAATGAACATATGAATATGAACAAAATTGAAATTGAAGGAGAATTACATGAAATAAAAGAGGACAACCAATAGGTGAAAAAGAAAGAGGTGATTGCTACCCTATCTAGTGATACTAGACACCATGTTTTCCATATGAAAGGAATTGTTATAAGAAAAAGGGTAATTATGTCAATGGATAATGGAGCCACTCACAACTTCATAGATGCTAAAATAGTTGCAAGACATAGGTTGCTCACCAAGGATATTGGTGGACTTAAGGTAACTATGGAGGATGGCTCCTCCATATCATGAATTTCCCGTACCTTAAAATTAATATTAATCATGGGTGTATATAACTTTGAAGGATATTTCAATGTGATAGACCATGGGGGGATAGATATTGTGCTTAAATCCCAATGGTTTCAATACATTGGAGAGTACACTCATAATTTACAAGAATCAAAACTGAAATTTATGGAAACCAACAAGGAAATTGTTATTCATGGTTTACATAATGGGCCACCCATGTTGGTGACCTCAAAAAGGATGGAAATATCTTTTCATAAAGGGTAGCCAAGTAAAGAGTTCCAACAAACTACGCAGTAACCAATGGGGTTGCAAAGGCTTGACATTAATGGGGAAGTTACAAAAAAATCAGGACTTCCAAGTTTGAAACAAAGATAAGTTATTCAATGAATTCATGAGCCTATAAAAGGTCAAAATTTAAGATTGAACAAAGATATCCTAATAGAAAGTTATGCCAAGAAAGGAAGTTTGTGTATTGTCCCTTTTCATGTATCATTTTCCTTGTCTAATTTTAGATTGCAAGAAGAAGCTTGGAGGAAACACTTTTTGTTGTGTCTTGTTAAGGAAGCACATGTCCAAACAAAATGGAACATAGCAAAGAGGTACATTGAAAGATTGATTACAAGAAGGAAAGAACAAGGATACACCTTGCATACAAAGTAAGGAGAATCAGATTTCTTGATGGGCAAACAATTGATTTGTCAACTTGGTAAGCATTCAATGTTTTCTCTTCGTGATTGGTCCCTCATTACCTTGGTTACAAAGTTTGTGCTATCATTAAAGTGGAGGTAAGGGACACTTAAGGATAATAATAAGTCTAACAATTAAGTTCAAAGAAAGGACATGACAAATACCCCTCATGGCTATGGGATCCAGGTGAGCTCTATCAACATAATGTTTCCATCATGTAGAGGGCCAACATGAGAAAGGAAGTAGACAAGTAATATCATGAAACATGGATCAAATTAGCTACTATTTTTTATATTTTTGGTTTGTATTATTTTAATTTATTAGTCACCTTGGTAAGGATGGGCACTAAGAAGGTGAACTTGTCACTTTCCAACACTATGGGGATGGTACAAACATATAGTAATGGTTTTCCCACCACAAGAAGGAGAGATTGGGAGAGAGAAAGGTCTCACTACCACCAAGTTAAGATAAATCATGATGACATAATTTTATAAGTGTTGTTAAAAACTAATGCTTTTTCTAACATGTTTGCTTCATGTGAGGGTTCAATAGTGATATCACTTACCAAGGCTAAAAATTATACAATGGATATGGTAATTTTCAAAGTGGTAGGTAATGAGATTGTTTTGCATGGTTTGAGTGATAGAGAGGTCCCTTCTTCTACAAATAACATTTTAATATGATGTTTCATTAACATGTGGGAGATTGAAAATAAGGTTGCCACTAGACATCAAATGCAGCCCCTTAATTACAAATTAGAACCCTCTACAAGGCAATCAATAATGGTAGCAAATTCTGATTTTTGTCATGCTTGTTTTGGGAAGGTTGAGAGGAGATTTGATTGCCATGGGCAACCCAAAAATTGCTTTGGGAAGAACCCTATTCCTTCTTTCAAGAGTGGAAATGGAGGTGTTTTAAGGAATATGAGACCCCTCTTGGATTTTGAATGGGTTAAAACTACAAGTAGTTGTTCACAAGGTTCAAATGGCAAGAAAGTTGGTCTTTTTGCTTACAAAAGAATGTTAAACATAGCTGGGCTTACCTATGGATTCTTTTGGGTGTCAAAAGAGATTTATTTTGCATATGGCAGCCAAGGGAAAGAGCTGGGAAAAGATGTTTGAAGTATGAATTTGTGGGTTTGAAATTTTATGAGTCAATAAAATAAGTCTAACCACATAAAGGAATTAATAATTGGCACTTTACGGGCATGCTACAACTCATGATGGGGAAGACACATACCAAGGTATATTATGAAATCTACCATAGAAAAATCTAATTTTAAAGGGTAGGTACATTAGTATGTAGATGGTCAAAAATATGATATTTTGGGTAAAATCTAGTCAGTGGTGTATTTTGGAAATGTTCATGATGAAGCATGATTTTGGCTTTATAGAGCATGGGAAGTACAATCATATATTGTGGGTTGGTTGAGGCTTCTATTTGATCAATTTAAAGTACTTCCTATGCATAAGGGAGTTGATATAAGGAAGTCAAAGAGGACTAGCATGCCACATGTTTTGGGACACACTCAAGAGAGGTTGCATCTATATGCTATGTGCACTGAAGGTGAGTTTCTTGATGAGATTATTTTTACCTATTTCTAAATGTTGGAGACATATTTTGAGGGCACATTGATCATTATGAGAGGTTACATCAAAGGCAAACTAGTATGGCATGTGTTATTTCTTTGGGAATATGAGGACTCCTTGAAAGGTGGTCATGACACCTTGATTTCATGGGGGAAACCTATAATATACAAATTTAACAAGTTAGGAATTCAAATTGGAGCTTCTTTTCAGTGGGAAGCCATTTCGGTTGGTAAGGGCATCATGAAGAATGTGGGGACAACCCCATGGCAATTAGAATTGCTTAAGGACAAGTAATTTTGGGTGGAGAGGATTGCAATGTCCCCCTTTTTGGCATAACTTGTTCATGGACCCCTAGCTTGGTTTTGTTCCTATAAGTCTAAGGGAAAGAAAGAGAATGGAACTATGAGTACGATATTCAAAGAGCAAAAATATGACAAGTATTTACGTATTCTAATTTTTAGTTAAGTTATGAAAAAAGTGATTTTTATCCAATTTTCACTTAAGTTGGGACCTTTTGAGGGTCATGGTCACTTAGGCCTAAAGTGATTTTATAGAAAGCTAGTAATATATTTTTTTTTTAAAGGAAAAGGTAAACTCTTCCTCTCTATTTTGGGAACCACATTTAGAAGAGGGATATAAAAGAAAAGGGAGGGCTCATTTGAAAAGGTTATGCATTTTGGATATTAAAATTATTGTGTAAGTATGTCAAGCTTGTTCACCACATCTTTAAGATGAAAACCTTCAAGTGTGTTAGGGGTTTGGGGACGAAAACCTCCATACTTAGTTTTAGGACTGCTCTACTTAAGGGTTGTAGTTGTTCTTTAATTTTGCATAATTCTATGAAAGTGGATCTATAAAGGTGTTTTTGGATACCACCTTCATCAAAGATTATTACAAATCCTTCAAAGAGCTAAAAATTCATGATTTGCATGTTAAAGAAGTGGGTGAACTCGGTTTGAGGAGCTTTATTGATTTTAGAGGCCATTCCAAGGGTGGTGACTTGCTTTGGGAGGGTGGAGACCCCTATCAAGAGGGAAAATTCTCTTTGGAACCTTCTTCTAGGGTCAAAGGTAATTTTAATAATTTATTCCAGCAATTGGCAAGTTATTATGGATTAAATTCTAGGTTTACAGGGTCATTCCATGTCTTATTATTATTCAAAATTTTAATATATTATTTGGCAACATGGGAGACTTGATTAGAGAGGTTCAGAAGGTGGTAAGAATGGCAAATTACAAAAAATAAATATCAAATTTATTTCCTTAAATTTTTTAAAGTGTGGCAACTCACTTATGGAGTGTTTTAAGGGGTTTCATGAGTGGAAAATATAGTTGTTCTTTCACATAAAAAAATAGAATATTTGCAGGGGTATTTTTAGCCACTTCACCAATATATCTTGGTCAAAAAAGGTACCTTACTTTCAATTTATTTTCAGCTATTTGTGGAGCTATTTTAGCGTATGCTTGCTTAGAAATTCTATAAATTTTTCAGCTATGGTTTATTAGTTTTGTGGATCAGATTTTCAGTTAATTGGTAATTTTATTCAAGGATTTGTTGGAAAACCTTAACTAGGTCTAATTATCCCAATTAGGGACATTACATTCTTCCCATCATAATGCCCTTTCAAAGAGGAGCAAAATATAGACACCTAAAATTGGACACCTCAGTGTTGATTTTAACCTGTCATCACCTTATTCACCAATCTGCACTAACATCATTCTAAAGCTTGACTTTTTCCTTAATCCCATCATCTATTAACATCCCTATCCAATCTAATATTCACACCATCTCTCCCTTGGCCAATTAATTCTATAACTATCATGACCTCACCCATCCCACCAATAATAAAATTTGTATTAATCATGTTCATTAGTTGATAATATAATCCATGCACATTTCATATTTTCATAAATTAAATAAATCAATATTCATCACATCACCTTTCTATCTCAAATCAATGACATCATCAATCATCTCTAAATCCCAAAGTCTTACACCAAATACAATCACCCAAAATCCAAGGCAATTAACCGAATCCAATGCCAATTAGTCACCAAATCCCAAAGCAAGCATATGCGTTCCCAACCTCCCTCATTTAATGATTAAGTTGATTCATTTTTAACCCTTGATCTTGGATCAAAATCAATGGTTCACATTCATTCAAAAAATCTATAAATTGACACTCACCCCTCCATTCTAAAAAAGTCGAAGTTTGTTAATGAAGTTCTGCCAATGTATAAATCCATTATCAACATCAAGCCATCATAAAATCAATATATCAATCCATTTAAAATTAGAGACATGCTAAATTTCTTGTGTGAATCCAATTGAGCACCTACATCCATAAATATGAACACAATCAACACATTGAAGGAGAGATATTCATTGTAAGTGAGGTATATTTTTTCTCCTTTTGCTCAATCTCAAGTATTTATTTAATTAAGGTAGGAATTTGGTTATTTTAGGTTTCTAATGTATTGACCCTAGTTATACATGTATCCAACAATAAATTTATACACTTCATAGCTTGAAATTGGAGAATATGGTAAGAATAACTAAGAAGATCCTCAATTAATTAGTACTGCCAATGGATGGATAATGGAGAAATTCATTATTCATTCATAAATGGAACCATTCATTTGAGATTTTATAGTGATTTGGCTTAAGGGTGGTAGCACATGAAAATAGATTTGATACCAAACATGCTAATAGGTTGTGCCTAAATGAGTAAGAAATGAGCCAAAGATAAAATCCCATAAGGATTCTTTGCTATGATGGGAGCTAAATAATGAAACCTATTTATGTAGAAGTCACATATAAGTGGTATTCATCATAGGAACTACTTTTTTTTCTTGCAAGATGTCAAAAAAATTTATCAAAGGCATGTAGTAGAATATAAAACTTGCATAATAAATTGTGGAAATTTTCACCACCAACATACAATGGAAGCTCAGTCACAAATGAATCATGATGGTAGGCATCCAAAAGTATTTATGTTTTCACTTTTTGTATGATAACACAATGGTTTGATTTTTTATGTATTTATTATTTGGAAAGGTATCTCTATTTAGGGAAAACTATAGATCATTAAGGATATTATGGGTGAGGAACTAACATGGAAAATATTTAAGCATAATTTCAAGAAGTATCTTTTTTAACACTATGTTAAGCAACAAATCTACGAACTTACTTTTAGGTAAGGTGCTATAATTTTGGATGAGTTGGAATAAAAGCTTTCATAGTTTTTACAAAATGTGGACTACATAAGGGATGAATAGCTCAAGACAAGAAAAATTGTCAATGGATTGAATGCAATAATTTCAAAACTCCTTGAAAGCATGGAACCAAAAATTTTCAATAAGCCATTGGAAGGCCAAATACTTTAAATATTAAAATGAAGGCAAGAAAGAGATGTAGAAGAGAATTTGAGACAATCAACTTCAAAAAGGAGAAAAAAGATGAGGTTTTCAATTATATCCACAACAATATTAGAAATAATTTGCACCACCAACCTAAGAAGAATACAACCTCTACCAAAGTAGATATGTGCAAAAGGTGATGCATGAGCATCCAAGGGTTAGTGCTATCTTGCAACAACCAAAAATAGAGTGACGATTGTTCGTGTAATTATTTTTTATGTTTGTCATTTTTGGAATGGTAAATATGATCCAAGGTAATATCATTACTCTTAAACTTTAGTAACATCAATAACATTAGAAATTGATCACTTTTAGATAGCTACATGGTTCCAAAAAATTTGGTTTAGTCTCTCATCCTTAAATAGAATCCGAGAAGTCACTACATGCATTTAAGAGATAAAACACATAGGTTATGGGGCAAAGGAAAAAAAGGAATAAATAACTTATATAAACTTAAATATGATTGCATATTTGGATTCCTCTTGAAAATTTGTGTGATTTCGAAAAAAACCATTTCAATCTGAGTTTGTATGCAAACATTATGGCCTTTGGAAGCTAGAGGACTTTGTATGGTGACAAAACCCCATGTGTATATAGAGTGAATGTTTTTAAACCATAATGGAAAAAACATAACCACCACTAGTAGTTTTCAAACCATAGTGGCGAAAACATAACTTACACTAGTGGTTTTTCAATCAGTGGTGATTTCCCTTGCATAAAGTGATAGTTTTGCTTGTTTGTTATACAAAAAAGGTAACAACCTAGAATGAAAAATGGTCGAATATTAAGCATTCCTAAGCCATCAGGGAAGGTGAAGAGACATTGTATAAGGCAAAGGAATGTCAAGAAAGATTTGAATTGTATAGAGGGGTGTGTTACATCACTCAAGAGAGATCCAAGTTAACAATAAGTGAACTCCAAAAAGAGAGAAGTCAAAGTGTGAGAGTAACCAGTCCATGAGAGACTATGTATGCATGTTCTTCTTCATGTTTATGTTTGAGTAAGCCTATATAGGCATGTGTGAGAGTAAGATAGAGTGTGTGTGCATTAAATTATATATATTTTTAAGATGAATTCAATGAATATGATGTGTTAAAATGTGTCAAGTCTAAGAGTGTGCTCATGTATGTCCATGAGAGAGTATTAAACCCAATCAACACATAGATAAAAACAATCCTTAAGTGTACCCCCTCTCTTTTTTATGCACCATTTTGTATCAAATCAAGGTATTTTCTTATTGAATTGAGTGTGTGAGTATCTTGTATGAGTCAGTTGTAGGAATTGAAACAGAAATTTGCTTGAGTTAGTTGCAAGTTTTGAAAGAGAAGATTGCATAGGAGAGAAGAAAATCTTATTTTAGGTGTGAGAGAAGTCTTGAAAGTGTAGAATAAGTTTGAGAGTCTCTTGTTTGATTCTATTGTAGGTTGTGAAAGTGAATCCTAATTGTTGAGCATGATATGTCACACAAAGGAAGAAGATCACTATAGGTAGAAGACTTGGCTGAGATGTTGAATGGAGTCCAAGAAAGATTGTAAATGATAGAAGATGCACAAAGTAAAGATGTTGTAGTTGTAAGTGAAGAATAAGAAATTTTAGAGAATTCGGTATCCGTACAATTGAAGTTGGATGTCTTAGAGAGTGGACCAGTTAAAAGAGAAAAGAGACCAACAAAGGTTAAGATGAAGGGGTAAGCCAACTATTTTTATTTTTATTTTTGTTAAGTGGTAAAGAGATCGCAAATGAGCTCAAATCATGTAGTGGAATTAGAGATAATTTTTTAAGAGGATAATATTGAAGACCCCGCAAGGGTAAAAGTTGTAAATAAGATACTATGTGGAGTTTCATATGAGCATTGTAGAGTTCTCCAAGAGAGGAGACAAGGAAAAGGCAAGAAGAAGATAAGAAGTTGGTAGCATATGGTTTTTAAGTTGATAGTTCATGTTGTGAACCCAAGAATGCAATTAGATTAGTTACATAAGATTCATGTCTTGAGGCTTGAGGGATAATATAAGAAGAATAATATTGTGATGGAAGGCAAATGAGAAGGAATTTACCATGTGAGCAACTCAAGTCTACTTTGAGAAGTAGCAAGGAGAAGGATACAAGTGAGGATAATTAGCAAGGAGAATGATATGAGTGAGGAGAAGAAGGTTATCCTTAAAAAAAAAATAGAGTGAAATTTCCATGTAAGAATCCCAAATATGATTTAAAAAAATATCAAGGAGGAGGATAGATGTGAAAATCCATTAGAGGAAGGAATCCTCATGAAAGAAGATATGGATGTGATCAAGAACTAAAAGAAGGAGACCCATTGTTTGATGATGATAATGAGTTTGTGGTATCCCATAAGTGGGAAGAGTTAGAATCACTCTTGGTGAATGAAGATAGTGAATTTGTCTTTTCTCTTTTGGAGAGAAGGGTTGAGGACAACTAAGGAAAGACACATATTTGTATGAATTAAGTAATAGAGGTGAAAGAAGAGAGCAACCACGAGGAGTTACAGGTTTCCATGAAGGAGAAACTAGTTATAGATGAAGTACAAGCTAATTCACACAAGGAGAGTATGATTGAATACAATTCATGTGAATAAGAATTAAATAGGAAGAAGAATGAGGAGAGGGAATCCATGGATGTTGTTGAGAATGGGACTTTTGGAATCCATCATGTGAACACAAGTTGTAATAATCATACAAACAATGGAGAAGAGTTAGATTGTATGTCTATAAGGCATGATGAATTGGTTGAAGAAGTGTTTGTAGGAACTCTTGATTCCATTAATGTGTTTATTCAATGTGTAGGTCTAGTAACGGAGAAGATGGGAAAGAAGAGGACAAAGTGAGGTTCGGTCCAACATGCTCATTTGTATGAGAAGAAAAAAGAATATGTGGAATAAGAGGATAATATGGCAATGGTGGTTGAATATTTGGTTGGTAAGGATATACCAACAGTAAAATATTGTCTTCAAGTCATCATGGATATAAGAAGGAGTGGTAAAATGTGTGTACAAGAATATTCTCAAGAGAATATACAAGATAAAGTTCATTTGCATCAGCTAGAGGTGAGAAATAAGACTCTCACAAGATCAAGTGAAAGAGATTGTTAAGAGGAAGAAGACCTTCTCAAAAGGATAGAGGTGGATAGAGGAGATGCATCAAATTTTAATCTTGAGTTATGGATAAAGAGTATAATGGTGGCTGAAAAAGTCAAGAACTTAGTGATAAAGGTTGGTCCAAAGATTATTTGGATAAGGAGAGATGAAGAATGTCACTCATGTGGCATAGAAGCAAGAAAAGAGATATATATGGTGAACATATTCTACCAAGAGGAATGATAAATGAAAGTGGTGTTGCATTCATGGGAGTAAACCACATATGTATTAGTGAAGAAGATGAAGAGGATGATGAGATTCTAGTTGAGATAACTTTCCACAAGGACCTATATGACCTTTTTGAAGACATATTAAAGGATGAAAATGGAAAATAAGATGATGCTGCAGCAGAGTTGGAGGATTTTTTTTACATATAAACGAGTACATTGAGATTTGATGAGGTGAAAATTATCCTAGAGGCAGTATTAGAGGCTATGGATGATCATTTGGATGCCCAAATGTATGTTGAGTCTACTGAGGTAATAATGGAGACAAAAAAGAGTTGAGCCTAGATGGATGTGATTGGTTCAAAACCAATGAAGACTAAAGCAACAATGATGGTGAAGGCATTTGGTAGAGGAGGATAGACTATGGTGGGTCTAAACTCAAACAAATAAGGAGGAGTAAACAAAGATAAGAAAAAGAGGACATGTTGAAACTAGAAAGAGGAAGTTGGAAGTCAAAGAAAATTTGTGACAATAAAATGAAGTATTTAGAGTGTTAGAAGGGGATGCCATAGACATTAAGATTTATGGTCAAAAGAGTGGTTCTATCATGTATTCCATCTATATGATTAGGATCTCACATTTTTAAAATTTTAGGTGTCTGATGCAGAACCATCCAAGGGTTCATGCAATCTTGCATCAACCAAAAATAGAGTGGCATGTGTTCATATAGTCTTGTTTGTGTGTTTATTATTTTTGGTATGGTGAAGATGATCCAAGATAATATCATTACTCCTACACTTTAGTAGCATCAAACACATCAGATAAATATCATTTTTAGATAACTACATGGTTCCAAACAAGTTGGTTGAGTCTCTCAACCATCGATACAATTTAGGAAGTCATTGCATGCATTTGAAGCATAAAACAAATAGATTATGGGGAAAAGATAGAAATGGCATCAAGCTCTTTCATAAACCTAAATCTAATTATATATTTGGATTCCTCTTTAAAATTTTAGAATTTCAAAAAAAATCATCTCAATCTGTACTATCCCCAATCAATAGGGACTCTAGACAAACAAAAAGCTCTGATACCACTGTACTATCCCCAATCAATAGGGACTCTAGACAAACAAAAAGCTCTGATACCATTGTAATGTCCCTTACTTAGGGGCCCCTTTTTCCAAGCAACAGCTCTGATACCACTGTGATGTCCCTTACTTAAGGGCTCCTTTTTCTGAACAAAAACTCAGATATATAGCAATATCCCCTTCAACAGGGAATATAGAAACACAAAAGCTCTGAACAAAGATACAATCTTGCAGAATAAATTCAGATAAACAATAAACCACAGTAAATCTCTTATCTGCCAATCAAATATCTTATTATTCATCCAGATGATTACAATAGTTGTTCTCTGTCATGCATATACAGAATATGAAAATACAGTCTTAAAACCCTTGTCTTTTGCCAGTTTGGAAATGAAACCTGAATTCTGTCTCGTCTCGGCCTGCTGTGTGGAACACACAGTCACCGGCATCGATCGATATACTACCGACATCAATCTTTGTAGGTCCTTCTCTACCGACGTCGGTCTTCAGTCGGCCGATGTCGGTTACTGGGAATCGTTGTCTGTCGAGGTCGGTGTCTGAGCAGATCTGTACGAACCTATACGGACTTAGTACAGCCGCCAATTAAGCACCACCTGTCTATTTTCAACCCCTGATAGCTGAACAACCTGATCTCAAGAATATACGATTCTAATACAGAAGATCTATATCTGTATAACTTATTGGATCAAAAACTAAATAAAGAAATACCTGAAATACTATGATAACTTCTGTGTGAAGTTATCTCTCAACCCTGTAAATCTCTGTGATAACTTCTGTATGAAGCTATCTCTCAATTTGGCAATAGATTAGCTGATATTTCACAGCCTCTAAATCACACACACTGAAGAGGGAACATTCTCCAATGCAAATGGAATCCTGGAACCCTTGGCTCAGTCTTCACAAAAGAATTCTTTCAATATCAAAATCAATAATCAATAATCAATGCCTAATCAATAATGGCCTCCATGAGAAACCCTTATACCCTCAAAAAGATATGCTTGCCCTAATTAGGGTTTCTTAAATTAGAATTAGGGTTTCTAATTTAAAATAGGCTAAATAATTAATATTTGATTAAATCAATCAAATATTAATATCTCCCTCAATACATGTCGGATCCTCGAACCATTCGAAGCTGGTGAACCTGGGAGTGATTCCGCACATGACCATACCAAAATAAAGTCGCTCTGCTGCATGTCAAATATCCCTAAATAATAGGAGCTCAGGCCAAATGTGTCTGAAATAACTTGAATGAAAGCCAACTGTAGGAATTCTGCAAACCAAAGCCAAGCCAATCTCCATCATGACCCTCTATCCATCCTATTAGCCTACAAAGGTTGCATAATAGGCTAATCATCAAGTCTGTCAATGTCCACGAAAAAGGGGACATGACAATTTGCCCCTCCAGAAATTGCTTGTCCCCAAGCAATCTCGAAATAATGAACCCCTCAATCCACTTGGATCCCAAATGTAGTTATGCTCTGCACTGCTATAAATCAATGCAAGTACCTGTAATATCATCAAAAGTAGAACAAAGAGGAACCCATAATCAAATTGGCGAATGCAACTCAACCAATCTCTGAAATCACAACTGCCTTGGATGTGTCGATACTATAGGCTGTGTGATTGGCAACTGCGAATTCCATCTACAAAAGATGGTGTCAATCCATTCCATAACTGATCCCTCTGTAAAGGTGGCACGATCAACTTTACCACACTGTCATCGGTGTGAGAAGAATCAATCTGGAGACTCAACTCCACTGGTATCCCAAACTCATCAGAATCAGGCACTCCCAAATCCTGAACATGTGTGTCAGCATCAACAACATGCTCCTCAGCAACAAACTGCAGGAATGTACTCACCACCAACCACCTCAATATACAAATGAACTGGGTCTGGGGCTGGTGAAGACCGCAAATGCTCTAACTCTATGGTCATCTCAGCCAAATGAAATTGTGACTCCTCATAAGTCAACTGCATACTCTCAAGAATCTCAAAAGTCACCTCGAGCTGTTGAGTAAGCTCACTCACCTTATCTTCCTTGACCAATAATGCATCATACGCTGTGTTGCCCCACTCCATAAGATAATCTCTGTCAGCTACCAACTGCATATAATCCTGTCTCAAAATCTGGATAGCCTCCCATAAAGAGTGGATCTCTGTCAAGGATAAATAACTACCTCCCTGCTCAATGCTAGTAGGAGAACCCCATCCATAAACTACTAACAACTGATGAGCAGCATCGAAATGCTTGCAAGCAGTAGCAATGTCTCACTCACTAACTCTCAGCTGACTAGACACACAGTGGCACTGGCTAGATTGTCTCCTACAATCCTCCTCTGATGCATGGTCCAAAAGAGTAGACTCAAAATCACTGATCTCTGGAGTACGACCATCCATACTCTGTGAATCAACTCCAAAGCTCATATCAACATACGAAGTATCAACAACTGTAGCGTCACTGTCTAACTCTTCCATACTGAAAGAAATTGCCGATGAAACTAAGTCCTCAAAACTATCCACTACATTCTCTTGGGTGTCATCTGCAATAATCAAATCCTGGGACTCTTCTACAATCTCTGCCATAGTTGAGAGATCATCAACCCTCAGTGCACTAACATCTGAGCACACCTCTACACTCTGAGTGCAAGCATCAGACTCATCCTCATCTTCACTATCTCCAATCTCATAATAATCAGGGGACATGCTGTTGCCCCGTCTAAGTGATCTGTAGTGCTCTCTCCTCAGCTTAACAAAGCGATCAAAAGGCAACAACTCTCGAACTCGAGGTGGTACTAACTCCCACTCCTCATTCGCTGTCATATACCGTGTGGGTTTGTCTTTGAATGTAGGGTATGAAAGAATTTCTTTCATCCTCCTCTGGGTTTCATCCAACTGTTTAAAACTTTGCTTCAGCTTCTCCATATCCTTGTCCCACTGTTTCTGAGTATATGAAGTCATCATGGATACTTCGCTGATTCAACCTACCCAAATTACCCAATAGGATGGCAAGACATTGGCTCTAATACCACTGTACTATCCCCAATCAATAGGGACTCTAGACAAACAAAAAGCTCTGATACCACTGTACTATCCCCAATCAATAGGGACTCTAGACAAACAAAAAGCTCTGATACCACTGTAATGTCCCTTACTTAGGGGCTCCTTTTTCCAAGCAACAGCTCTGATACCACTATGATGTCCCTTACTTAGGGGCTCCTTTTTCTGAACAAAAACTCTTATATATAGCAATATCCCCTTCAACAGGGAATATAAAAACACAAAAGCTCTGAACAAAGATACAATCTTGCAGAATAAATTCAGATAAACAATAAACCACAGTAAATCTCTTATCTGCCAATCAAAGATCTTATTATTCGTCCAGATGATTACAATAGTTGTTCTCTGTCATGCATATACAAAATATGAAAATACAGTCTTAAAACCCTTGTCTTTTGCCAGTCTGGAAATGAAACCTGAATTCTGTCTCATCTCGGCCTGCTGTGTCGAACACACAGTTGCCGGCGTCGGTCGATATACTGTCAACGTCGGTCTTTGTAGGTCCTTCTCTGCCAACGTTGGTCTTCAGTCGACTGATGTTGGTAACTGGGAATCACTGTCTGCCGAGGTCGGTGTCTGAGCGGATCTGTACTGACCTGTACGGACTTAGTACGGCTGCCAATTAAGCACCACCTATCTGTTTTCAACCCCTGATAGCTGAACAACCTGATCTCAAGAATATACGATTCTAATACAGAAGATCTATATCTGTATAACTTATTGGATCAAAAACTAAATAAAGATATACCTGAAATACTGTGATAACTTCTGTGTGAAGTTATCTCTCAACCCTGTAAATCTCTGTGATAACTTCTGTATGAAGCTATCTCTCAATTTGGCAATAGATCAGCTAATATTTCACAGCCTCTGAATCACACACATTGAAGAGGGAACGTTCTCCAATGCAAATGGAATCCTGGAACCCTTGGCTCAGTCTTCACAGAAGAATTCTTTCAATAATCAATAATCAATGCCTAATCAATAATGGCCTCCATGAGAAACCCTTATACCCTCAAAAAGATATGCTTGCCCTAATTAGGGTTTCTTAAATTAGAATTAGGGTTTCTAATTTAAAATAGGCTAAATAATTAATATTTGATTAAATCAATCAAATATTAATATCTCCCTCAATACATGTCGGATCCTCGAACCGTTCGAAGGTGGTGAACTTGGGAGTGATTCCGCACATGACCATACCAAAATAAAGGCGCTCCGCTGCATGTCAAATATCCCTAAATCATAGGAGCTCAGACCAAATGTGTTTGAAATAACCTGAATGAAAGCCAACTGTAGGAATTCTGCAAACCAAAGCCAAGCCAATCTCCATCATGACCCTCTATCCATCCTATTAGCCTACGAAGGTCGCATAATAGGCTAATCATCAAGTCTGTCAATGTCCATGAAAAAGGGGACATGACACAATCTGAGTCCGTGTGCAAAAGTTTTGGCCCCCAAAAGTTAGAGGACTTTGTATGGTGATGAAACTACCTATGTATGTAGAGCAATAGTTTTGAAACCATATTGGAGAAAACATAACCACTACTAACGATTTTGAAACCATAGTGGAGAAATTGTAATTGCCACTAGTAGTTTTGCAATCAGTGGCAATTTTGTCTTGCATAAAATGGTTGTTTCACCCATTTTTTGTGCAAAAAGAAAGTAATGATCTATAAAAATGGTCGAATCTTTAGCAATCCTAAAGAATCAAGGAAGGGGAAGAGACATTGTATATGGAAGAGGAATTTTAGGTAAAAATCTGAATTGGAAATAGGGGTGAGTTACATCACTCAAGAGAGATCCTTGGAAGTTAACAATAAGTGAACTCCAAGAGGAGAGAAGTCAGAGTGTGAGAGTAACCATTCCAAGAAATACTATGCAAACATGTTCTTCTTCATGTTTATGTTTGACTAATATTGTATAGGCATGTGAGAGAGTGTGAGATAGAGTATGCATTCAATTGTATTGTTTTTAAAATGAATTCAATGAATATGTGTAGTAACCTAAGTTTGGTCATGAATACTTGATCTTGTCTATTTTATCTTTTTTACCATTAATTGACATGTGCACTTAATTAACACTTATTTCATCAATTTGACCTATCCTAAGCATAAGAGGAGACATTATTTCACTATAAGGTCATCTATTGTCATCTACAAAAATGATATTATTGTTGAAAACACTTTTATATGATTTAACTCAGACCCCAAACTCAGTATCTTTCTTGAAGGGATAGGAATGCCCAACATTTTTATCACTATTTGTTGATCTTGTCCTTCCCTCACAAGAGTAAATTTTTCAAAAATGAAAGTATCCTTAGGGTCGGCCTTTAGATTTCTAAACTTTCCAATGGGTATTTTTCTACTTGAACCACTATAAAATCACATTCAATTCATTCATTTGATGGATCTTGGCAAGCTTATCAATTCTATTACAAGAGCTTATTCACATAAGTGGACATCGAACAAAGGTCCTTATTTTTTTCAAATCAGTTTCCAAGAACTTCAAACAGTCATGATCCAAGTTTAAATTAAGTTTTAGGCAGACCTAATCAAGCATGATCAAGTATTCAAGCCAAATCTAGATGCATTCATATAGTCAAAGGAGCATAGTTGCACAAAGCACTTAGGTGGGAGAACTATATGGAGGGTTGATCCATCTTCAAAGTATCGGTATGCAAACAATGCTCATAACAGTGGGGTGTTGAGGTCTATCACAATCCCAACTGTTAACATCTTTTTATTCCTTCACATTCATTTATTAATTTATGTTACAAATGTAGCATTACAACTTCAAGAAGGCATATATACATGCCTTTACACAATTTTTGAAGATAAATCAGTGCAAAAAGACCTAAATGTAACCTTCACACCCGAGTGTTCCATAAGTTAGAGTTTCTTAAAAAAACACATAATTGACCAATAGGGACACAAGTGACAGTTGCTCCTATCCTACTAGGTGTCCATGTCTATCAAAACACTCAAGAATAGCTTCTAATATATTTACAAGTTTTTCGCATCCAATCTATTCTCGTGTCATGTTTTTTCTATGCAGTTATCTAAAGACTCAAAAAGCTAAGTTTATATCTCTTTTGCATAGTTTAGCCTTATTTGTTTTTTTCACTTTGTCTATTTCAATCATGTATCTTCAGTTTGATGTTCATAACTATATTTTCAACACCCTATATTATTCAATTGTATTTGTCGTATTAGGATTGGCATTTCTATATTAATTCAAAATCATATAAAACAATAAAATGTGTTGAAATGTGTCAAAGTCTAAGAGTGTGATCAAGTGTGTCCACAAGAGAGTGTTAAACCCAAGCAACACATAGATAAAGGTAGTCCTTAAGTGGACCCCCTCTCTTGTGCTTGCACCAAAATGACTTGTAGGAAGGTTTTTTTAGTATGGAAATGACCCTTATTAAAGTTATTGTTAGTAGAAGGAAATTGTACAAGCCAAAACAATAGCAGGAGTGGCATAGGTAATGTGAAATATATATGGCACTAAACAATCACCTATTAGAATGGCATGTATCGTCAAGAGTCAACCTTGAAAAAAGTTTGTGGTAGTATTCTTGGATGCTACATTGGTGTATTTGAGGTCTTGAGAAGAACATGATTGACATCCTCTTATGGTAATACAAGGCTTGTAGGATTTAAATACTGTGTGAAGTTGAGCAAATACAATTTAATTTTTTTCCTACGATGGAGTGAATTATTTGGGATATACTATATTGAAAAATGGATGATTGGTAGATGCATAAAAAATAGAAGATATGATTGATTGAATGATGCTTCATGGGTCTGGCCAGAGAATCAAGAAAGTAAGTTCAAGTGGATCAAACAGTGTGAAGCCAAATTTTAGGAGTTGAGCCAATGGTCAATTAATGTATTGAAATTGCAGATTTTGACCTACGTAAGGATTGCCATTTGTTTTAATGCATGTTTTTAAAGACTTGGTAGGGTGATGTTGTAGGATCATAGGAGCATCACCCATAAATTCAAAAAAAATAAGGAAGAGTAATTGAAGTTTCTCATAATTGAAATTAGTGATAGCATCATCCATAAATTCGAAAAAAAAAAGAAATTATAATTGAAGTTTCTCATAATTAAAACTAGTTGTAGCAATGCATTGCATGGCAAAATTGAAAACAATGATGTCTTTGAAGAATGTTTGAGTTGCAAGCAATGATCAAAGTCTTAAGTATTAGGAGGAAATATGCTTGAATGGGTGAGTGTATTTGATGTAAATATTATGTTCTATGATTGGAAAATGCATGCAAGTATTATAATGAAGTTATGATTCAAGCCATCCAGCTTTCTCCATTGACTCGCTCGACTTAATCGAGTGTTGATTTGATCTTATTTCATAACTCATACATTTGTTCAAACAGCATAGAATATCCAATAGAATATTGGATACATTTGACTCCTTGAATAAAATACGTGATAAAATCAGATAAACAAAATAAAGTCTCATCAAGTCAAGATTGTTAGAACGACGTTAACCAAATAAAGTATGGTTAAGTAAAAGCAAAATCCTGAGGTCCGAGTGAGAACTTGACGGGGACCATGTTATGACAAGTAATGAAAGAAAATGCTGTCACTTATCCTGCACGCAAGCAAGCCTACCACTTGTGTCATGCATATAAAAGATGAGTCTTTGGCTTTGTTTCCTATGCGTTTTTGCCTTTTTTGTGGCGGAGAAGAGTGTTAAATTATAAGGGAATAAAAATAAATGAGCGGGTATGGCAGAAATAAACATCTAGCGATGTCGAAGAGATTGCCAGACAGTTATCTCCAAGGAGGAGAAAAAATGCTGAGGTTTTCACTCAGATAAAATATATTTGTAATTGTAATGGTATCGGCTGCCAATATGAGGAACTGCACAGGGGCGATCCAAGCAGGTGGACATGACTGGTCCAGCATAAAGGTAGAGGAGCTTTTGTTAGAGTTGGAGGGAAAACCTGGTTGGGTTCAGGTTTGCGGAAATAGGTCCTATTTCAAAGAGATTCCATCTTCATGTGCATTCTTGTATCATGGGCATTCACCCTTGCAATGTCATGGCCCTGGCATGAGGGAATCTTGTGGAGGGATGAAGAGTTTCTTGATAATTTATTGTATTCTTCTTAGCACATTTAGATTATTCTATAAATGACAAAATGGAGCTGCTTTATATGCTTTTTATGTGATGCCATTTCATTTCTTGCAGTTACAAAAATATGGTGTGAATAAATCGCTTCAACTGTTGCATACATTTTCTAATTGCAAAACAGATTTGGGTATTATATATTTTGTTTTCCATAGTCTTTATCCTACCACAGATTTCCTTAGGGACTCCTGGAGCATGATAAATGTGAAGAACACCTAATATTCATGAAACATGGCCATTTTGCGCAAAGTTGTTCATAAAAACAGGTAAATTTGACGTTAGAATTTGAACTTGAAATAAAGAATCTAAGAATAAGAGTTCGCCAAGACAATTGCAATTGTGGAAAGCCATTATCACCCAAACCTGAACTCACTAGAAATTACGGAATCGGATGTGGCTAAGATGATTTTTTAGGAACAGAGGAGGGAAATTCAAAGAGCTGTTAGTAAACTACACTCTCTACCAAATTTAAATACGCCAGAGACAATGCTACATAGGAAAGAACTATTTGTGGAGATGGAGGCTCGAGCATAAAACATTCAAATACTGAAAAGTATAGTTCTCGAGATAACATACCATGCAATTTAGGCAGAAGTGCCATGACTGACGAATTTCTGCATACATAAGTCAACTGCAAGCTTCTGTCAAAATACTCTAATTAGGGGTCCCATGTTGGGGGCTAGCTAATTATTTTTTAGGGGTACTGCTGAGAAATTATAGGAGCTTATTACTATGTACCGTTGCATGCACTTCCTCAACTTTTCCTGCAGAAACTCTAAGAAAATTCATGTTCCCTGCAAGTGGTCCCATGGATTATCTTATTAAAGTGATGGGTGTAATCCTGATTCCTCTGACCCTATTCCTCCCGATGATTATACATCTGCTCATCGTGCATAATATTGATCACTGTGAGTCCATTTTGATCCTACTCAGTCACTTGGAGAAATACTCATTCCGTTGTGCACCTTTTCGAACCTTCCCTGCACTCTACCAGAGCTCCTGCACCCCTCGGGACCGTTTCTGTGCACCGTGGAGACCCTCCGGGAGGCTGCGGGATGAAACCCTCAACCTAGGCTGCCCGTTTTCTAGAATAACCAGTGGCCTGGGCTGTAACTCTTCCATATTGTGCCCTTTTGCATTATGTCTGTTCCCAAACGATCACAAATGGGCAACTTTTTAATGATCTGACCCTTGGGCTGTCCTATTTGACTTAAAAACACTCATTTTAGCCCTCTCTCTTGATCTTCTTGGATCTCTCTTGATTCATTCTTGATCATTCATCTCTCATTTGGTTTTATGTTCCTTCCTGACAAAGATTCACATACACACTTGCTTGCTGAACTAGATACACCATTGTTGCTCTCAGTTGTTCTTGCCTTCACTATTGCTTGCTCTTGTGCTCCCCTAGTTGGCATTGTACCTGATTTGTGCCCTTGGATTGGCCTCCACACCTCTTGTTTGTTGCTTCCCCACCTTCTCTCCTAGATTGGACGAGGCTCTAAATTGCAGCTCAATCTTCCTCCATTCTCGAACAAACTTTGACTCATGATTGGTAGATTACTTGCATTGTGTTTGAGCATGATCTGAGGGCACCTTGCTTGCAAGGTGAAACCATTTAGTTAGTGTAGAGTAGAATATTTTTTAAGGTTAGTGATTACATGATAGGTTAGCTTCATTTAAACAAGCATTAGCATAGGTTTTTAAAGGTTTATGTATTCTCTCTCCTTGAAAATGTCTTTCAATTCAAAATCATTCGTCATTCTTTATATTTGCGTGCGTATTAATCGCTTTCCTTGCTTGGTAGTGCTTACTTATTTGAATAACATAGCTTTCTTTTTTTAAACGTATTGTTTTCCCCCCTTAGCCACTTGCGATTTTGTGGGTAGACCAGTTAGAGATATCTACATCCTTTGTGCACTTAATCATGCTAGCCCTAACTTAGATTTCAAGTCTTTGGCAAACTAGATAGCTACCATAGACCTCTAGTGGCTTCCTTCATCCTTGATCCTATAGGTGTTTGCTTAGTACCATCTCTATCAAACCCTAACGGCTCGTTTAGATTCTTGGAGCTACATTCTGGCATGCTAAGTGGGAACTACACAAGGTAAGTGCAAGTAATGTTCTCTTATTTCCTTTTTCCTATGTCTTCCTTGTTTTTTAGGTGGCTTCTAAGTACTACACAACACTCCTTGTGTTGAACACTGACTACTTGTACCTCAAGGGCATATGTAATTGTGATCCCTCTGACCCTATTCCTCCCAATGATTACACATCAGCTTGTCATGCATACCATCGATCACTATGAGTCCTATTTGATCCTAATCGGTCACTTGAAAAGATCACCATTCTATTGTGCACCCTTTTAGACGTTCCCTGCACTCTACCAGAGCTCTTGCACCTCACAGGACCCTTTCCGTGCACCTTAGAGGCCCTTTGGGAGGCTGAGCGGCCTAGGCCACTTGTTTTGGGCTAGAACCCACGACCTAGGCTGCCCGTTTTCCTGCCTAACCAACGGCCTAGGCTGCAACTCTTCCAAATTGTGCCCTTTTGTGTTCTATCCATTCTTTAACGGTCACAAATGGGCACTTTTTTTAATATTCGACCCTTGGGCTGCCCTATTTGACTTGAAAACACTCATTTCAACCCTCTCTCTTGATTTTCTTGGTTCTCTCTTGATTCATTCTTGATCATTCAGCTCCCATTTGGATTTATGCTCCCTCCTTACAAAGATTCACATACACACTTGCTAAACTGGATACACCATTATTTCTCTCAATTGTTTTTGCCTTCATTGTTGCTTGCTCTTGTTCTCCCTCAATTGGCATTGCACTTGATTTGGCCTCCACACCTCTTGCTTGTTGCTGCCTCGCCTTCTCTCCTAGATTGTTGACATTGGATTGGACAAGGCTCTACATTGCAGCTCAATCTTCCTCCATTTTGGATCAAACTTGGACGCACGGTTGGTAGATTACTTGCATTGTGTCTGAGCATGATTTGATGACACCTTGCTTTCAAGGTGAAACTATTTAGTTAGTGTAGTATATTTTCTAGGATTAGTGATTACATGGTAGGTTAGCTTCGTTTAAACAAGCAATAGCATAGGTTTTTTAAGGTTTATGCATTCTCTCTCATTGAAAATGTCTTTCAATTCAAAATCTTCTTTCATTCATTAGATTTATCATTTGCATGCTTCTTAATCATTTTCCTTGATTGGTAGTGACTACTTATTTGAATAGCATAGCTTTCTTGTTTAAAACACATTGTTTTCCTCCCTTAATTACTTGCAATTTTGTGATTAGATCAATTAGAGATACATGCATCCTTTATGTACTTGATTACTCTAGCCTACCTAGTTTTCAAGTTTGTCTTTGGCCTAGTGCAAGCCAGAAAACCAGATAGCTACCATAGACCTATATTGGCTTCTTGCATCCTTAAGCCTTTAGGTGTTTTCTTAGTATCCCCTCTGCCAAACCCTAGTAACTCATTTAGATTCTTGGGGCTACATACTGGCACACTCGTTGGGAGCTACATCAGGTAAGTGTAGGTAATGTTCTATTTTTTCCTTTTTTCTATATATTTCTTGCCTTTTGTGTGGCTTCTAGGGATTGCACAACACTCCTTATTCTGTTGAACATCGACTACTTGTACCTCGAGGGCATATGTAATTGTGATCCCTCTAACCCTATTCCTCCCAGTGATTACACATCCACTCGTCGTGCATACCACCAGTCACTGTGAGTCCTATCTGATCCTACTCAATCACTTGGAGAGATCCACATTACATTGTGCACCCTTCTGGATCTTCTCTGCACTCTAGCGAAGCTCTCACACCTTGTAGGACCCTTTTTGTGCACCTTGGAGACCCTCTAGGAGTTTGGGCAGCCTGGTTCTGGGCTAGAACCAGTGGCCTAGGTCATATTTTTCCTTGCCTAACCAGCAGCCTAGGCTGCAACTCTTCTAGATTGTGCCCTTTTACGTTCTGCTCGTTCCCAAACGGTCACAATTGAACACTTTTTAAAGATCCGACCCTTAGGCTGCCCTATTTGACTTGAAAACACTCATTTCAAGCCTCTCTTGATCTTATTGGATCTCTCTTGATTCATTTTTTATTATTAGCTCCCATTTGGGTTTATGCTCCCTTTTGATAGAGATTCACATACACGCTTGCTAATTGGATACATCATTGTTGCTCTCAATTGTTCCTGCCTTCACTATTGTTTGCTCTTGTGCTCCCTTGGTTGGCATTGCACCTAATTTGTGCACTTGAATTGGCCTCCACACCTATTGCTTGCTGCTGCCTCACCTTCTCTCTTGGATTGTTGACATTGGATTGGACAAGGCTCTACATTGCAGCTTAGTCTTCCTCCATTTTGGATCAAACTTGGACTCACGGTTAGTAGGTTATTTGCATTATGTTTGAGCATGATCTAAGGGCACCTGGGTTGCAAGGTGAAACCATTTAGTTAGTGTAGTATAGTATATTTGCTAGGTTTAGTGATTACATGCTAGATTAGCTTCATTTAAACAAGCATTAGTATAGGTTTTTTAAGGTTTATGCATTCTCTCTCATTGAAAATGTCTTTGAATTCAAAATCGTTCTTTATTCATTAGATTTGCATGTTTCCTAATTCTTTTCCTTGATTGGTTGTGCTTACTTTTTTGAATATCATAGTTTTCTTGTTTAAAATGCATTGGTTTCCCCTTAACTACTTGTAGTTTTATGGTTAGACCAATTAGAGATACATGTGTCCTTTGTTCGCTTGACCATGCTATCCTTAACCTGGTTTTGAAGTTCGTCTTTGGCCTAGTGCAAGATGACAGATCGGATAGCTACCATAGACCTCTAGTGGCTTCTTGCATCCTTGAGCCTATAGGTGGTGTCTTAGTACCCCCTCTGCCAAACCCTAGTGGCTCATTTATATTCTTAGAGCTACATTCTAGCACGTTCGGTGGGAGCTACATCAGGTAAGTGTAGGTAATGCTCTCTTTATTCCTTTTTCCTCTCTTTCTTGATTTTTGTGTGGCTTCCAAGTACTTTATAACACTCCTTGTTTTGTTGAACACTGATTGCTTGTACCTCAAGGGCATATAGAATTGTGATCCCTTTGACCCTATTCCTCCCAATGATTATACATATGCTCATCGTGTATACTACTAGTCACCGTGAGTCATATTTGATCCTAATCAGTCACTTGGAGAGATCCTCATTCCATTGTGCACCCTTACGGACCTCCCTTGAACTCTACTAGAGCTCCCACACCTTGTAGAACCCTTTCCGTGCACCCTGGAGACCCTCTAGGAGGTTGGGTGGCCTAGGCCATCTGTTTCCTACCTAATAAATAGCTTGGGCTGCAACTCTTCCAGATTGTGCCCTTTTGCATTTTGTCTATTCCCAAATGGTCACAAACGAGCATTTTTTTAAAGATCCGACCCTAGGACTGCCATATTTGACTTGAAAACACTCATTTCAACCCTCTCTCTCTATTCATTCTTGATCACTCAGCGCCCATTTGGATTTCTGCTCCCTCTTGACATCGATTTACATACACGCTTGCTGAATTGGATACACCATTGTTTCTCTCAGTTGTTCTTGCCTTCACTATTGTATGCTCTTGTGCTTTCTTGGTTGGCATTGCACCTGATTTGTGCACTTGGATTGGCCTCCACATCTCTTACTTTCTGCTGCCTCACCTTCTCTCCTGGGTTGTTGACATGGAATTGGACATGGCTCTACATTTCATCTCAGTCTTCCTCCATTCTAGATCAAACTTGGACTCATGATTGGTAGATTACTTGCATTGTGTTTGAGCATGATCTGAGGGCACCTTACTTGCAATGTGAAACCATTTAGTTAGTGTAGTTTATTTTCTAGAGTTAGTGATTACATGCTAGGTTAGCTTCATTTAAACAAGCATTAGCATAGGTTTTTGAATATTTATGCTTTCTTTCTCCTTGAAATTGTCTTTCAATTCGAAATCATTCTTCATTTATTAGATTTGCATGCTTCGTAATTGTTTTCCTTGCTTGGTAGTGCTTACTTGTTTGAAAAGCATATCTTTCTTGTTTAAAACACATTGTTCCCACTCTCTACCCCCCCCCCCGCCCCCCTCCTGCTAGCTACAAGACCAATTGGAGATACCAGTGTCTTTTGTGCACTTGATCACGCTAGCCCTAACCTTGTTTTCAACTCCATCTTTGGCCTAGTGCAAGTTGACAAACCAGATAGCTACCATAGACCTCTAGTGGCTTCTTGCATCCTTAAGCCTATAGATGTTTGCTTAGTACCCCCTCTGCCAAATCCTAGTGACTTGTTTATATTCTTGAAGCTACAGTGGGAATGAAAAATATTATCTTTACATGTATCAGAAGAAAGCAGAAGAAATTTCAAAGGGTGGAAATTTTTTGTGCCCCTCACAGCATACCTGGCTGCAAAGTCATTTCCCAAGCCAGCTGTTGCTCAAGACGTCAAAACATTTTTTAAGCAGCAATGATACATTTTCTTTTTCATGGGACCGCATTTGGCAAATTCATAGGGGCAGTAGCCCCCATCATGGAAAAAACAAAAGTAGAGGATGATGTTTCCTAAGATGGAGATTTGCATGCAGCCCGAAATGTGCAGAATTGTTCCATCAAAGTTGCCATAGCCAAAGTCTTCAGATGAATATACAAATTTCCATTATGAATATGAGAATGTGATACAGAACCATGCAAAGGGGATCACCAATGGGAGATCACAATAGTAAATTAAGAAGCAGGGAATCACCAATGGGAGATCGCAATAAGATAACTTATGGGATTATCATGGGATTATGTGATAAGTAGTAATCTTAGCACAGATCACCTTTATACTCACCGATTAGAAGGATCAATTCCAAAATCAATATGTAGCTGAAGATTTCAGGACACGTGGAGTTTAGTTCCTATAAATACATGTTGGATTAAAGAAGAAAATAGAGCACACAATTGGGAGGACGAGGATATTGGTACGAATATTGAACATTAAATGTTCCATGGGAGCTGTAAGAATTTATGTAAGGAAAAAAGAACATATATTCATCACATTGAGTTATTGCCTAGAAAACTCCACTCAAGGAAGTGAGTTCAAGAATTTCCTCTACAAGAAGTCTCCTAGCTGTGATTTTGTCAGGTTCAGGACATATGAGACACTGAAATTAATGACAAGTGCAATTAGAATCCCTCTT
The DNA here is from genome assembly GCA_037957365.1 of Torreya grandis. Classification (NCBI taxonomy): domain Eukaryota; kingdom Viridiplantae; phylum Streptophyta; class Pinopsida; order Cupressales; family Taxaceae; genus Torreya; species Torreya grandis. The sequence goes on from JARHVA010001367.1 coordinate 3,027,790, forward strand.
ATGAAACTAAAATGATAAACTTCATATTTGATGCACAGTCTATCTTTGGTATTCTGACATGTTCTAATAAATCTGATTGATAAATTTTAAGTAATCTAATTATCTGCAGGTCACATGTCATGATAAGTGAGGAAAAAAGCGAGATGTATCAGGTCCCCATATCTTGGGAAACAATCAGATATTTCCTGGAATGTCTTGTGATTTTGAATAGAGTCTTGTTTGGTTATTTGGGTCATATTTCTGACCATGGATGGCATGTCTTGGAAGCTTGACAGACAACTCATGTTATTATGTAAAGAGTTAGTGCATGAAAAATAGAGATGTTTATTCTTAGCCAAAGTTTTAAACCCATGAGAAATTGTGATGTGTCCTAAAGAAATTCTTCTGATCCAGAGGAAAACATTTGTAAAATTTAAATCTGCGAATGCTCCTTGTTAGGTGTTATAGAACATACTCTTGCATTTAAATTAATCTTATTCACAATGCTCTTTTTGTTATTCAGTTGGATTTATTTCTGTCAGTTGAACTTACCACGTTACTAGACTTGTAGCAATGCCTTTTTCATAGCATTTATTCCAAATAAAATATTTTGATTTTTTTTCTCTATTTATAGCTTTGGTTTGCAGATACATAATTATGTCAAGGAATCATAGTCATAATATTTGGGATCTCCATCATGATGTAAGACATGGGCTAGACAGGATTCAAACCTAGGATGTCCCATGAGGCTGTTGGGTGCTATACCTGTGAGCCACTGGCCCTTCACAAGTTTGGGCTTTGCCAGAGTGTGCATTGGATCTCCCGCACTCCACAGGGATTCAGCGTCTACAAATACAAACATAGGAAAAGAAGTAATCTTTACTTGTGCTGGGCATAGAAGAAAGCTGAGTTAATTTGAGGTTCAATTAATTGCAACTTGTATAAGTTACATGTCAAGGATTGATTTAGGGAAGATGTTGAATGGAATGGATATTGGATTTCTGACAGCTCATAAATGTATTGTAATCTAGTTCTAGCTTTTAGAAGATTGTCTCAGTAAAATGAAAATCATAAACAATTTCGGAGAATGCAAAGGCTTATTTGCCTAATTCTCTATAGATGAGCACCTCTTTTAGATTCATAGCAGGGTTTTTTTCTGGCATTAAAAAGTTTATGTGCTGACCTTAAGCTTTTACTTTATCACGGTAGTGCAATTTTAACACATGCTTTTGTCTAAATTATTTTCTATATCATTATTCGTGAACATCAGGCATAAAGGTTGCGTAGATGAGAAAAATAAAAATCAATTGCATTTGGATATAGACTTACAACAATTTCTTTTTCCGCTGGATGAACTTTATATATATGCATGCACCCAAGCATGGTGTTGGAGGTGAGAATTTTAAATATTAAGAAATCAATGGCAGCAAAAGCAATATGTTCTGATCCTCTTTCTTAATTGTTTTTCATACCTGCAAGTTTTCAAGGAGTATTATTCCGTCAGATGGCCATCCAAGAGCCGGTCTGGATTCTTCTATCACCAATGATGCTTCACATGGAATATGTGAATATTGTAATATCCTTCCTACTGATATCATTTTATTCTCAGCACTCGTTAGGTTCCAGATGATTGCTGTTTGTTGTGAGTTGAGATTCATAGCATATGTAACAGCTAGCCCAACAATGCCTGCATATCATGGATGTTTAATTTCTCCTCTAACATGTGTTTAAACAGTCAAATACAAAATGATTTCTCAAGAATCGTATAATTAGATTCAGGAATTACTTACTTGGGTCAATAAGGCCTTCAGGTAAGCACACGACTACAGCTAACGAGAAGGCAAAGACCAAATTTGATAGCAAATTCAATCTGAAGGCAAGCCACTCTGTAGTAGATATGGTATGGAACCAAATCCTTGAATGATCATCAATCAGAGATAAATTTCTTTCTATGAATCGCTGTTCATGATTAAAGGCTCTCACTGTGGCAACTCCTGAAAGTGATTCAGCAAAATGATGAAGGATCGGGGTTCTCTTAATGCCCACCAAGCGAGATAGTTCTCGAGCAGATGGCATGTAGTATTGCTGCAGAGTACGTCATCAAATTGTATACTGGAAGTGGGCTCATAATCCAAAATTAAATTTGAAGAATTACAGTATTACGAATAGTGCCATTCTTTGTTTTGCCTTTTTATATATTTAAATAGTCAAAGTATCGCATATATCTTTAGGTGATTAGGTAAGAATTGTCTTATGTTGGAAATGCCAGTAACCCTCCAATCTCTATGAAATCCATCTATCATTGCTTAGTTTCATCTCAAAAGAGATAGCAAAACTCCTGAAGTCAATTAATGTTTGCCTTAGTATTGTCTTCCGTATGGTCATCTTATACAAACAAATAATTTTTGTTCTTGATTGAAAGTGATTGCATTTGAAAGTTAAAATGCTATTGATTTGACCCACAAACAAAACAATAACAGGAAATTAGGGCTAAAGTAACGCGACAAGTTTCATTCTCCCTTAAGATGGGTACATGTCATGTTCTCGAAACCTTTGAAGTGATTTCAAACAGCTTGATGAATCCAGAAACCTCTAACCTAAACTATTGTCATCATGGAAACCTACATGAACTCAACTTGACAAGTGTTATCTTAAACTGACACAACTGTTTAAGCAAATTGTAATATGAGGAATGACAAAGATATATGAACTGACTGTGAAGAACTCAACCTTCTATAACTTCCTATAAAACAATCATGAGAGAGACAAAAAAAAGGGGAACAATTACCTGATACCATATACAGATTGCAGTCACAGGTACAAATATAACAAAAACCTGCCATGACACCCCTGACATAACCGCTACAGTCACCAAGAGCTGAATTATTGAGAAGCAAAACCAACGTAATCTAGAAACAATTTCTAAATCTAATACACTTTGATCTGTTGATGCCTGCAGACATGATTTGAGTTACTAGTTAGTCATATAGCCACTTACTACCAGCTGCACAAGTGAATAGAACGAATTATATATATTGGTAAATCAAATCCCTTCCATTTCTTTAAAGAATATCCCAAGGAAAGTTACAAATTACATATCAATCTGCAATCAAACTTCACCTAATTAATCTACCAGTGGAAAGCAGCCTGTAATTGTATTTCCTCGTCATTTTTGAAAGTAATTAAATGATTAATTTCACTTGCAGATTGGGAAAGAATCACATACCTGGTTCAAGATCCGACCAGTTGGTGTCCTATCAAAGAAGGACATGGGAGCACGGAAAATACTATGAAGCATGCCCAAAAAGATCTTTTAAGATGTCAAAAGGCCCATTGTTACTAGCAGTAATGTTCGGACCAACAAAAATATCGAACTTCCTATTGACAGTGCAACATATACTAGAATTAGGACTCTTGTACTAATTATGGGTGCCATGTCTAGTGTGGGAGGAGATGCCCATGCCATCCAATAATTGCTTCCAACTTGAAACACCTGAAAAAATGTCTGTGATATCAATATGATTGGAACCAAGCCACCACCATTTACTGCTGTTAAATAAGACCAATAGACCTTTTTGCTGACACGTCCAGTTTCTCTCTCCTCATCTTCTGTAATCTGAGAGTATTTACACTTCTGATCCACATTACATTCCCGTTGTACCTCATTGCACATTTGTTTTTCACTGTTTTGAAACTTTAGGTCTCTAGTTTGACTATTTGATTGAACAGGCAATTTCTCATCACAGAATTCTGTGATTTTCATATTGCGTCTTTGAAGAATCCTTTTGAATGATACATTATCCACTGCAGCTATAACCTCTAAAGCTTGATTATGAGCACCTACCAAGGCTTCAAAACCTTTATCTTCTTGCAGAAGCTCTTCATACTTTCCAGCTTGTGCAATCTTTCCATTTTGCATCCCCTGTTAAAGAAGCAATGAAAATTCTCAATTTTTTTACTTAATGTTCACCTTCTGAAACATAAGAAAAGCAGCAAAGAAGTCAGAAATTCGGGAACTAAGAAAATATGGGACAAAATGAAAAAAATTAGGAAAGAAGCATAATGTGGGGAAATTGCCATCCACAAAGAATAAAAGACACAGTGAAGCTGTGTCGCAGTAATTGTTAAAAGCTTTAAGAATATTAAGAGTAAAGAGTGTTACATGATTTACTCACAAGGATGAGGTCTGCAGTGGGCAGAAATTCAACTTGGTGGGTAACATAGATTAAAGTCTTGCCACACAACACTCCGGCAAGGCTCGCCTGTGTAAGTCCTCACAGTTAACTGTCCTTTTCATTTCTATGCCAATATTAATTAAGCAAATATTTTATCTGGAAAGGATTAGGTTAGTGAGAAGGCTTCTGGAAACAACACCATCAACATTTTAAATCACACTCTGTGATCCATCATCAGGATTTGAGAAGATGGACTGCGAAGTGTGCTCTGAAACCTTGATCAAAAAAGTTTTTACAGAATCTAAACCTTTAGAGAAAAGGTTTTCAGAGTCTATTAAATTAGTGAGAAGACTTCTCAAAACAACTCCATAAAAGCTTTTTGATCAATATTTTGGATCACACTCCATGATCTATCATCAGGGTTTGAGAAGACGGATCAAGGAGTGTGCTCCAAAACATTAATCAAAAAACTTTTAAAGAGTTGTTTCCTGAAGTCTTCTCACTAATTTAATGGACTCTGAAAACCTTGTCTCTAAAGGATTAGGTTGTCAGAACCATTTTTAAATTTTCCTTTGAACAGAAACAAAACGAAACATACCTCAAAAATATGAGTTCCTGTATGTGCATCAACTGCACTAAAAGGATCATCCATAAGATAACTATCAGCATTCTGGTATAATGCACGAGCAATCTGTATCCTTTGCTTTTGCCCACCACTCATATTGATTCCTCTTTCTCCTATCTCTGTTTGGTCTCCATGGGGAAAGAGTTCCAGGTCTTTATTTAAAGCACATGCTTGAACAATCCTCTCATATTTATAGATTTCAAACCTGCTTCCAAATAAGATATTTTCCCTGATGTTTCCCGTCTGAATCCATGGAGACTGAGGTACATAAGCTTTGCTACCACTGACCTTGACGATACCAGACGTTTTTGGAATTTCCCCTTGTATGCATGATAAAAGGCTAGACTTACCTGATCCAACACTTCCACAAACGGCCACTCTCATTCCTTTCTTCACCTGCAAATGTATGTCTTTTAGCGTTGGCTCTCCTGAAGAAGGATCCCAGCTGAATTCCCCACCTCCAATCTCAATTGCCAATTCGGTCAAATGCATAGGAATACTTTCAACTGCATCTTCTAGTAATTCTTGCTCTTGAAGATAGGAAGTGACACTTGAGCTTGTGCAAGCACTGAAAGGAGGTCTGGAAGGATATAAATAGGCTCCTGAAGTATTCTAAATGTTGCTAATGCTGAAAGAACTCTGTCACTTGTCAAAGGTATTCCCATGAAGTATGCCGCGGCAAATGTGATTGCTGATATAAATGCTGGTGTTCCCGAGAAAATGAATAATGAAACAGCTCCTAGTTGAACTGATTTTTTCAGCCAATTGTACTCAAGTTTCCTCAAATCTTTCAATTTTTGTAAATATCTCATCTCCCAAGCTTGCAATTTCAGTATTTTCATGTTACTTAATATCTCAGATGTAGCTTTCATTCTTTCATCTTTGGAATCCATGATCTTAGACTGAAAATATTTCTGTACTCTTGTAATTGGTATGTTCCCCACCATCACGGCAACTATGGCTGCAAATCCTACAAGTGATGCCAAGCCCACATTTTTGTAAAGAACAGACATTGCAAGGAAAAGTTGTACAGGCAGCATCCATATTGTATTCAAGTACCCTGTAAAATCTCCAATACGCTGGACATCTACACTCATATAGTTAATTAATTCACCACTAGTGTGACTTTGCCGGGCTTGAATTGAAAGATGCATGCCTTTCCTATATATGTGTGCTGTGAGGGCTGCTCGCAAGCGCATTCCAAGCTGCCTTGATCCAAATATCCATGCTCTTTGTGATGTAGTCTCGATGACCTTAGCACCAAAAAATGCAGAGACTAAGATGTAGCCTTCATGTATAGAACGTGGTTCTCTAGTTAAATATCTTACAAAACCGTCAATCATGAAAGGACCAACATAAGATGCAAATGCATTCACCACAGCAAATATTGCATTTATAGCTGCTTTTTTCCAAATAAACAGGAAACAACTTTTGCCATTGATGGTGTTTTTGTCTGATCCTTTTGTTTTAGCATATCTATTTTTTCACTAAATGTGCTATAAACATCATTAGCAGACTCCTTTTTTGCAATATTGGGTATGTCATCAAATTCTAGAGGTTTCTTAATGCCAATAGCAAGCAGGGGATTGAGCCAAGAAAATGTAGCAAGCTCAAATAAACTGGCCTTGGCATATGGTGATTCCTTTTTTGCAGCAGCATGTTTAACCGGATTGGAACCCAAAAGTGGTTCTTCAATATCCTTTGTGGAGGTATTTATGCCTGTGTTTCCTCTGATAGCAATGCATAAAGGAATTATGGATAAGAATGAAGTGAAAAAAATCCATATATACGTCATTATATATCATCCGATTCCGAATGGCTGTATCAATATCGAAAAGTAGTGTGAAAATTGATTCAATGCAAGAGCATATCAACCACATACGTAAAAAAAATGGGATTCTTCTACAATTGTTCCTTCTGAATTGGAGTATGCTTACAAACATGATGGACCATGCCAATGTCTGTACAACATCTGCCACAACAACAGTAGCATGCCAAGCACATTTTGTTTGTATGCCATAAAGTAGAACCCATAGTGTGCTTAGAAAATAGCAGGCCAACAGAAAACAGCAACAACCAAGAGAAGTCGTGTAGATAAATCCAGAACTTATACTTGAATATAAAGTGTTGGAAGGCATATTTTGGTTTGGTCCATTGGAGGATACTCCCTGGTCTGAACCTGCAGAGCCATTGGCAAAACATTGGGCAATCCTTCCCCAGAAAAACTTGATGAAGAAGATGCAAATGAAGGGAAGATTGAGGGCAATGGCAATTGTCTTTCCAGTACAAGTTTGAAATAAAAGACTAGTTTCTTGCTGTTGCAGAAAATTCTCTAGAAATGTTGACTTGGAAAGTCCATGCAGCTGAAGTATGTCACTGATATCTACTGACAATTGAAACAAACATTAGTAAATCAAGATGCAATGCCATTCTGATGCAGACAAATATCTGTTCCTGAAAATTAAAAAAATAACAACTTGATTCTATAATTAAGCACAGCAGAATGAAGGAGATGAACAACCAGGGTGTACAGAAAATACCCCTTTTTTATTCATCAATGGATATTACATCAAATCAGTCTCCTCTAATCTCCAAGACTACAAGTAACTTGTTTATATTAACAATCTAAAAAGGTAACAACTACTAAAACTCCTATTTTGACTTTCCAACTCTTAAAATAGTTAATTAACTACACCTGTTCTCTTGACTTCACAAAAACTCAGAGCAGTTAGAGCAAACTTCTATATTGTAAATAAAGACTCCTAAATAACCCACTAAAGTATTTACAGCTCACTATTGATAGTCACCACAAATTTCCTAAGAAGTGGAAATTATTCAGTCAATTTATGTTCAGTTACATCATCCTCCCCTCTTTTAGAAATTCTCAACCTCCTGGTTTAGAGCTGATTTTACTTGTCTTCCTTCGTTTCCTCCATAAACCAAACCAGGACCCTTCTTGTACAAATTCACCTGTACTTGCAAAAATAATTTCTCCCCTACTTGCAACCTCAATTAACTTAGCCAAATAAAAAATGATAGAATCATCCTTCACTATGAATCCACTTAAGTCAGCACCATGCCTTTTTGCTTTCACGCTTACAATGGCCAACTCAAAAAAAGCTCTCTCTTCCTCCTCTTTCACCTCTATGCTTTATGAGAGAAGTATCTCTTGCAACTTGCAAATCAACCTCATCTCCAAATTTATCTTCGTGCATGTAATCATTTCCATGCATATCATCTTCAAGAGATCTCCCAATCTCTTTCTCCTCCTCTTTTTGATGACACATTAAGATTACATCATCTTCTTTCTTCTCTTCATTTTCATCCTCATGCTCTATGAGATCAATTTTTGCAATATGTTGAACATCTTCAGTTGCACCATGTATGTGCATTTTTGGTGTCTTCTCAACACTAGAAGATGCTTCTTCTACAAAAGATTCTTTCATCTCTTCAAAGGTCTCATTTGCTCCATGAAATCTTTTTCCTCTTCATTCCAACAATGCATGTTGTGATCCATGCCGTCGTTCTCCTCGTTTTTTCTTCTTGATGATATTGAGAAAGCTTTGTTCTCACAACCATCTCCTTCAAGTCTATGATGAACTCCATAATATTTTTATTTTGCTTATTCATCCTCTACTGCTCCATCTCTCTTTCATGCTTCTCCATGTCTCTAAACCTCAAAGTTGAAACTCTCTTTCTTTACAAGATACTTGTCCACATTTATATCAATTTGTTCAATCATTCTCAACTGCTGTCCAAATTTTATCTCTGCATCCATAGCCATAGCCACAACTTTCTTTTGAGCTATTTTAAACTCTCCTCATAACAGCTAAGGCTGTCCCCACAAGTTCTTCATTCCCATCATCTTTGGATGCTTTGATAGCAACTGATGTAAAACTACACACACCTGCAACTCTGTATGCTAGATAAATGTTCAAAAATTCAATCAAAAATATTAGGACTCTAGAACACAATAGTATCATGCAGAAAATGATGAGAGACATGGTTCAAATAAGAACAACGGTCTTTATTAATTTTGGAATATACAAGAAACAATAGCAATCACAAGAAGACAAAAGTTACTTTATATGAACAATCAAGAGAGGGGTCCCATGTTGGGGTTACTGCTTCTACAATTTTGGGGAGAGTGGTTCCATGCATCATTACAAGTTTAAAAACTGCCTAAAAAATATCTTCACCTTAAAACAAGGAGCAACTACTGTTTAGGAAGAAGCTTTTGAAGGGTAGGAAGTAGTAGGGGGCTGAAGATTTGTATGGTTACTCCTATTTTTTTGGTTATCAACTTTATATTTATATCCAATCAAATTTATTCTTTAGATTTGTATGGCTGCTCCTATTGTTTTGGTTGTCAACTTTACATTTATATCCAAACAAATTTATTCTTTTTTTTTTCAAACAATTTTTTAAGTAAAATGTTTCTAATTTTCTTCAACAACATGTATTGCACAATTTTTAAAAATCATGGGACCACTAATAGAGAAAAAGACTCCTATAAATTTTCAACAATACCCCCTTAATAAGTAGCTAGCCCCAGCATGAGAGGTAGGCTATCTCTACCAGCGACGTTTACTTAGACCCCATGAAAGGAGGACTATGATTACGCATTGATAATTTTAGTTGAACACTTCCACAAACATCTCACAGTGAACTTGAAAGGTGTACATCACATTCCTTCAATAAAAATTAAATCTCTCATCTTAGATAAACATTTCTGACCACTTATGTTATACAGTATCCCACTAGCGAAGTCCTAGTTGTGAAGAGCAGTTTCTTTGCCAATGCTTGGAAAGATTCTAAATAAAAACGAGAGGTACTTGAGGTCCTTATCGCAGTGAGGTATCGTTGTGAATATTTTTCTGAACGACTGCAAACTAATTTTTATATCTGACTTTTGGAATCCGCTAAACCCATCATTAGGGAGAAGAACCCAAAGGTTCCAAGTCTTACACTCAATGCACAGAGTCTAGATTCTACTTAGAGGACAAAAATGGAAATTATTAGGAAAAACAACTATAAGGTAGTACCTGTATTTACTTGGGGATATTAGTTGCTGTGGTAATAATTTTGATACCCTTCGAAGTTACAGCAAGACATCTCCAAAGAAGACTCAGTGCAATAACATTTAGTCCAATAACATAGAATGAAAACTCAGTGCATAATCATTTCTTTGAGGTTGCATTAATCGGATGCTACTTGTTGCCTATAACTTATTTTCATCTTCAGTATGCTTGTTTTCTAACAATTAAACCACTTGCAGCTTGAAATTTTATAATCCATTAACGCACATTAAAAGTTCAACTTGTACTCGAACTTAAATGATTTTAGAAGTCTTCCAATATCGAAGTGTTTTTCAGCTGTTGATGTCACAGCTATAAGAAAATACAATGAGATACTAATAACATTTAAAGGCCAACTTTTGGTTAAATGTGATGTTATTAATTTCATACTGCAGCTAATCAAGCACTTCACCTTGTATTGCCTAAGCACTTCAAGTTTATATCAAATTTGATGATTCTGCAAACATATAAATAGTACTACTTGTTAGGATAGATCTGTATATATCTCTGACAGTGTTTCTATTAGAACTGTCATCGAAATGGTCTAGGCAGCATTTTGTGGAATTTTTTTAGTTTTGCTGTCGTATGAACTAACCATGTGCAGTCCATCTTCAGTAATCTTCTTCTACCTGTTTTTTACCTTCACCGGCGATCTGTTTCGTAATCCTCTTTGAATATATATCATTTTCATTTAAAAAAAATAAAAATAAAAGAAATGACTTTTTATCTTCATGCTTTTTCTCTGAAGGTTAAAAATGAATTATATTTTTCTGGGGTCAACTGCATAAGAGATTTCAAGCCGGACATTTGGGATCTCGCTTTTGAATCCCTTTGAAGATGGATTCAGAAGTGGAATAAAAATCATGGGATTTAAAATCTCAAATGCAATAGCCAGGAAAATACAATTTAAAAGAAATGACATGGTATGAAAATTTGTAATGTCGTACCAAATGAAAATAAACGTGTTGAAATGATTTGGTTTGACATTGCTTGATATCAAACTTGTTGGCTTCAGAAGCAGGATCAGAAACATGGGATTTAAAATCTCAAATGCAATACCCTGGAAAATACAGTTCAAAAGAAATGACATGGTATGGAAAATTTAAATGTCTTACCGAGTGAGAACAAACTGCTGAAATAGTTTGATTTGACATTGCTTGATACCAAACTTGTTGGCAAACTCAGATGTTTTAGAAGAGAAGAATGCCAACCACCAACTTCAACTTCAATCTAAGCAACCTCTTTCACAATGTTGCAATTTAACTAGTAATAATGGATAAAAAATGAGAAGAAAGTTATTGAAGTTACTTGGTACAAATATTTAATTTATACATTTAGAAATTTCATTTAGCAATAATGGATAAAAAAGAAGAGAAAGTTATTAAAGTTAGTTACATACTTATGAAATGAAATGGTTTTAATTACGTCTACATATTCAATGATCTATGGATCATCAATTGTTCCAATTATTCAACAATAAAATATCTTGTAAAACACTACTCTTCCTTCTTACTAAGTTGGATTAGCATCTCCTTCAATATTCTTAATACGAATACTAAATTTATACATAATACCTTAATCATTTGAGGTGGGAATAATAAGTTCTAAATTATTAACCTTCCATGGTTAAGAACCTGCAAGATGAAATCAATATAACTTGTTTCTACTCTTTTTTGCTATTTAATATTCAGAAGAAATAAGAAACTAAAGCTAAATGGTCAGGGGTTTGTACGATACCTGGATGAAGTTGCGCACCGTATCCAGACGATTGAAGGAGCTCATCTTTGGCTGTGGAGGACGACACCTGTAGATAAGAATAAAAACTCAAACAAAGAGATTGTTAGATAGAGATAGAGTGGACTGCCAAGCAAAGCTCGGTCCCAGAAGTGCAAAGACTTCCTTGAGGGATGACAGTCCACTGTTTATAAGTAAAAGTGTCGAAAATAAAGAAATGACAAATGACTAACAAAGAAGAAATTAGTTAATGCGTACCTGTTTCTTTGCAGTCGGTCTGCCACAGTCGTCGACGTCGATAGTCCTGCCGGCGTTGGTTTGTCAAATGTTGCCGACGTCGGTTATTCTGCCGACGTCGGTAGGGTCAGTGGTCGATGTCGGTCGGGGCAATGGCCTTGGACAGGACTCAGGGTTATGTCTGTAGTCGACAGAGGGTTTTGTAAGTTTAAAAGGTCTATGCAGGTTTGCAGGGAGACGAATAAGGTCCGCAGAAGGACAAAGGTACAGGCTAGGTTGTCAAAAAAAGGGTAAGGGTGAGAGGAAGGCTTTTCAGCCTCTCCAGAGAGAAAGTCGGGTCTGGTTGAAGGTCGGGTCTGGTCTGGTTGATAGTATTTAGAAACAGTATAATTACTAATGCTTTCTAAATTACTGAAATGAAAGGGCAGAAGAAATACTTAGCTCTGGTGAGATGAAGAACCAAGGTGTTGAACGCTTGTGCATGTTATCGCTGATGTCCAGGTCCCCGTGCAATGCTTCAATGCAATCTGGAGCGATTGGTGTAGAGTCTTTGTGGCCAAGGGAGCATTAATTGAAGTCGGATGCCTGGTGATGTCTCAGAGTCCGAGAGAGAGCGAGAGAGAGAGAGCCAAATCCGAGAAAGAGAGCTAGTCGATTCAAGAGAGAAGCGTCTAAGAAGAAGTTGATACGAGATTCGTGATTAGCCGTTTTGGAGGTTAGAACTCGGTTTAAGTAAACCGACGTCGGTGGGTAGAGAACTGGTAAAAGGGCTTATCAGCCCGTTCTCCACCATTAGAAAACGGTCAAATGATGGGGTTAATAAGCATGAGGATTAGTTAGAAGGTTGGAATGGGTCTTAGGTAGTTATGATATGAAGGACTTAGTCATAGGGTGAGTCATGGGGTAGGAAATGGTCTTAGAGGTGAGGTGTCCAAGGCGAGGTGTCCTAGGTGAAGTGTCATGGGTGATGTCAAGGGTGAGGTCGTAATTTAAAATAAGTTGTTTATTTTAAATTAATAAGATGTGGGTTAGGACCAAGGGGGGAGTCGACACAATTTAAGTGTCTACATTTGCCCCTTTTTGTCTTATTGGTTGTTCTGGACGAACTGCAAGACAAAAATAGGAGTAAGTTGCCACAAGTATGGGATATGGTCTTTTTTGTCTTGTTGGTTGTTCTAATGAACTGCAAGACAAAAATAGGAGTAGATGCCCCAAGTATGGTGATGAGGTATTCCTGCTCAAAGCGGGAGTCGAGGGAAGGTAACTTGATATCGGGTGCCGATTTGATAGGCAGTGGATGGGTATGGTGAAGGTTGAGTGTGAACGCTGCAATAGTTGAGATTGCGTGTATACCACTTCATGTGATAGGTAGGTCAAATTGTCGTAGTCAAGGGTCGAGGAGTGCTAAAATCGAAGTAATTGGGCCCCAACATTTAGTCGTAGCTGATTGGGTTAAACGATCATAACTATAGCTCTAATGGTCGTCGTGTTCCAAGTATTTTGGGCTCAGAAAGTGCTCTTGGACAACACAAAAATGTCACAAGTAGTGGGGATCAATTGGAGTGCAATCTGATACTTGTGAGGGTCGTAATATAAGGTGCGCATAATTTTGCTATCTATTCGTGAGGTAGCATACATGCAATCAAAACAACTAAGGCAGAGTTGTCTCGAAAGTGGTCGTGGTCAGAGGAGATAGGCGTAATCTCCATGGTCGTTGGTTGAGTCGGATTGAGATATAAGTGAGTTCAAAGGTTGTTTGATGTGGTTAGGGAGATGGCTGTGATCTCCAGTGTGCCCCATAAGAAGTCAAAGGTGACTTCTACAATGTTAGGGCTGATTGATTGGTCATGGTTTTGGACGAAGTGTTTGGTGATGGTTAAAGGTGATATGGTTGGTCCATCAGGTAGATGGACGAACGAATGGCCGTTGTCTTTAGGGAGATGAACGGGGGAATGGCCGAGCTAACCTCAGAAGACTGAGTGCTGCCTACATAGCCCCTGCTGTAAAAGGCATCAAACCAATGTAGTTCAGAAAAAGGGTCCAAGTGGACGATAGTTGGTCAGGTTAGAGATGTCAGTATTTCTCATATATGTGATGGTACATGCTTGAAATGATTAAAATACGATGATGTTACAGCCTTTTTCATATTATGTTATGGTGTATTCTGTAACATTGGTAATGTGGTCTTTCATCTCTAGCAATGTTCCATATTGGTGATGGTGTATGCTAAAAATAAATTGTAGATGATGTTATAGCCTTTTCCATATTGTGTGATGGTGTATTCTATAACATTGGTTGTGTGTGGTCGATAGTTTCCATGTGTATTATTTTTCATAGAAACTATTGTGAATGGGCTAAGTCATGTTAGTGGTCTGAAAAAGGTTTGGTTTGGTTTGGTTAGATGTGACCAAGATGTATAAGAAGTGAAAGGCACGTTGCTCTTTCATTGACAAAGACTATAATGATAGCATGGATAAGGTTTTTGAAAACAAAAGCCCCGTTTATGCATTACGTCGTTGACCACAGGTTGGTGTTAGAGAAGTAGTCGAATCACTTGACGTTAAGTGAGCTCGAAATCCCTTGAGTAAATTGGGGTAATAGGTATGATTGTGTGAGATGTCAGGATAGGGTAACCTTTTTTTTAGCAGGGACAACTTTGCCCCTTTTATAGGTGACCCTGAAAACGACTATAGACAAGTCCATGACTTAATAATTTGTCAGTCATTTTTTTTTTTGACTGATCAATGCGGGAAGTCCACTTGGGATATTGTTGTGTTTTATAGTCATGTTGTGCTGTGTATGTTGCAAAATTTGGTCATGGCCATCCTTCGAGGGAGTGGTCTATATTGTGCTTGTTGTATGTTTAGATGTCAGTTGATAGCTGTCTTTCAAGGGAGCAGTCTATTTATTACAGCAATGATGCAGCTGTCCTTCGAGGGAGCAGTCTACATTTATAGTTTATGACATTTGAATAGGCATCCCAATTTTATGGTTTTATTTTTTACTGGACTTTTGGTCATGAACTTGACTATAGAGGTTTAAAGGTTTCCCTTTTATTAGGACAAAGGATTCATGCTTGACAAAAGGGTTGAAAGGAATATGAATGACAATGATGGGGGTTGCTCAAGGGACGAGCTCAAGTTAAACGTCAAGTGAATGATTACTTGACTAACAATAAAATGGTCAAAGATGTAAGGCATTAAGAGGCTCAGGTTTTGGCCGGCCTTCGAAAGAAGACAGACGATAAGTCCCTAATCCATGCTTATGAGCCGATGTAAGGTCCGAGTCAATTAGGAGCAAACTTGCCCCATTTGCTTCTTTCCAAATTGGTCAGATGTTGGTCGTTGTTGTAGGCAGGTTTTGGTCGATATTGGTCGTGAAGTCAGTTAATATGATGTTGGTTAGTATGTTGTTGGCATTTGGTACAATGTCGAACATAGTTGTTGCAGTCTTGGTTGATAGTGGGCCAATAATAGCCCAGACAAAGGATGCGCTTGGCAACCGAGTTACTGCTGAAATGTCCCCCACATGTCTTATCATGGACTTGTTTGATGACATGGGAAGTCTCAGTGGTTGTTAGGCATTAGATAAGGAGGCCGTCTTGACCTCATTTATAGAGATGTCCCCCCAGCATGGTGTAGTGAGCAGTGTTTTTGATAAAAGTCTGTCATCCATTGCTAGAGAGATTGGGAGGTATGATAAACTATGTCAAGTAGTCCACAAGTCGTTTATACCAAACGCCATGTGGACTAGAGTGGTTAGGAGGAGTTTCCCCCAGTGATGTTGGTCGAGACATGTCCAAAATAAAAATCTTGGGTTGTGTTGGTTGAGAGGTCTTGACGAATAATGGATATGTCAAAAGTGTAGAAGTCTGGTATTTTCCTTTATCCTTCATGATTTGGGGCCTAGTGGCCACATCAATTGTGTTGATTTTGAATAAAGGAGTGGATGGTGGTAAAGGGACCATAGTCTTGTATGGGGATCCCAATTTAGGTGAAGAGGTTTGGGAGGCATGGGATGATGTCGGTGGTTGATCAAAAAAGTGGTCAAAAGAAGCCTCAATGTGAGGGGTGTCATTTTTCAAGTGTTGACGAATGGCAACTTTAAGGGCACAACAACGCTCAGTATCATGTCCAAGTGTGCAAATATACCAACAGATTTTAGTGTCATCGAACCAAGATGGTTTTGATCCGAGAAGTTGATATGGTTTAATAGGCAAAAGAGTGATGCTAGATGACTGCAACAATGGGCATAACATCGAAGCATATGATCCCCTTAATGGCTTTGTGCTTTTTGTTGTAGTTGGGGTTAACTTCTTTTTAGGAGTTGTTTGGGGAGTTTGTCGTATCATCTTTTTGGTTGGCAGTGTGGTCACACATGTAGATGACACTTTGTTGTTGAGAGGTGTTGGATGTGGGAGTAATCTTGCTAAATTAGAAGGATGTGGACCCCAAATGGAAGCTAATGATGAAGGTGGGGGAGGAGTTCTCCGATGTGGTTTAGTAGCTTTCTTTAGTTTAGTGCGAGGACTACTATTGGGCGAGGTGAGGTTCAAGTCTACCTTCACTTGTGGGTGAGTGAGGTTTGAGAGGCATGGGATGGTTATGGCTTCTGCGTGTGGTCGAGTAACGAAGAAAGTATGATCCCCTAATAATGATAAGAAGGATGAGGGCGAGGCAGCTGGCGTTGGTGCCATCAAATCATCCTCCAATATGAGAGAGGTCAAAGTAGACTCTTCCACGTGTGAAAGGGGGTTGGATAGAGGACAAATAGGAGAAGAAGGCTCTTCTACCTGTGGTGGACAAATAGGAGAAGAGAGTTCTTCTACCTGTGGTAGAAAAATAAGAGAAGAAGGTTCTTCTAGCTGTGGCGGACAAATAGGAGAAGGATCTTTTACTTGTGGTGGATAAATAGGTTGATTAACCTCTTCAGACTGTGAGAGAGGTTGGTTAGAAACCATGTCGACCGTGCGTATATTACGCTCTTGAAGGTCATCAGCTATGGTCTGAATGTTAGGGAATGGTTGTCTAAAGACATCCATGTTTTGGTTAGCCGGTGCATTTGGGTTATCCAAAACAAGTTTCCCCTTGTCCAACATGTCTTGAATGATGTTCTTGAAAGTTTTGCAGTTGTCTGTGTCATGACCTTTGACACGGTGGTAGTGACAGAAGTCATTTTCCCTATACCATGTTGGGTTGGCTTTTGAGGGGTCGAATTGAGGTGGTCGAATTTGAGAGAGATTGAGGACTCCTTGCTTTACGAGTTTATCCAAGACGGAAGCGTATGATTCTCCTATTGGAGTATATTGACGCTGTACATGCCGTTGTTGGAATTGTTTTGTGATGTATTCTGATTTTGAAGGTTGAGACTGGTTAGTTGTGGTTGAAGATGATAGTCTAAGGACCACAATATTTGCTGATCCTTTGGACATGGAGTTGGAAGAAGATGGTTTGGACGAAGAAGGGTCATTGGATTTTGCATTACTACACAATTTGACTTTGTCTTCTTCGACTGCACGGAGTTCAAGCTTTCTGGCCATAGTAAAAGCTTCGTCAAACGTGCGAAATGTTTGAACCCGCAAGGTGGAAAAGATGTGCTTGGCACATGCTCTTGAAAAGAGCTCAATGAGCTCAGTTTGAGGTAATGAAAAGGAGAGTTGGTTGATTAAGCCTCTCCAACGGGCAACGAAGTCAGCGATTGACTCATCGTCGAACTGTTTAATAGAATATAGGTTCGTGATGGAGACCTTTTTAGTGATGTTGATTGAAAAGTGGTTGAAAAATAATTGGGCGAGTTGAGTGAAGGAAAAGAGAGAGTGACTGGCAATAGAACTATACCAGTCAAAGGCGGCCCTCGAAAGTGACATGGGGAACGTGCGAAGTAATAACGCATCATCATGCGCTATGAGGTAACAAACGTGTCTAAATGCTCGTAGATGTTGTTGTGGATCATCTTTACTCTGAAATTGAGTAAATTTGGGGAGTTCCCACTGGTTAGGATATGGTCAAATAGGCACCGAAGGGTGAATGAGTTTATTGCATATTTGTTCATATGAAAGAACATTGCTTGAACCGAAAATGGATGTCTCAAGGTTAGACATTTTATCCATCAGCATCTCGATTAGATCTACTGACGAATTGGTAGGTGGGGCACCCCCCAAGTTGTAAGGTACCTGGAAGGCATTGAAAGGAGCGTATGACGTACTTGGTTGTGCTTGCATAGGCGCAACATATTGGTAGTTCGTTATAGGGACTAAGGTTGAGGTCAAGGGGGCTTGTGCCGTGAAGTTGGAAGGCACAAGTTGAATAGATACCGCTAAAGGTGGTTGAATGGCGGCATTGGTAAAAGGATAGGTAGTCACTCCCGCGTTTATAGGCACAAGAGTGTGTGGAGTCAAGACAATCAAGTTCTGATATGGTGTAGAACTTGATTGAATTATTTGTGGTTGAGGGGATACGAAAACCCCGGTGGAGGTAGGTCCAGAAATGAAAGTGGAGGCCCAATTGTGGACATTGGTCATGGTCGGGTTAATGGTCGGGGTAATACCCTGAGTTATGATGGGTTGGCTAGCGGATGGTGTTGAGACCATTGCTACTTCAACCAAGAAAGTTGGCATCCCATAAATGGGATTACCTGAAAGGTCTCACGTTTGGCTTCTCGCGAGATAGTGTTGGAGAGCTTTGACATTATGGTCAAGGAATCTCTCAAAGTTTTGATCCCCTTCGGGAACAATTGGATATTTGGTCAGGGGTAGGCTGGACATGAGTATGTTCAATGTCTGAAGTATACTCCATTTGGAGACTTGATATGAAAGGCGAAGGCGGAAGTAGTTGTTGCCTCGCGTGGTCAATAAAGGATTTGGTTTGACTGCGTGTCAAATCCATCCAAGGCAAAATGTGTTTAAGTTTCAAAAACTGTATATTTCAGTTTCAGAAAACCAGAAGGGGTGTTTTACAATAAGAAAGTCGGGTTTTAAGCTTGCTATTTTGGAAAAAGTTTGTTGACAGTGACCGACGTCGATTGAAAAATTGATGTCAGTGAAGATAGGTTGCCAACGTCGGTGAAAAACTGATGCCAGTGAGTAAAAGTTGCCGACGTCGGTTGAAAAACCGATGTCGGTGTCTGTGTGTTTCCAGAAACTCAGAAAACTGAAAGTTTTTGGAAGAAAAAGAAAGCTCTGAGTTGTTTAAGAACTCAGAATAATGTGTCCTTACCAGCTCAAAAAACCAGATAAAAACAGAAAAGTAGATGAAGACAAGCAACCTCTAAACATTAAATTCTTAAGAATAAATTTTAGAGTCTTGGTGGCTTATGCCTTAGAAAAATATGTTTGGAAGTGGGCTTTTTAGAACGGATCCTAAAAGAGACAGTCTAAGGCTGGTTTCGGGTTAGTTTTGGTGCTCAAAAAGTCTGTGTTAGGTTCTGTACGTGGCCTGGTGCAAGGAGCTTGCTCCCCTCACTTCACGAGCCCAGAGCCAAGCTGGGTCGTTTAGCCAATATATACTTCCCCTAGAGTTTATCCTCTGCCAGAGAACAGAGTGGGTCCTCCTCTTGGTTGTAAAGTCCAAGTAGGATCGCTGGAAAGGGTAAGGTATCCGCTAGGTGGTGAAATTCTAGTCAGGCCTTGTCTCAGGTATGTTATATGTTTGATTTTGTGAATGTGGTTAGGTTGTGTAACATATGTGCACTACGATTTATTCATAATGCGTTTTAATTACTAGATGAGCTAAATATGCATTCAAGCAAGAGTGAAATGCATTTAATTTTTAACCTAAATTGAAATGTTTGTTCAGATGCAGACAAGTGGGAAAAGGTTTAAGAGCATGAATTTCACTACTCTAAGATGCAGAAAGAAATGACAAGAAGAAAAAGAAAGAGGTTATTTTTAACTTGTGCTTATGGTGTCTTTTCGAGATAAAAAGAAAGAAGAAGGCTGCAAGGAGATAAAATTTCTCTAATGCAGCGATATGAATGATTGCCTTTAGAAGAAATATGAAATGATGAATCCAAAGAAATTTCAGGGGTCCCACTGGGCGTGCCAAAATGTTTCTACTCTTTTTTTGTTTGTTTACCATTCAGAAGAAATAAGAAACTAAAGTTAAATGGTCAGGGGTTTGTACGATACCCAGTGAAGTTACGCACCGTATGCAGACGATTGAAGGAGCTCCTCTTTGACTGTGGAGGACGACCCCTGTAGATAAGAATAAGAAACTCAAAGAAAGAGATTGTTAGATAGAGATAGAGTGGACTGCTAAGCAAAGCTCGGTCCCAGAAGTGCAAAGACTTCCTTGAGGGATGACAGTCCACTGTTTATAAGTAAAAGTGTCAGAAATAAAGAAATGACAAATGACTAACAAAGAAGAAATTAGATAATGCGTACCTGTTTCTTTACAGTCAGTGTACCACAGTCGCCGACGTCGGTAGTCCTGCCGATGTCGGTTTATCAAATGTTGCCGACGTCGGTTATTCTGCCGACGTCGGTAGGGTCAGTGGTCGATGTCAGTCGGGGCAATGGCCTTGGACAGGACTCAGGGTTATGTCTGTAGTCGACAGAAGGATTCTGTAGGTTTAAAAGGTCTATGCGGGTTTGCAGGGAGATGAATAAGGTCCGCAAAAGTACAAAAGTAGAGGCTAGGTTGTCAAAAAAAGGGTAAGGGTGAGAGGAAGGCTTTTCAACCTTTCCAAGGAGAAAGTCGGGTCTGGTTGAAGGTCAGGTCTACTCTGGTTGATAGTATTTAGAAACAGTATAATTACTAATGCTTTCTAAATTACTGAAATGAAAGGGCAGAGGAAATACTTAGCTTGGTGAGATGAAGAACCAAGGTGTTGAACGCTTGTGCCTGTTACGGCTGATGTCCAAGTCCCCGTGCAATGCTTCAGTGCAATCTGGAGCGACTGGTGTAGAGTCTTTGTGGCCAAGGGAGCATTAGTTGAAGTCTGATGCCTGGTGATGTCTCAGAGTCCGAGAGAGAGCGAGAGAGAGAGAGAGCCAGATCCGAGAAAGAGAGCTAGTCGATTCAAGAGAGAAGCGTCTAAGAGGAAGTCTATTCGGGATTCGTGATTAGCCGTTTTGGAGGTTAGAACTCGGTTTAAGTAAATCGACGTCAGTGATCCCACCGGCATCGACTGACAATTGACCGACGTCAGCGGGTAGAGAACTGGTAAAAAGGCTTATCAGCCCGTTCTCCATCCGCCAAGTGCATATTCTGTTGGAGAACGGTCAAATGACGGGGTTAATAAGCACGAGGGTTAGTTAGAAGGTTGGAATGGGTCTTAGGTAGTTATGATATGAAGGACTTAGTCATAGGGTGAGTCATGGGGTAGGAAATGGTCTTAGGAGTGAGGTGTCCAAGGCGAGGTGTCCTAGGTGAAGTGTCATGGGTGATGTCAAGTGTGAGATCATAATTTAAAATAAGTTGTTTATTTTAAATTAATAAGATGTGGGTTAGGACCAAGGGGAGAATCGACACAATTTAGGTGTCTACACAACTTATACATAATTTACTGCCGATAATTTGAAGGCTATATGTAAGTTTCTGGATTCCTATCAATGGCTTCAACTGATAATTAAAATTTCAGTCAAGAAACAGTATAATTAGATCTTATATAAACTAATCGCCGAAATGATTACGGCTTCCGTATTTCCACAAATGAAATCTAACATCATCTGGCCACGGACAGCAATGCCCACAAACTGTGGCGTGGGGTTGGTGGAAAATTTCACATGGCTCGCGTGCATAGATTCTCTCATTCTCTTATATAATGAGCAATGATGGCTTATTTAAATCTGACATATAAAGACACTGAAACTTTTTCCATTTTTGACAGTTCCATTCCCCCACCAAAAAAAGGATTGCAGAAACACGAGTCCCGAACTGTAGAAACTCTGGTGAGAGTTGTCGCTAGTGATTGGTGGTATCTCGTCGAAAGCAGTTCATTCTCTGCATTCTGCGGGATTCGCACCTTCAGCTACGACAAATTCATAAACGACAATGTGACTCATTTAGATTTTGACGCGTTCAACACCATGTTGTGAGGAAGAGTCTCTTCAGTCTGTCTAATCACAAATAATCTTTTTCCTATTAATTCGTATTAGGAAATGTGTGAAGTAATTATTTTGTTCACATTTAAAGTTTTGATATTGGGTTTGTAAAATATATGGATTTTTTTTGGGTTTAGATGATAATGACAATCCTCTTCCTCCTCCTCTCTCTTTTTATAAAGAAGAAATTTAAGTATTTAACAAAATAATTTTCGTCATGTATATTGAATTGTTTAAATATTTATTTATAATTTAGTTTTATTGTTAGATTACAATTTTAATATCACGATCGTGATGAATTAATTGAGAAATAGTGATCATTATGATTTATATTTTTAGTCACGCATATTGATTTGTTGAAGCTATTTTGAAAATTTGTGGAAGCTTTGTGAATTAACAATAATCATTGTCGATTTTTTTTCATGTTCATTCTCTGTTGTTTCTACTATCACTATAGCATCTCATAATTGAAAAGTCTATAGATTTCTAAAGGAAGAAAAGTTTTTTCAAGAAACAGAGAATCCCAACTTCAATTGCAAAGGTCTTATAGTGGTTACAAATCTTGTATAGAATTTTAAAGGAAGAAAAGTGTTTTCAAGAAGCATGGAAACTTGATTTTAATTGTAAAGGTATTTTAGTTATCCAATATGAATGAAATTTATATTATTCTAACAGTTAATTTTCACTGAGAACAAAAGCATGAGCATTTTCACAATCTGGAATGCTTAGGAGAACAAAATAATGGTCTATCATTCCTTTAAAAAAAAAATCACAGTGAATGTTGTTTAATAATATTTCTTGTAGTGATAATTATGGACACACTTTACACTTGTTCTTTATGCTTTAAAAACAATGAAATGCTTGTGAAATGAACCCTATAAGTGTTCATTGTGTATGATATAAATGTATGAATATACATTTGTAAATTCCATGTGTCACCATGTTATGTTATTTGATAAATTGACACTCTTTATAATAAGTGATTTTAACATTACTTTGACCACCTTGGAACTCCAATAAGCAGAGACCAAATGTATTTGTTGATAGTCATGATGTGAACTGTTTTCCTATTTTGGAAAATGTCATTTTGAGCTTGTCATTCTTCATTTCAGCCTCACCTGGGTGTAGCTTATTGCTTGTCCCTTTTGGTCAAGGGATGACACTTGAGTCACTCTACTTCTTTTTGCATTACATGGTCACAATGAACATGTATATTAAAAATGGTTCCTTCTATAATATTCCAATTGTGATCACTCCCAATCTTTCCCTTCTGCCCACCTTGTAAATGCATAATTGCCTTAGTTTTTATACAGGGTTTATAGAAACGTTAACATGAGACCTTTGCAATATTAATTAAATGTTAATACAATCTTTTGACAATAGTCGCAATGGCCAAATACATATTACTATTATTTGCATAATTCATAACATTGACTTCAATTATCCGAGGGACTCCTTAGTATGCCTTGAAAGAATCCATGTGTCTAAGGTGGATCTGCTAACCTTGCTCCTCAAACATGATGCCAAATACCTTGACGTGGGATACAAAGGAGACCATTTGAGATCATACCATGTGTCATGATTCTCATCCCTTGCAATCATGCGATGGACTTAAAATCAAGACTATGCACAAAACCATGGAAATGTGAGTCACAGTCTGCTATGCACTATGGTCACACATGCTTGCACCATGGTTTAGTGCACAAAGGGGTGCACATATATTAAATTTGTGTGAGACATACGACCCTTCCTTGATTGTGCAATAAAAATTGTGTGGAGGCCAATTGGGGCATGATAGACCCTCTATTCTCTTGTCTTGAACACAGTCCTATTACCATGAGAAAACTCCATGGGGTGCATCAATCTACGAACCCATAGATTCTTAGTTGATGATTCAATTTATTTGAATTTTGTGGGGGTTGTAAGTCTTTATATGCAAAATCGTTATGGGTTGTGTGGAGGAACATTGTGATCAACTTAGACTTTAATATATATGTGATATTAGCCTTTTTGCCTCAGATGTAGTGCCAAGTTTCTTATGAATCCTTGGAACTCTTTATTGAGTACATAGACTTGAAGCACTATGGATTCCAAATCAAGAAACATTTTTCCATTTTGTTTATAACTATAATCTTTAAATTTTATGCATGGCACTGTTGGCCTTTTTTGGCCCACATATAAAGCTCTTGCATGTTTTGATGAAGTAGTGGATCAAAGGCTTGGAAATGGATCCAACATTTGCAAATAGAGAGGATCCAAGCAAGGTTTTCATAGGATCAAGCAATGGTGTTCAAGGATAAGCCTGCAAGCCAAAAGCTAAGTGCAAAATCTTTTATTCGGCTAAGTCTTTACTTGTTCATTCTTTCGGACTCTGTATAGAGACTAAGTGAAAGGTAAATTCTTTTGGGCCTAGTTTTAAGCTAAGTTTCGGTTTCCTTTCGGGAAAATTATCCACACAATTTTCCCAAAGGAATTTTTTTTTCCGGCTAAGTGTTATTTCTTCGGTATTTTTTCCCTCGGCTTTTGTTCAAATATTGAGGAATTGTTTCAAACATTTTGTCCAAAACAATTTTTGGAAGGTACTTTTCAATTCCCTGAAGGAAAAGACACTTACATTTTTGCCAAAGGGATACTTAGCAAGAAGTTCAAAGGAATTTTTCGGAAAAGTGCCCAAGGACAAAAGCCAAAAAGTAATTTATAAAAAGGCCTAAGGAAAAAATTCTGAAGGAATTTCTTTAGGAAGAAGTGCCAAAACAAAAAATTCAAAGGGCACTTTCAATGCAAAGGGCCAAAACACTTTTTTCGAAGAATCATTTCCATGCCAAAGTGTCTTATGCAATAACTCTGAATGGTATCTTTTTAAAAGTAGACCTTTGCAAAAGTCTCGAAGACTTTTTATTTCGAAGAAAGTGGCCAAAGAAAATTTGTCTGAAGGGTCCTTTCCAAAAAGCTGACAGTTCATTTCAAATAACCAAAGTACATTTACAAAATATCCAAAGGGTATTTTCCCTTTGGAAAGGGGCATTTTTGAAGTGGTCGAAAGATATTGTTCCTTTAAAAAGGGCACTTCTTCAAAGGACTTTTCAAAATTTGAAGGGTCATTCTCAAAAAAGACCGAAGTTTAATTCCTTCAAGAAAAAAGTCCACAAAAATTGTTCAAGCAATTCCTTGAAAGAAAAAGGCCCGTAGGAAAGTGTCCAAAGGAAACATGACGTTTGTGCCAGTGTCAAAGTTCAAGCTCATAAAATAGTCGTTAGGATTCAAATATCCCATGATGGGCCTGCAAATGTCAAAATTTGAACCCCTGTAAGTAGCCGTTTGAATTTGTAAGGACTTACATCGACATAAATGGATACAAGAAAACCAATGTCCTTAGATTGGTTTTCCATCTATAGGAAAGATTTGGTCCAAGTTTCAAGGCAGGGGCTGGTAGGTGCAATTAATGGAGAGGTCTTCCTCCTTCGACATGACCATCATCTCTGACAAATAATCGCTCAATGTAAAAGTAACATGGCTTGGTCTAGATTCAAAGATATGGGGATTTCATCCTTATACATGAAAGAGCATGCCAAAGTTTTAATGCAAATATCAAATCATTCACACTTGGTGGAAACATGTAGCTACCTTCGACATGGCTCTCTTAGATCTAAAAGGGAGACTTGAATGCACAAGTGGCTCAAGGAGATTTACGGTGATCTTGGTTGGTTTATCTCATGGTCAAGGTAGTTGCATGCTTTGAATGTAAAAGAGCTCAAGGGTAGTAGTGGTGGTTGCAGCTATTTATGACCCCCTCTATGTTTTCTCACACAATCCCCTTCTTCTCTCATCCCTTTCTGTTATATATAGAGGCCTTTGAGTCTAAAAAGAGATCCCTTGACTAGTGATAGATTGACTCTGTCAAAATTACCTTGTAAACACTCTCTTGGAGTAATAAGATAAACTTTTTTTATTCTGGTTTGAAGTCAAGTATACATTATTGGAGTTTAACTTGTAGAAGTATGTCTCTTTTTATCATCTGTATATTATCTACGTATCTTTCTTTAATTCTTTTCTGGTTCCTTGCAGGTTGTGTGAAGTGTTAGACATTGGTCCCTTTCTTGAAGTGTCATAAGTTTATAGTGTCTCATACAGACCTATTTATTTCTATCCTTCAAATTGCAGGGTTTCCTTTCGACATCCACACAAAATACTTATGCTTGTGGCCTTGAGATAGGATCATATTAGACTGTGTCTTGGTTAGGTTCATTAGTAGTTGTTAAGATTTCTAGGCTGAAAGTGGATCATTTCATATTTTGGAGCATCACCATCCTTAGCTTAGATTTCCCTTTCATGTTATCTTTCTCTCCCTTTTCCTTAGTCATCATTAGATTTCAATGTGAGAAATAAGTTGAAGTGAAGCATCTGAAGAGCTAGCTTCATTAAAAAGACTAGAGGTTCAACCTCATTACAGGATACCCACATCCTAAGGTTGTTCCAATTTTGTAGATGGGAGTGAGAGAGCCTTTAAAAACTCTCCCACAAAAAGGTGCATTTTCAGCCTACAATAGGTACATAGTTCATGTATGTATAAAATATGTAATTTGTTTCTAATCTTAAATGTTTTTTTAATTTGGGATATTGAACAACAACAATGAGCTAACTACAAATTTTTTAACTTATCGTATTAATATTTGGACTTATATATTCTCCAATAAAACTAGTTTAAATGCTTATGTTTTTGTTTGTAAACACAAAAATTAATTTTCATTTTTATGCTTATGCCAATATAAAAATAGATTACAGAATAATTATAATTAAATTACACATGTTCAAGAAACATTTATGTAATTTTACAATGCCATTTATTTTCAAAAAAAAAGAAAAATGTTAAAATGTTTATGCTATGTTGAGCTTTGCATTATAATTATTGACCAATATTCCTACGTGGTACTAGAAACAAAGATAAAATTTGAAAAGACAAATAAAAACTGCAACATCAAATGTTATACAAATTTCAATTGATTTAGAAACATACACACTAAAAACTAAATAATTTTTTTCAACATTGACAATGCATTAAATTAAGAGAATCTTTTTAGTATTGAATCATTCAATTCTACTATTGGTGATTGTATTTTTGAGACAATTCAAATTTTATTACACTTTCGTTACACATCTAATATGATATAAACTGGGATCATAGATTATTTTATATGCTCTTTAAAAAATAGTGATACAAATGCGATTGACTCATATGCCCTATCAATTTCACACAAGTGTGTTATATGATTTATATAATATACATGACAAAAACACATATTCCCATATAATGAGATTTTTTGTAAAAGAGCTTACAAATCAAGGTGAAATTTGTATTTGAGTAACATATTTTGCATCCAATGGCTATCCAAATGGTTGGACATACCAATTTACATTTGGTATTTAAGAAACAAAACAGTATTTCCACAAAGATAATTTCATTTGATTGTACTAAATTTAGTTTAATAATATAAACCCCACTTATGGCCACTTTGAACCATTATTTTGTAAAACAATGTGCATCAATTACTTAAATCTTGGATGAAAATTTATCAAATACTTGAAACAATATTTTTTCATATTAAAGTGCCACTCTTCATAAAATAGAAGCACATTTAGACTAAACTATGGAAAAAACTTATTTAATGTCATTAGATACTTAACCGAGCAAAAATTCAATGGTCACACTCCTCAAGGATATATGGGTTAGTCCTTAAAGCAATGTAATAATTTGGACTAATATCAATGCATTGGCTTCTTCAGAAGCTTGTAAACAAGAGCAAGTAAAAGATAACACAAAAAACATTTTCAAATGGAAAAAATATATTACAATGATTAGAATGCCATATGAACAAAGTTGTATCGAGGGAAATAATTTTTTCTACTTATGGCTTTCAAGCATTCTACAAACCAAAATTTAAATATGGTCACCGTAAAGTAAAAGCACCACTAAAGTGTATTAAAATTGTCTTCAAACACAAAAATCATGTAATATAATTTTTTTTTGAAACATATACAATTAGTATTTAGTATGAACCACTAAAAATAATGCCTCATGTTACATATGAAATGCCTTATGACATTGACATAAATCCATCAAATCTTGACACTTAGGAATATTATGAAATTTAAAAAAAAAATGTATATTGCTATAGAACATGATGCATATCATATTTGTATTTAAAACATACTTTAATCTAATAAAAAATACTGAATATCATTGCATTTTATGAAAACATAAGTAGATGAAAATCAAAGCTACATACATCAATACAATGCAATGAAATATATTTAAAAAACCATTAACACATATCTAACAGAAATTAAAGAACACTCATACATGCTTATGTAGTTTGTGAATGCTTTCATTTTAAAAAAGATATTGTGCATATTGACAATACCATTGTACACACATTTTCTTCTATTTCTATTGACACAAAATTAAAAAACAATTGTGTAAGGAAAGCAAATATGCAAAAAATACAAAAGAGCTTTTGACTTCAAATATTTATTTTTCATTTTATTATTAGGAGAAATAAAATAATAAAGGCTATGCATAATTTAATCTTTTTATAAGATAGATTAGTTACCTTATGAATGACCTTTGTACAAATACAAGAAATATGTTATAAATGATTGCAATTTGACCTCACAAGAACAATTATAAATGTTTCTGTATACTTTGATTGAATCCAACAAGCATTGTCTATAAAATTGAATGAAATGAAAAGAGTTGCAATCAATCTAAAACACAAATTAAAATATAAAAATGTATATTTGTTAGGAAATGTTAGACTTGCATGTGTCATTAATGCATTGGTGAAGATTTTCCATACTCTGCTATATAGACAATTAAAAAAGGTTATTGATCGTGATTGGAAAATTAGCTTTCATAAAAATTTTGAACAAGCAACATATGATATTGATCTTAACAAAGCTAATGAATTTGAATCAAATTAAGCTGACTTAAAACCAATTATTAAATCTATTATGCATGGATTTGACAATGCATAATTAATAAAAGACTTGGAAGATGACAATACTAAGATTGATCCATTTGAAAGATTCAAAGCATTAGGTAGCTTTGAAGACAAGTTCTTATAAGAAATGAACTTTCTAACCTTTTTATTATGGTTCCAGTCATTCTGATGATGTCACACAAAAATTCTTATACCAAAAACCAACAAAGTAGGAACTCTTTCAACAAGAAAATGATATATTACTACATACATCACTATTTTTTTTTTCAAAGCTATTAAAATAGTTATTCACCAAGTTTCAAGTTAAAATTTAATATCCACACAAAAAGGTGAATTAAAATTAAAAAAACTATATATAAAATATGTTAAAGACAAAAGAAACCTGGACAAAATCTTGAAATCATCAATAGGATATATGTCTCTTTGTTATAACCCCTCAAGTTGTACTTAAGAAAATGTAGTAATTTAAAATAATAATAATAATAATTAAACAATTAAATTAACTTCATATCATAAAATTAAATAATACAACATATCTACATTATAACCAAGAACAATAATACTTCTCATCCAAATACTATATACAATATTATTCTTATACAACTCCAAGGGAAGTAAACACTACAGGGCACAACTACGACTGGTCTGAAAATACATCTATTATTCAAATATACAAGTACATAATACAATTACATTCCTTCAGGCATACAACCTAATACAATAATGGATACCAAGCTCTCCAGAGCTCAAGTTGTGATAACTCGTATATTATTGATAATCTCAAGTGTCGTCTCTAAGAAGTACTACAATGGGGAGGGAGAGCATCATCTAAGTGATTTATCAAACCAACTATAGACCAATGAGCCCTTGTATAATCTCTTATCAAGAAATGACCCTCCTTTCACCGATAGGTAGATAGAATTGTACAAGAATATAGTGAGACATGCTAGTACCCCGTGTGATGTAAGATTTCAAATAACATGCAGTGTACCATTAAGAAATTCATTCTAACATGATATCTCATAACATGCAAATCAAACATATGCAATGAGAATGTACTTTTAACATTACTTTGGCCAAAGTTTTAAAATAATATACGATCATTTAATTTGGTCAATTTCATAACACACTACTTGATTGGATTATCTATTGGTGGTACTACCTAGGCTAGTGGAATCCATCTCACTACCTATTAGCATCATCAATACTATTTATAATATAAACACTCCTATACAAGATTCATAGGATTTTATCCTATACAAGGAATAGAAAAATTTGAATATTCATTTTATTTCATCAATGTGTCATGAACCTATAATCATTCTAGTATAACATGCATAACCATATACATTTTTAGACACAACCATGTTATAATTTCTATTCTTCTAATCAAGAAATCAAGTACGCCCATACCATAAGTAAGTCATGCATCCAATTAAGTTTAACTCTATGTTCTGAATGTATAAACATACACATATTTGGTAGCAAATTACATTCTTATACACTTATGTATATATCTTAGAAAATGATGAAATTTTTAACTATTTAATGAAATTTAAATTTCATACCCATCCTAACCAATAAATTTTCCATTTTATATATAAATTTGGTAGAGGATTCTTAAATATATCTAACATTAATATATTTGTACGATCACACCATATATTAATACACCGTTGAATATATTTAATAACTCACATCATATATATATATGATGTGAGTTAATATATATATATATATATATATATATATATATATATATATATATATATATATAATATCTTATTTCCTATGTCTTTAGATAAGACACTAGATGAGTCAGATCAAAGTTAAAAACTTTGCAGTAGAGTAAGACGTTACCGACAAGTAAAATGTAGCCTCATGATAAATAATATGTTGGCTAATTTAGAGCAAAACTCAAGTCTTGATGTCAAATAAGCAAATCAACCAAATAAAACAATAGTTTAAGTAATTAAACACGGGGTAATTAATATGTTGCACAAGGTAAATCCATAATAAAACTCAGTGAATTAAAAAACAACCACTTAAAAAATTTATATGCAGGATAAAAATAATAATATGCCAAGCTTATTTAGATGCAGCCTATGGAACTAATATTATACTGCCAAGTATTTCAATGTAAGACTAAAATTTTAAATGCTGTCATATACACATAAGGCACAACCTATGGTTTTTATGACACCTCCAATAGAGAATTAGATGCAGTCTAAGAAGGACATAGTTAAATGAGTCAAAATGCAGGCCTCTTATAAAATAAAATGTTGCTTTAAAATAAATACTCAGGCTTAAAGCTATATGCTAAACCAATCCTAGATATACAACACCGTAGTAATTTATGTTTTAAGAAATGCCTTCCAAAAAGAGAGGGACGCAGGTTAAAGAGGACACAAAGCATGTTCAGAAAAAGGTAAATGCAGGTCAAAATTACATGCTAGTCTTTCAATTTATAATGCGAGCTAAAATATAAATCAGGTAAAAGAATAAGATGAAACGTATCCACATAATTATCAAAATACTCTGGTCATTGGGATCTCATGCTAATAAAAAGGATGCAGTTTGTAGCAAATAATTGATAATGCAGGTCTGAAAGAAATAAAAGCGTTGCCAAAGGAATACCAAGATCTCATCCAATATAGATATACTAACCATAGGAGATAAATACGCAAAGTTTAATTTCAATGCTACCTTTTAAAAAAATATGTAGATCTTAATTTCAATGTTGCCTTTACTAGTCTACATGGCCAAAGACAACACCATATAGGCTTAAATGGAATAACTATGTTGGTTTCAAGAATTGAACCTCTAACCTAAAGTTATGAAGGCAAACGTAACATTATAACTTAATATGTTGCACTAAATTTAAATGCAACATATATATAAGTCAACGCAACTAAATCTAATGTAATTAAGCAATTTGAAATGTAGCTTTACAAGAAATGGGATGCAAGTTTTTCTAAATGGAAATGCTGCCTAATATTATAAGAGATAATACCTAGGTTTTGGAACGTAGGCCTAACATATGTATATAATACTGGTTCAAGATTCAACACAGACATTTCATACAAAATATAGGCCAAAAATACATGTAAACCAGAAGTAAATAACATAGATGCAAAACCAACCAAGAAATTTGTTTAAGACTTTTCCTATCTCTCCCTTCAATCCTTCGCTTCTGCTCCTCCTTCCTCTTTCTGTCCATATGTTTTTCTCCAAACATTCTTCTCTTATTTATAAAACTTACTTCCTTCTAATTCCTGCACTCTTCTTTTTCATGTGAAGTTTCTAAATTTATCTTTATCATATGTAAAACATGCTTTTTAAACTACTATGCCATCTTTTCTTTGTTTTCTTAATATTCACTTAAGTTAACTTAAGAATCTATTTTCCTAATTTTTATATAAATTTATGCATAATTCACATTTTAACTTTAAATTGCATTAACACAACTTCCATTCAATTTTCAAAACAATGATAAATAATTATTTAACTAAAAGATAAAATAAGTCATTAATTGCATTTTATTTATAAAATAATTATTTTCACAATAATTATATCTATTAGCCCTGATATTTATTTTTTTGATTTAAATTCAAAAATCAAGTCAATTAGGCTAAATAATCTACTGCATACTAAAACTAATTCTACACACAAACATAATCATGATTTATATACACAAACATTTTTACACAAATATCATTTAAAATATATTGTGCGTGTGTGTAGGGTCACTAGCATTTTATACTGATATTCCTCCACTCATTCCATTTAACCGATCCTCTCCAATGATGCTCTCCCTCATCAAGCTCTAAGGGTAAGACCTATATTGCATCCATCTCATAATAATTAAGTAGCTAGTCTAAGTCATTATAAATATCACTAATAATGCACAACTAACTAATACATATCCGTAATATACAGAATATAACATACATTTATCACATCATGTACTCTAATTAAAAATGTTATTATCTCATTACAGTATATGTCATAAAGATCATAAATCAAATCAATAGTAATCAGATATTAGCCATAATAATCAATAGATTAAAGGTTAATAAGTGATAGGGTGAAATCGGGATTTAACACTCTTAAAAACATTAGAACATCATCTAACTATTTTTAAAACTCAATTTATTTAGTTTTACAATGATAAAACAGTTGGGACTACCAATTTTGTTTTCCATGTTAACAAGTGTTAAACACTTTTGGAGAGCCATTATACCATGCATAATAAAAACTATATTTTAAAAACAACAACAAGCACAATGAAAACATAGAATAAGAAAACATTTATACGATGATTTGGAAGAATCTAGTTCATTTGCACTCATTATTTTAACTATAGATATAATGAATTTTAAAAAATTATGTTACAAAATGGATAACTACTTGGAAAGTTTTGGAATTGTTTATGACAAAATTTCAAAATTGAGGAAATGAAAATTTACATTTTATGGTTTGGGTACATGGTGCAATGATATATGGACATTATTTATGGACATTATTTGAACACTAAAATATATAAATTTATGGACACATATAGATCTTGTCATTCAAGATTGCTTGATGCAAATTGGGTGAAAATGTAAATACATCATCATACATGTGTAAAAAATATAAAAAATTGCATTGCAGATTAAATTTTGAATTGCCTCAAATTCAAGAAATCATAACATTAGATCATTTGGACCAAAGAAATGAGATATACAAGGAAAATTCCTTTTTTTTAAATCTCAACTCAAGCATAAAACATATTTTAATTACATAACATTTGAAATATTCTTGTAAAATGCATTTTTTTCTAAAATAAAATACATACTTTTATTGTGATATTGTATTTTGTGACCTATAACAATGTTAATAAGTCATCCATTAGATTTTTGGATAATTCCTTTTGTGAAATAAGTCTCTACATTATTGTATGTAAACACAAATGCACAATTCATCCTTGATGCATATGTTGTTGCAACATATTAATGCTCTTATATGACAAATTTTGATCCTACATTGATAGATGTTTTTTATAAGGTTGGCAAGCAATATGCATGTCATAATGACAAAAAACTAAAATCTATATGAAAACTAGGAAACACTCTCATTGAACATCAACAAATGTCTAGTCACCAAGTGATTCACATTGTGATTTTTTTGCCATTACATTATAGTTCAATGAAAACATTTATCATAAACATGTCACCATTGACGAAAAAATAATTCATCTTGAAGAACCCAAAACTATTAGCATAAGACACTAATAATTTAGAATACATAATTTATCCTTCTCCTATAAAAAAATGAATTTCAGCACAGACACATTTGGAACAAATATGCTTGTCTAAATATGTAGTATATTATCTAAGAAATATTAAAAATAATAAGAATTTAAAAAACACACACATTATATAGCATGTTAGATACAATTTACACATATTATTTGAAAACTATTATAGATAAAAATGATGTTTTTTTTACCATACTATGAAAGTGAAGAGACATTGAAAAGAAACTTTGAAATATGGGCCAAAACACACCTTGCTCATAAGACATAATTAAATAAGATAGAAACCATGTTTACTGCAAAAATTATATCCAAATGGGAAAACACTAACAATGTTTTGATAATGATCATGAAACAAAACAAATATTTTATAATTTTGAAAAAAAGACGTAAATAATTATTTGAATTACTTCATAATTAAATTTTTTTTTCATATTCAACAAAAACATAAATTCAAAACAATTAAATAACCATTTCTTTTAAGTAAAGAATAATAATTCAATTTGTGACAACAATTGAATAGGGAGAAACAGCTCATAGTGAAAGACATTACAATAAGAAAAAGAATGGCTCAAATACCCCAATCTACTTTTTCTTAATAGGTGGAGCAAGATTAAAAACAACATTCCCATCAAAAATAATATATTAAATAATAACATGCTTGTATAACAAGCAACTTGATAGTGATCCTTTAAGAATAAAGGGAATCATTTTTGCCTATACTAGAAAAACAACATACAATGCAAATAATGTAACTAGACATTTTATCTTTAAATTTCCAAATACATTCACCAATATATTTCCGTCCAGGACTCAAATACCTTAGATATCATAATCAAACATTTTGGGCAATTCTGTATCTTTTTTATTGACAAAGTATATTTAAGCTAGGATGTCAAATTTTCAATATAGACAAGAGACTCCATCAAATTATGTATACACCCACAAAAACGTTCAATTTTTTTGATATTATTTCCATTACTATTTTATATCAAACAAAGCCACTCAATATGAATGGATTTTTGGCCATCCAATCTTACACGGAGAATCAAATGCATACATTTTGGGAAAGAGAATGCAAAATGCTTTCACCTGCAGCAAGTCATGAGAAAAAACATGTATTTTTTTTTTCTAAACCATATTAGAACTTTTCACCAAACTAAGGAAGACAATGTCTACTTGAATT
Source organism: Torreya grandis (assembly GCA_037957365.1). Lineage (NCBI taxonomy): Eukaryota > Viridiplantae > Streptophyta > Pinopsida > Cupressales > Taxaceae > Torreya > Torreya grandis. Next base: position 3,063,143 of record JARHVA010001367.1, read on the forward strand.
CCATATACTTTAAACCTCCTCCCAATGATCCAACATTAATATATTTAGTTCATAATAATAAAGATGTAAACAATCACAATGCCAAAATTATTACCCTTTTGAATTAACAAACGTATAAGTTAAATGCAATTGACAACAAAATGGATTTCATCCATAAAAATATTATAAATAATGAAAAAATACTCTTTTTCAATATAATAATGTTGAAACAAAACATATTGGTCAAATTATTTGTTGAAAACTATGACATACAAGATGGATTGGTAAATGGTGCAAATGAAATTCTCAAACACTATACACCCAAAAAGTTAGACATCATTTAGATACAATTCAATGAACCTAGTATTAAAACACTTCAATGCAAAAAAAATGTGAAACTTATACAATGAACAAATTTCTCAAATTTGGACTTATATGATTAGAATTTCAAGGAAAATTAACATTAAAAAACCACACTTACCATGCATGAACAATATCTTGTGCAAATGCCCACAAAGTATGGTGTGGGGTTGGCAAAATATTCTCTCATTCTCTTTTATAATGTGGAATGTTAGCTTATGTAAATCTAACATATAAATAGAGAAGATTTAAAGCTTTTTCCATTTGAGATCAATTTAGTTTATTCATTCCTAGGGGTTTTTTTGATAGTGCCCAAAAAAAAGGATTGTAAAAACAAAAGAGTCCAAAACTATAGAAACTCTAGTGACAGTTGTCACTTTCAATCGGTGGTTACTTCATCAAAACCAAATTTTTTTATGCAACCAATGGGTTCACATGCTTAGCTATGAAAAACTCATAAATGACAATGTTTGTTATTTACATTTTGATGTGTTCTACACCATACTCCAAGGAGGTATTATTCATTCGTCTAATTACATGTAACCACCTTAGACTTGTTAGGACTTATTGCACATGTATCTATTGTAATCCATTATTCCTGCTAATTCTTATTTGGAACTGTGCAACGTAAATATATTGTCCACTTCTAAAGTTTTGATAGTTTTTCAAAATATAATGCATTTTTGATTTTCTAGATAATAATGATAAGACAAATTCCTTAAAGAAATTCAAGTATTTGTTAGACCTTAAATTTTGAAAAAATGTTTCCATCAAATTTTTTGACTTTTTTAATCATTATTTTATTAAAAAAATATTTTGGACCACATGTACTGAATTGTCACAATGACTCCCCTATACGATAAAGAAATAAAAAAATATTGGCCACTCTTAAATTTATAATCTTGTCTCACTAATATGTCACAATTTAGTATTGCAATCGTGATGAATTAAATGGGAGATGATGATCGTTGTGATTTGTATTTTCATGAAGTCTCAATAATGTGTCATGTGCATTAACTAATCACATTCACCCACCACATGCATTCATTTTTTGGAGACACTTTAGAAGTCTATGGAAACTTTGTAAATTGAGGAATATGGAGACTATTAATTAAGAACACTATGCTAAAGATCTTGATGAACCAAGAGTAGTAATGGTAGGTTGAGGAACCACTTGTGGTTTCTTTAATATGTTAAATAGATGACCTAATATGGTGATAAGGAGATCCATTTAAAGAGGTTAAATGAGATTATTTTATTATCTTTTATTCAATGTTTGAAAATACTTTGATTAATATCTATTTAATATGAACAAGAATGGTGAATGATTAGACCTCCACCATCTCTGCCACAATACAAAGACTCTTTGTAGGCCAAAAGTTTATTGATTTATAATTTTTTTCTAGATATTTATAGGTTGAATGGGGTCATATGAGTTGATTTTCAGGCCAGTGGAAATTTTTGTTGGTTTAGAAAATTATGGGGATTGAGCCCTTATTTTATCCTAGATTTGGTTGATAGCTCTAATCAAAAGTGTTCAACACCTATTAATTAAGCTTGTTACTAAACACTAGATAATATATGTAGTCTAATTTATAAATTACTATCTCAATTATATGTTTTATGAAGTTCATGCCAGTTACTCATCCACTTTGGCTAGTTAGTGATGTGGGGTTGCATCACAAGTTAAATACTTGTAGTGCCCAGTAATGGAGCCACTTTAGAAGTCTATGTGTTTTAACTATTTAGGACTTAGTGCATGTAAACTCTATGTTATTAAAGGGATACATATAGCAATAACTTGAAATAAATATAGGAAATAAAAGATTTTAAAATCTCTTACCAAAATAAAAAAGATGTAAGTAAAGTGTATTTTATCTAGATAAAAAGAAGTATCTATATGACTCATGAAGCTGAAACAGGATTGAGAATCAATCTTTCTCTTGATGACTATAGTTGAAATCAAACTTCAGATAGTAGTTCCCTTATGAGGATAGTAGAAACATGTGGCACTAGTGTATAATTATGGCACTAGTGTCCTTAGAGGATCTATCTAAAATATTTAAGGAAGCTATGAGAGATTTTAAGGGACCTATAGGTTATTTTATGACTTTTGGGAGCTCAATTATGTCATTATTTTTCCTGAATATCTTTCAAAACCCTAATGAATCCCTGGACAAATGAAGTAACAATCAGATCAAGTGAAAAATAAAGGGAAAAAATAGGTTTTAGGATATTATGATCGTGTGGAGTAGAACCCCTATTATCCTAACCTCTTCCTACATTAACCCCAATGCTAGGGGTCTCAGATCATATGTAATTTTCCCTTAGGAAACGTGTATAATCAATGTGCATGGTATGGTAGAATGAATTTTGCTTAGTTATTTTTTTATCAAGCATGTGAGTATAGATGTGATAGTTGAGTAATATGCAGTGTATTGAGATATACTATTAACTGATTTTATGTAATTGTGTGCCAAGATAGTAAGTTCTAGATGTAAAATGCCTTGTGAAGCTCTTTATATAGAATAAAATTTTATTTGAATGTAAGACCTTGGTCACTGGCTGACAAGACATAAAAAAGGGATTAAAAACATAAGATAAGGCTCAAGGGAGGATTAGGATCCAAAACATGAGACAAAATTACCATTGGACACTAGTACCATAATTAGACACTAGAACCACATGGTGTTATTATCTAGATAAGGGTGATAGTGTCTTTAGGCCTAAAAATAGAATTAAGATAGGGAAGGATAGGTTAGGGGCCCCTATGACTGGGAGGAGATGACTCAAGACCACTAGGGGTGCAAAAAATAGGGAAAAGAAGATTAAAAAGATCAAAAGACCCAAAATAACCATGCAAAGAAGGGTTATTCATCATTAATATCTTCATGTGAAATAGAAACAAAAGACATAGTACTTGTGGTTGCTTGAATAAATTAAGGTGCCTACATTTACCCACCTTTTATTCTATTAGCATAGTGAAATAAAAGTACTAGAGTAAAAAAAAAAGGAACATGTACTTGTGCTTACCTATGAAGATATGCTCTATATCTGGCCCACTTGGCTAGAGAAGTGGACAAGATCTAGACCAAAGTATGTGAAGATAAAATCCATAATGCGGGTGCCCTTTGTACTAAATCTGACTAGTGAACCAAATCTTGAGGAATAAACCCTATTTTATCCCCACCCTAATATCTAGACTGAACCTAGGTATGTAAATACATAAGGCTTGATTTGCCCCACTCTAATATCTAGACAAAATCTAAGTATGTAAACTAAAAATGTAGAGAAATAAGGCCTACTTTCCCCCACTCTGATATATAGACTAAATTTGAGTATGTAATCTAAAAATGTTGAGAAACAAGATCTGCTTACCCCTACTCTAATTTCTGGACTAAATATGAGTATTACATAATATGGGTCTGATGGAAGGATATAGATCAACCACTATAGACAATCATGTGACCCAAACTGGTGAAATCCTGGTGGCATCTTGGTGATGATCTAAGTATAACCTATAAATATGAACATAGAGATCGAGGATGTGTGACCTGCATTATGCCCCCAAACCTTATATCTAAGTAATGTAACTATGTATCTGAATATATGTATATCTGAGTCAAACCATATATCGAGTCAAACTATATATATAATTCAAACTATATATTTGCGTCAAACTGTATACATGAGTCAAATTATATATATAATTCAATTTGTATATCTAGGTAAACCTTTTATATTTAAATAAACTTGTATGTCTGATATGTATATTTGAGTAAACCTATATGTTTGAATGTGTATATCTGAATAAACATGTATGTTTGAATATGTATATCTAAGTAAACCTGTGTGTCTAAAATTGTATATCTGAGTAATCATGTGTGTTTGAATATATATATCTGAGTAAACCTATGTGTTTGAATATTTATATATTTGATCCAATATGTGTGTCTGAATACGTATATCTAAGAAAACTCATGTATCTGAATATCTATATATTTGAGCCAATCTATGTGTCTATGTGAGTCTGTATCTGAACCAATCTATGTGTGTATTCCCCCCCTTTGGTGATAGAGATGAGACTATGGTAAGGGTGTCACCAATAGTTGTATTGACTGGTATGATGGTGATAGTTAGATAGGATGATGTCATTTTAGGTTTAAATATTTTGTCAATTATGACAGAGTCGATTATTTAAATCACTAATGGGATAGACCATTAGTCTATATTGAGTTTGTTAAGGAAATATAGGTTTTATCATTTTTCAAAGTTAAATGTGATCGGTATATTATTAGAACTAATATAGGGTGAGGTACATTGAGCTCAATTCCCACTCACAAGAAATAGATCACAAATAAGAGTTACAGTTATCTACATATCATGTTTAAAAGAAGGTAGTATTAATTGGAAAAATTGGTTTGCAAGGTCAACCTTAGTACGGTGGCATTTTAAAATATTACTTAAATAGGTCAGTTTATTAGTTTGACAATTCATTTGAATTGATAGTGATTATTTTCTCTAATCTAGAGAGTATGCCTAGGAGATGAGGATCAACTTTGACCTAGTATGAAGAGGTGGAGGCATTTATCTAGGTTGGGGAGGAGGTTACCCTTGTAAGGAGATTGTTATTTTCCCTATTTTGACACATGTAATACATTTTTTATTTTATTTAGTGTAATTATGGTAGTTTAGGGTCATTTTTAGAAAGGTGACACTACTATCTTGATAATGGTACTACTATCTAGGACATGGTGCTAGTGTCCTAGGTATGGTGCTATTGTCCAGTACTATTGTCCCATATGTAGTGTTAGTGTCCACTAGGCCGAGTTTGTGTTGTGTGTTATTATTGAATGGTGTTTTATAACTATTGTTGTATATTTATTTGATATTCTATGATGCTAATGTCAGATTTGGTTATATTTTTTAGGTGGATGTGCACATGAGAGAGTTATAGAGTGGTCATATGATGGATACATTACAAGGATTGCCTTTGACAAATGTAGAGATGCTTGTGGTAGATAATCTAGTCTGAGTCACATAGAATCATTATATATGATTCACTAGGACAAACATATAATGGAAACATAATGTGATAGGTGAGACATAAATACTAATACTTTTTGGCTATGATCCAAAACTTGAAAAGCTTTGGTCAAAAGATAATTCAAAAATAAGAACAACACAATTCAAATAATGCTATCTCTGAAAAGAGATGTTTTATTGATCAAAATTGTAGACCCAAACATATGCCTCTCTTTGAGAAGAGATGTCTAATGTCCATTTCGGGTTACATATTAATTTAATTTTTTTTTTAAGGTGTGAGGAGGATGTGGAAGGTCACAAATATTGAGGGAGATTAAGTGGTTTGACTTCCATGATTTACAACAATACAGAATTCGAGGAATTACTATTTTTAGAAACTTACTATTTTTATACTAAACTACTAAAATTGAAATTTGGGGCACTTCTATTAGGATTTTGGGGGTCAAAATTCATTGAGTCAAGATCCATGACATCTCACAATGTTCCCCTCATTATTATCTTTCCAATGGTTCAAACAGTAAGTCAATTGGAGCTACGGTGCAAAAGTTATGGCTTCTGAAAGTTGTGCCATCAATTAGGGTGGACCCATCACCCGAATTGTCATCTGAATTGTTTCCCGAATCATTCCTCCCTCCTTGAGAAGCAATGGTCCCCATTGCATCAAGATTTGTCATCAAGTGTGGTATTTATACTTCAATTTGATTCTTGATACATACTTGGGAGGGACTATGATTTATAGAACTATGCAAGGCCCGATTGTTCACCATTTCTATTTGACCATCAGTCTGTTGATGGAAGGTCATGAACTTCTTCATCTTGATATATATTTGCTTCTATTGTTGTATTTTTTGTGTAGTCAAGGCTATAACATCAACCCTTTTGGATTCTTGTGGCTTGACCACCATGAGAATAAATTTCTTGGCACTAATCAGAGAGACAGATGTAGAAGGTGGTACCTCTGGTACCCTATAACACTGTGTTCCAAGAGTGAGAGTGATCCTTTGAGTTCTTAATTCATAGATTCCATGTCAAACATACATGAATGGCTGACCAAAGAGTACATCACAAACATCTAGATTGACCACATCACATAAGACCTCAGCTTGAAAGGTTTTATTGCATATGAGAGAAGACATTGGTGGGTGACACGGAGGTTTCTCCCTTGACTCAACCATCCAATACTGTATGGATTTGGGTAAGGCTTCATGGACAAATTTAGGCTTTTCACAATATTAGTAGAGATTAAATTCTTTTGACTTCCACTATCAAGAATTAAATGCAGAGGCTTACCTTTCACCCAAACTTAGAGTGAAACAACCTTTCCTTGTCATCTAGCATCTCGTCGTGCATCTATGATGAAGAAACAATGGCTTTAGGATCAACATCTACAATTTATTCTTCAACCTCTTTGACTGTAGGGTCTGTATGAGGTAGAGTAGTAGATGTTGAGGATTGTGACTCAGAAAGTAGTGACTTGATGGCTCGACATTCTTCTTTGGAGTGAGTTATAGATTTGTGATAATCACACCATTTCCCAGTCTTTCCTTCCTTTTTCTTCTAATTTTGGCCTTGTGTTTGACCTTCTTTGTCAATTTTCTATTTTGAAGACTGATTCTTTATATTCATTCTTCCATGCTTCTTCTCAATCTTCACTATGAACTTATATGCCTCACCGATGGTTTCTAAATTAAAGAGTTCCATTTCTCCACATATGTACCATTGTAGTCCACCACGATATTTGAGAACCTTATGTTTCTCACTTTCTTGGATGCCCAATCTCATAAATAGAGAATGAAAAATGTCAGTGTAACCTTAAACCAACTATTCCTTACCTTGGTGATGTTGTTGCCACTCTATATATAGATCGTCATATGCTCCAATGGGGTAGTATTCTTCCTTTATAGCTTCTATGAAATCATCCCATGTAGGTTCCATCTCAAGGTCAATATCATCTGCACTGAATCTCTTTTTGTACACTTCCCACCAATTTTTGACAGGTAATGATGTTTTCAGAAGAGTAAAAGTAGTCTTCTCTTTATCAGTGAATTTATTTACATAAAAATAAGATGACAATTGATCCAACCAATTTTCTACTACATCAGCATTGATTTTGCCTTCAAATGTAGGAATATCAAAATTCACCTAAACCTTGAAGGGTGTTGGGGTATTGAAATGATGTGCAGGTGCGGATAAGGAGTCAAAATTTCCCATCGAGATTTGTTGGATAATTTGAGTGAATTGTTGTAGCATCTACACTTGCTATTGTTGGAGGGCTTCATTCACCATTTCCTTGAATGGATCGGATGTCTCAGTGTTGTCCTCCATTTGAAGTCGTTTAGAGCAAATAGGTGGATAATCTGTTGGTTCTATTTTCCACCCAAGCTTCTTGTAATCTGACCTCATCCTTGGGATCATACACTCTAAAGACAAACCACTCTGATACCACTGATCCAAAACTTAAAAATCTTTGGTTGAAAGATAATTCAAAAATAAGAAAAACATAATTCAAATAATGCTATCTCTAAAAATCAATGTTTTATTGATCAAAATTACAGACCTAAACATATGCCTATCTCTGAGAAGAGATGTCTAATTTCCATTTTAGGTTTCATCTTCATTTATACATGTTTTTAAGGTGTGAGGAAGATATAAAAGGTCACTAATATCATGAATTTCCCCTCATTATTAGCTTTCCAACAGTTCAAACGGTGAGTCAATTGGAGCTACTGTGCAAAAGTTATGGCTCCAAAAAGTTCTGCCATCAATTAGGGTGGACCCATCACCCAAATTGTCATCTGAATTGTTGCCCGAATCATTCCTCCCTCCTTGAGAATCAATGGTTCCCATTGCATCAATATTTTTCATCAAGTTTGGTAGTTGTACTTCGATTTTATTCCTGATGCATACTTGGAAGGGACTGTGATTTATAAAACTGTGCAGGGCTTGATTGTTCACCATTTTGTCTGACCATCAGTCTGTGGATGGAAGGTCATGAACTTCTACATCTTGATATCTATTTGCTTCTATTTTTGTGTTGTTTGTGTATACAAGGCTGTAACATCAACCGTTTTGGATTCTTGTGGCTTGACCACTATGAGAATAAATTTTTTGGCACTAATTAGAGAGACAGATGTAGAAGGTGGTACCTTTAGTACCTTGTAGCACCGTGTTCCAAGAGTGAGAGTGATCCTTCAAGTTATTGATTCATAGATGTCATGTCAATCATACATGAACGGCTGACCAAAGAGTACATCACAAATATCTAGATTGACCATATCACATAAGACCTTATCTTGGAAAGGTTTTATTGCATATGAGAGAAGACATTGGTGGGTGACACGAAGGTTTCTCCCTGAACTCAACCATCTAATACTGTATAGCTTTGGGTGAAGATTCATAGATAGATTTAGGCTTTTCACAACATTAATAGAGATTAAATTCTTTTGACTTCCACTATCAAGAATGAAATGCAGAGGCCTACCTTTCACCCATAACTTAGAGTGAAACAACCTTTCCTTGTCATCTTGCATCTCATCATGGGTCTGTGATGAAGCAATAATGGCTTCAAGATCAGCATCTATAATTTCTTCTTCAACCTTTTTGACTGCAGGGTCTGTATGAGGTAGAGCAGTAGATTTTGAGGATTGTGACTCAAAAAGTAGTGACTTGATGGCTCGACATTTTTCTTTGGAGTGAGTTCCAGATTTGTGATAATCACACCACTTCCCAGTCTTTCCTTCCTTTTGCTTCCAATTTTGGCCTCGTGTTTTACCTTCTTTGTCACTTTTCTATTTTGAAGAATGATTTTTTATATTCATTCTTCCATGCTTCTGCTCAATCTTCACTATGAACTTGTATGCCTCACCGATGGTTTCCAAATTGAAGAGTTCCATTTCTCACCATATGTACCATTTTAATCTACCATAATATTTGAGAACCTTATGTTTCTCACTTTTTTGGATGCCCAATCTTGCAGATAGAGAGTGAAAAATGTCAGTGTAATCTTGAACAGACTATTCCTTACCTTGGCAAAGTTGTTTCCACTCTATATACAGATAGTCATATGCTCCAATGGGGTAATATTCTTCCTTTATAGCTTCTATGAAATCATCCCATGTAGGTTCCATCTCAAGGCCAATATCATCTACACTGAATCTCTTTTTGTACACTTCCCACCAATTTTTGATAGGCAATGATGCTTTCAGAAGAGCAAAAGTAATCTTCTCTTTATTGTTGAATTTATTTATAGAAAAATAAGATGATAATTTGTCTAACCAATTTTCTACTACATCAGCATTGATTTTGCCTTCAAATGTAGGAAAATCAAAATTTACCTGAACCTTGAAGGGTGTTTGGGTACTGAAAGGATGTGTGGGTGCGAATGTGGAGCCAAAATTTCCCATTGAGATTTGTTGGAGAAATTGAGCAAATTATTGTAGCATCTGTGCTTGCTACTATTGGAGGGCTTCATTCACCATTTCCTTGAAAGGATTAGATGTCTCAGTGTTGTCCACCATTTGAAGTTGTTTGGAGTGAATAGGTGGATAGTCTATTGGTTTTATTTTCCATCCAAGCTTCCTGTAATCTGACCTCCTCCTTGGGATCATACACTCTAAAGACAAACCAATTTGATACCACTGATACAAAACTTGAAAAGCTTTGGTTAAAATATAATTCAAAAATAAGAATAACATAATTCAAATAACGTTATCTCTGAAAATAGATGTTTTATTGATCAAAATTGTAGACCCAAACATATGCCTATCTCTGAGAAGAGATGTCTGATTTATATTCCAAGTTATATCTTTATTTATACATGTTTTGAAGGTATGAGGAGGATGTATAAGGTCACCAATCTCATGACGTTCCCCTCATTATTAGCTTTCTAATGGTTCAAATGATGAGTCAATTAGAGCTACAGTGCAAAAGTTATGGCTCCCAAAAGTTCCACTATCAATTGGCGTGGACCCATCACCCAAATTGTCATCTGAATTGTTGCCTAGATCATTCCTCCCTCTTTGAGAAGCAATGAGCCCCATTACATCAATATTTGACATCAAGTGTGGTAGTTGTAATTTGATTTGATTCCCGATGCATACTTGGAAGGGACTGTGATTTATAGAACTATGTAGGGCCCGATTGTTCACCATTTCTATCTGACTATCAGTCTATGGATGGAAGGTTATGAACTTCTTCAGCTCGATATCTATTTGCTTCTGTTGATGTGTTATTTGTGTAGTCAGGGCTGTAACATCAACCCTTTTGGATTCTTGTGGCTTGACCACCATGAGATTAAATTTCTTGGCACTAATCAGAGAGATAGATGTAGAAGGTGGTACCTCTTTTACCAAATAGCACCGTCTTCCAAGAGTGAGAGTGATCCTTTGAGTTCTTGATTCATATATGCCATGTTGATCATAAATGAATGGCTAACCAAAGAGTACATCACAAATATCTAAATTGACCACATCACATAAGACCTCATCCTAGAAAGGTTTTATTACATATGAGACAAGACATTGGTGGGTGACACGGAGGTTTCTCCTTGGAATCAACCATCCAGTACTGTATGGCTTTGGGTGAGGCTTCATGGACAGATTTAGGATTTTCATAACATTTGTAGAGATAAAATTCTTTTGACTTCTACTATCAAGAATGAAATTCAGAGGCTTACCTTTCACCCATAACTTAGAGTGAAACAACCTTTCCTTGTCATCTAGCATCTCATCGTGGGTCTGTGATGAAGAAACAATGGCTTCAGGATCAACATCTATAATTTCTTCTTTAACCTCTTCGACTGCAGGGTCTGTATGAGGTAGAGCAGTATATTTTGAGGATTGTAACTTAAAAAGTAGTGACTTGATGGCTTGACATTCTTCTTTGGAGTGAGTTCCAGATTTGTGATAATCACACCACTTCCCAGTCTTTCCTTCCTTTTGCTTCCAATTTTGGCCTCATGTTTGACCTTCTTTGTCACTTCTCCATTTTGAAGATTGATTCTTTATATTCATTCTCCCATGCTTCTACTCAATCTTCACTATGAACTTGTATGCCTCACCGATGGTTTCTAAATTGAAGAGTTCTATTTCTCCACGTATGTACCATTGTAGTCCACCACAATATTTGAGAACCTTATGTTTCTCACTTTCTTGGATGCCCAATCTCGCAAATAGAGAATGAAGAATTTCAGTGTAATCTTGAACAGACTGTTCCTTACATTGGTGAAGTTTTTGCCACTCTATATATAGATCATCATATGCTCCAATGGGGTAGTATTCATCCTTTATAGCTTCTATGAAATCATCCCATGTAGGTTCCATCTAAAGGCCAATATCATCTGCACTGAATCTCTTTTTATACACTTCCCACCAATTTTTGACAGGAAATGATGCTTTTAGAAGAGCAAAAGTAATCTTCTCTTTATCGGTGAATTTATTTATAGAAAAATAAGATGATAATTGATACATCAAATTTTCTACTGCATCAGCAAATGTAGGAATATCAAAATTCACTTGAACCTTGAAGGGTGTTTAGGTACTGAAAGGATATGCGGGTGTGGAATAGGAGCCAAAATTTCCCATCGAGATTTGTTAGAGAATTTGAGTGAATTTTTGTAGCATCTGTGCTTACTATTATTAGAGTGCTTCATTCACCTTTTCCTTAAAAGGATCGAATGTCATGATTTTGTCTACCATTTGAAGTCATTTGGAGTGAATAGGTGGACAGTTTGCTGGTTCTATTTTCCACCCAAGCTTCCTGTAATCTGACCTCATCCTTGGGATCATACACTCAAAAGACAAACTGCTCTGATACCACTGATCCAAAACTCAAAAAGCTTTGGTTGAAAGATAATTCAAAAATAAGAACAACACAATTCAAATAATGTTATCTCTAAAAAGAGATGTTTTATTGATCAAAATTGCAGACCCAAACATATGCCTATCTCTGAGAAGAGATGCCTAATTTCTATTTTAGGTTACATTTTCATTTATACATATTTTGAAGGCATGAGTAGGATGTGGAAGGTCACCAATCTCATGAGGTTCCCCTCATTATTAGCTTTCTAATGGTTCAAATGGTGAGTCCATTGGAGATACAGTGTAAAAGTTATGGCTCCCAAAAATTATGCCATCAATTGGGTTGGACCCATCACCCGAATTGTCATCTGAATTATTTCCCAGATCATTCCTCCCTCCTTGAGAATAAATGGTTCCCATTGCATCAAGATTTATCATCAAGTGTGGTATTTTTACTTTGATTTGATTCTTGATGCATACTTGGAAGGGACTATGATTTATAGAACTGTGCAGGGCCCAATTGTTCACCATTTCAGACTGACCATCAGTCTGTGGATGGAAGGTCATGAACTTCTTCAACTCGATATCTATTTACTTCTATTATTGTGTTGTTTGTGTAGTCAGGGCTATAACATCAACCCTTTTCGATTCTTGTGGCTTGACCACCATGAGAATAAATTTCTTGGCACTAATCAGAGAGACAGATGTAGAAGGTGGTGCCTCTGGTACCCTATAGCGTCGTGTTGCAAGAGTGAGAGTTATCTTTTGAGTTATTGATTCATAGATGCCATGTCGATCATACATGAATGGCTGACCAAAGAGTATATCACAAAAAACTAGATTGACCACATCACATAAGACCTCATCTTGAAAAGGTTTTATTGCATATGAGAGAAGACATTGGTGGGTGACATGGAGGTTTCTCCCTGGACTCAACCATCCAATACTATATGGCTTTGGGTGAGGCTTCATGGACAGATTTAGGCTTTTCACAATATTATAAAAGAGTAAATTCTTTTGATTTCCACTATCAACAATGAAATGCAGAGGCTTACCTTTCACCCATAACCTAGAGTGAAACAACCTTTCCTTGTCATCTAACATCTCATCATGGGTCTGTGATGAAGGAAAAATGGCTTCAAGATTAGCATCTACAATTTCTTCTTCAACCTCTTTGACTATAGGGTCTGTATGAGGTAGAGCAGTAGATGTTGAGGATTATGACTCAGAAAGTAGTGACTTGATGGCTCGACATTCTTCTTTGGAGCGAGTTCCAGATTTGTGATAATCACACCAATTCCCAATCTTTCCTTCCTTTTGATTTCAATTTTGGCCTTATGTTTGACCTTCTTTGTCACTTTTTTGTCTTGAAAACTGATTCTTTATATTCATTCTCCCATGCTTCTACTCAATCTTCACTATGAACTTGTATGCCTCACTGATGGTTTCCAAATTGAAGAGTTCCATTTCTCCTCGTATGTACCATTGTAGTCTGCTACGATATTTGAGAAACTTATGTTTCTCACTTTCGTGGATGCCCAATCTCATAGATAGAGAATGAAAAATGTCAGTGTAATCTTAAACAAACTGTTCCTTACCTTGGTGAAGTTGTTGCCATTCTATATACAAATCATCATATGCTCTAATAGGGTAATATTCTTCCTTTACAGCTTCTATGAAATCATCCCATGTAGGTTCCATCTCAAGGCCACTATCATCTACACTAAATCTCTTTTTGTACACTTCCTACCAATTTTTGATAGGCAATGATGCTTTCAGAAGAGAAAAAGTAATCTTCTCTTTATTGGTAAATTTATTTATAGGAAAAATAAGATGACAATTGATCCAACCAATTTTCTATTACATCAACATTGATTTTGCCTTCAAATATAAGAATATCAAAATTCACCTGAACCTTGTAGGGTGTTGGAGTACTAAAAGGATGTGTGGGTGCAGATGAGGAGCCAAAATTTCCCATCGAGATTTGTTAGAGAATTTGAGCAATTTTTTGTAGCATCTACACTTACTGCTATTGGAAGGATTCATTCACCATTTCTTTGAAAGGATCAGATATCTCGGTGTTGTCCACCATTTGAAGTTGTTTGGAGTGAATAGGTGGATAGTCTGTTGGTTTTATTTTCCACCCAAGCTTCCTATAATCTGACCTCATCCTTGGGATCATACACTCCAAAGACAAACCGCTATGATACCACTGATCTAAAACTAAAAAATCTTTAGTTGAAAGATAATTAAAAAATAATAACACAATTTAAATAATGTTATCTCTGAAAAGAGATGTTTTATTAATCAAAATTGTAGACTCAAACATATGCCTATCTCTGAGAAGAGATATCTGATTTCCATTTCAGGTTACATCTTCATTTATACATGTTTTGAAGGTGTGAGAATAATGTGTAAGGTTACCAATCTCACAATGTTACCCTCATTATTAGCTTCCCAACAGTTCAAACGGTGAGTCAATTAGAGCTATAGTGCAAAAGTTATGGCTCCCAAAAGCTCTACCATCAATTGGGGTGGACCCATCACCCAAATTGTCATCTGAATTATTGCTCGGATCATTCCTCCCTCCTTGAGAAGCAATGGTCCCCATTGCATCAAGATTTGTCATCAAGTGTGGTAGTTGTACTTTGATTTGATTCCCAATGCATATTTGAAAGGGATTATGATTTATAGAACTGTCCAGGGCCAAATTGTTCACTATTTCTATCTAACCATCAGTCTGTGGATGCAAGGTCATGAACTTCTTTAGCATGATATCTATTTGCTTCTGTTGTTATGTTGTTTGTGTAGTCAGCGCTGTAACATCAACCCTTTTGGATTTTTATGGCTTGACCACCATGAAAACAAATTTCTTGGCACTAATCAGAGAGACAGATGTAGAAGGTGGTTCCTCTAGTACCCTACAGTTCCATGTTCCAAGAGTGAGAGTGATCCTTCAAGTTCTTGATTCATATATGCCATGTTGATCATACATGAATGGTTGACCAAAGAGTACATCACAAACATCTAGATTGACCACATCACATAAGACCTCATCTTTGAAAGGTTTTATTGCATATGAGAGAAGACATTGGTAGGTGACATGGAGGTTTATCCCTAGACTCAACCATCCAATACTGTATGGCTTTGGGTGAGGCTTCATGGACAAATTTAGGCTTTTCACAACATTAGTAGAGATTAAATTCTTTTCAGTTCCACTATCAAAAATTAAATTTAGAGGCTTACCTTTCACCCATAACTTAGAGTGAAATAACCTTTCCTTGTCATCTAGCATCTCGTCGTGGGTCTGTGATGAAGCAACAATGGCTTTAGGATCAACATCTATAATTTCATCTTCAACCTCTTCGACTGCAGAGTCTATATGAGGTAGAGTAGTAGATGTTGAGGATTTTGACTCAGAAAGCAGTGACTTGATGGCTCGACATTCTTCTTTGGAGTGAGTTTCATATTTGTGATAATCACACCACTTCTCAGTCTTTCCTTCCTTTTGCTTCTAATTTTAGCCTTATGTTTGACCTTCTTTGTCACTTTTCCATTTTGAAGATTGATTCTTTATATTCATTCTTCAATGCTTCTGCTCAAATTTCACTACGAACTTGTATGCCCCACTGATGGTTTTCAAATTAAAGAGTTCCATTTCTCCCAATATGTACCATTGTAGTCCACCACAATATTTTAGAACCTTAAGTTTCTCACTTTCTTGGATGCCCAATCTCATAAATAGAGAATGAAAAATGTCAGTGTAATATTGAATAAACTGTTCCTTACCTTGGTGAAGTTGTTGTCACTCTATATACAGATCATCATATGCTCTAATGGGGTAGTGTTATTCCTTTATAGCTTCTATGAAATCATCCCATGTAGGTTCCATCTCAAGGCCAATATCATCTGCACTGAATCTCTATTTGTACACTTCCCACCAATTTTTGATAGGCAATGATGCTTTCAAAAGAGCAAAAGTAATCTTCTCTTTATCGATGAATTTATTTACAGAAAAATAAGATGACAATTGATCCAACCAATTTTCTACTACATCAGCATTGCTTTTGCCTCCAATTGTAGGAATATGAAAATTCATCTGAACCTTGAAGGGTGTTGGGGTACTAAAAGGATGTGCAGGTGCAGATTAGGAGCCAAAATTTTCCCTCAAGATTTGTTAGAGAATTTGAGTGAATTGTTGTAGCATCTGCGCTTGCTACTATTGGAGGGCTTCATTCACCATTTCCTTGAAAGGATTAGATGTCTCAGTGTTGTCTACCATTTGAAGTCATTTGGAGCAAATAGGTGGATAGTCTACTAGTTCTATTTTCCACCCAAGCTTCTTGTAATCTGACCTCATCCTTAGGATCATACACTCTAAAGACAAACTGCTTTGATACCACTAATCCAAAACTCTAAAATCTTTGGTTGAAATATAATTCAAAAGTAAGAACAACACAATTCAAATAATGCTATCTCTGAAAAAGAGATGTTTTATTGATCAAAATTGCAGACCCAAACAATGCCTATCTCTAAGAAGAGATATCTAATTTTCATTTCAAGTTACATTTTCATTTATACATGTTTTGAAGGTGTTATGAAGATGTGGAAGGTCACCAATCTCATGATGTTCCCCTCATTATTAGCTTTCCAATGGTTCAAACAGTGAGTCAATTAGAGCTATGGTACAAAAGTTAAGGCTCCCAGACATTCTGCCATCAAATGGGGTGGACCCATCCCCTGAATTGTCATCAGAATTATTACCCAGATCATTCCTCCCTCCTTGAGAAGCAATGGTTCTCATTGCATCAATATTTTTCATCAAGTGTGGTAGTTGTACTTTGATTTGATTTTTGATGCATACTTGGTGTGCTTTATAGAACTATGCAGGGCCTGATTATTCACCATTTTTGTCTAACCATCAGTCTATGGATGGAATGTCATGAACTTCTTCAGCTCGATATCTATTTTCTTATGTTGTGTTATTTGTGTAGTCAGGGTTGTAACATCAACCTTTTTAAATTCTTGTGGCTTGACCACCAAGAGAACAAATTTCTTGGCACTAATCAGAGAGACAGATGTAGAAGGTGGTACCTCTAGTACCCTATAACACCGTGTTCCAAGAGTGAGATAGATCCTTCAAGTTCTTGATTCATATATGCCATGTTGATCATACATGAATGGCTAACCAAAGAGTACATCACAAACATCTAGATTGACCACATCACATAAGACCTCATCTTGGAAAGGTTTTATTGCATATGAGAGAAGACATTGGTGGGTGACACAGAGGTTTCTCCTTGGACTCAGCCATTCAATATTGTATGGCTTTGGGTGAGGCTTCATGGATAGATTTAGGCTTTTCACAACATTAGCAGAGATTAAATTCTTTTGACTTCCACTATTAAGAATGAAATGTAGAGGCTTACCTTTCACCCATAACTTAGAGTGAAATGACCTTTTCTTGTCATCTAACATCTCTTCGTGGGTCTGTGATGAAGCAACAATGGCTTCAAGATCAACATCTACAATTTCTTCTTCAACCTCTTTGACTACAGGGTCTATATGAGGTAGAGTAGTAGGTGTTGAAGATTGTAACTCAGAAAGCAGTGACTTGATGGCTCGATATTCTTCTTTGGAGTGAGTTCCAAATTTTTGATAATCACACCACTTCCCAGTCTTTCCTTCCTTTCGCTTCAAATTTTTTCCTCGTGTTTGACCTTCTTTGTCACTTTTCCATTTTGAAGACTGATTATTGATATTCATTCTTCCATGCTTCTACTCAATATTCACTGCAAACTTGTATGCCTCACCGTTGGTTTCCAAATTGAAGAGTTTTATTTCTCCCCATATGTACCACTGTAGTCTACCATGATATTTGAGAACCTTATATTTCTCACTTTTTTGGATGCCCAATCTCATAGATAGAGAATGAAAAATGTTAGTGTAATCTTGAATAGACTGGTCCTTACATTGGCGAAGTTGTTGCCATTCTATATAAAGATTTTCATATGCTTCAATGGGGTAGTATTCTTCCTTTATAACTTCTATGAAATCATCCTATGTAGGTTCCATCTCAAGGTAAATATCATCTGCACTAAATCTCTTTTTATACACTTTCCACCAATTTTTGACAGGTAATGATGCTTTCAGAAGAGAAAAAGTAATCTTCTATTTATTGGTGAATTTATTTACAGAAAAATAAGATGAAAATTGATCCAACCAATTTTCTAATGCATCAACATTGTTTTTTACTTCAAATGTAGGAATATCAAAATTCACTTGAACCTTGAAGGATGTTGGGGTACTGAAAGAATGTGTAAGTGCGGATGAGGAGCCAAAATTTTCTATCAAGATTTGTTGGAGAATTTGAGTGAATTATTGTAGCATCTACGATTGCTGCTGTTGGAGGGATTCATTCACCATTTCCTTGAAAGGATTAGATGTCTCAGTGTTGTCCACCATTTGAAGTTGTTTGGAGTGAATAGGTGGATAGTCTGCTAGTTATATTTTCCACCCAAGCTTCCTATAATCTGACCTCATCCTTGGGATCATATACTCTAAAAACAAACTACTCTAATACTACTGATCCAAAACTTGAAAATATTTTCTTGAAAGATAATTCAAAAATAATAACACAATTCAAATAATGTTATCTCTGAAAAGAGATGTTTTATTGATCAAAATTGCAGACCCAAACATATGCCTATCTCTGAGAAGAGATGTTTGATTTCCATTT
Source organism: Torreya grandis (assembly GCA_037957365.1). NCBI lineage: Eukaryota > Viridiplantae > Streptophyta > Pinopsida > Cupressales > Taxaceae > Torreya > Torreya grandis. Next base: position 3,082,064 of record JARHVA010001367.1, read on the forward strand.
TGAGTTACATATTCATTTATACATGTTTTAATGGTGTGAGGAGGATGTGGAAGGTCACCAATCTCATGATGTTCCCCTCATTATTAGCTTTCCAACGGTTCAAACAGTGAGTTAATTGGAGATATGGTGCAAAAGTTATGTCTCCTAAAATTTCTGCCATTAATTAGGGTGGACCCATCACCCGAATTGTCATCTGAATTGTTGCCTGGATCATTCCTCCCTCCTTGAGAAGCAATTGTCCCCATAAATCAAGATTTTTCATCAAGTGTGATAATTGTACTTTGATTTGATTCCCTATGCATACTTAGAAGGGATTGTGATTTATAAAACTATGTAGGGCCCGATTGTTCAACATTTCTATTTGACCATCAGTCTATGGATGGAAGGTCGTGAACTTCTTTAGCTCGATATCTATTTGCTTATGTTGTTGTGTTGTTTGTGTAGTCAAGGCTGTAACATCAGCCCTTTTGGATTCTTGTGGCTTGACCACCATGAGAACAAATTTCTTTGCACTAATTAGAGAGACAGATGTAGAAGGTGGTACCTCTGGTACCCTTTAGCACCGTGTTCTAAGAGTGAGAGTGATCCTTTGAGTTCTTGTTTCATAAATGCCATGTCGATCATACATGAATGGCTAACCAAAGAGTACATCACAATCATCTAGATTGACCACATCACATAAGACCTCATCTTGGAAAGGTTTTATTGCATATGAGAGAAGACATTGGTGGGTGACACGAAGGTTTCTCCCTGAACTCAACCATCTAATACTGTTTAGCTTTGGGTGAAGATTCATAGATAGATTTAGGCTTTTCACAACATTAATAGAGATTAAATTCTTTTGACTTCCACTATCAAGAATGAAATGTAGAGGCCTACCTTTCACCCATAACTTAGAGTGAAACAACCTTTCCTTGTCATCTTGCATCTCATCATGGGTCTGTAATGAAGCAATAATGGCTTCAATATCAGCATCTACAATTTCTTCTTCAACCTCTTCGACTGCAAGGTCTGTATGAGGTAGAGCAGTAGATGTTGAGGATTGTGACTCAGAAAGCAGTGACTTGATGGCTCAACATTCTTCTTTGGAGTGAGTTCCATATTTGTGATAATCACACCACTTCCCAATCTTTCTTTCCTTTTGCTTCCAATTTTGGCCTCATGTTTGACTTTCTTTGTCACTTTTCTATTTTGAAGACTGATTCTTTATATTCATTCTTCCATGCTTTCGCTTAATCTTCATGACAAACTTGTATGCCTCAATGATGGTTTCCAAATTGAAGAGTTCCATTTCTCCTCATATGTACCATTGTAGTCCACCACGATATTTGAGAACCTTATGTTTCTCACTTTCTTGGATGCCCAATCTGGCAGATAGAGAATGAAAAATGTTAGTGTAATCTTGAACAGACTGTTCTTTACCTTGGTGAAGTTGTTGCCACTCTATATACAAATCATCATATGCTCCAATGGGGTAGTATTCTACCTTTATAGCTTCTATGAAATCATCCCATGTAGGTTCCATCTCAAGGCCAATATCATCTGCACTGAATCTCTTTTTGTACACTTCCCACCAATTTTTGATAGGCAATGATGCTTTTAGAAGAGCAAAAGTAATCTTCTCTTTATCAGTGAATTTATTTATAGAAAAATAAGATAACAATTGATCTAACCAATTTTCTACTGCATCAGCATTGATTTTGCCTTCAAATGTAGGAATATCAAAATTCACTAGAACCTTGAAGGGTGTTTGGGTACTGAAAGGATATGCGGGTGTGGATGAGGAGCCAAAATTTCCCATTGAGTTTTGTTAGAGAATTTGAGTGAATTGTTGTAGAATATGTGCTTACTGTTATTGGAGTGCTTCATTCACCATTTCCTTAAAAGGATCAGATGTTGTGATTTTGTCTGCCATTTGAAGTCATTTGGAGCAAATAGGTGGATAGTCTATTGGTTCTATTTTCCACCCAAGCTTCTTGTAATCTGACCTCATCCTTGGGATCATACACTCTAAAGACAAACTACTCTAATACCACTGAACCAAAAATTGAAAAGATTTGGTTGAAAGATAATTCAAAAATAAGAACAACACAATTCAAATAATTCTATCTCTGAAAAGAGATGTTTTATTGATCAAAATTGCAGACCGAAACATATGTCAATCTCTGAGAAGAGATATTTAATTTTCATTTCAAGTTACATCTTCATTTATACATGTTTTTAAGGTGTGAGGAGGATGTGGAAGGTCACCAATCTCATTATGTTCCCCTCATTATTAGCTTTCCAATGGTTCAAACGGTGAGTCCATTGGAGATTCGGTGTAAAAGTTATGGCTTCCAAAAGTTCTGCCATCAATTGGGTTGGACCCATCACCCGAATTGTCATCTAAATTGTTTCTCAGATCATTCCTTCCTCCTTGAGAAGAAATGGTCCCCATTGCATCAATATTTTTCATTAAGTGTGGTATTTTTACTTTGATTTGATTCTTGATGCATACTTGGAAGGGAATTTGATTTATAGAACCATGCAGTGCTCGATTGTTCACCATTTTGATCTGATCATCAGTCTGTGGATGGAAGGTCGTGAACTTCTTCAGCTTGATATCTATTTGCTTCTATTGTTTTTTTGTTTGTGTAGTTAGGGCTATAACATCAACCCTTTTGGATTCTTATGGCTTGACCACCATGAGAATAAATTTGTTGGCACTAATCAGAGAGACAGATGTAGAAGGTGGTTCCTCTGGTACTCTATAGCATTGTGTTCCAAGAGTGAGAGTGATCCTTTGATTTATTGATTCATAGATGCCATGTCGATCATGCATGAATGGCTGACCAAAGAGTACATCACAAACATCTAGATTGACCACATCACATAAGACCTCATCTTGGAAAGGTTTTATTGCATATGAGAGAGGACATTGCTGGGTGACACAGAGGTTTCTCCTTGGACTCAACCATCCAATATTGTATGGCTTTGGGTGAGGCTTCATGGAAATATTTAATCTTTTCACAACATTAGTAGAGATTAAATTCTTTTGACTTTCGCTATTAAGAATGAAATGCAAAGGCTTACCTTTCACCCATAACTTAGAGTGAAACAACATTTCCTTGTCATCTAGCATCTTGTCATGGGTCTGTGATGAAACAACAATGGCTTTAGGATCATCATCTACAATTTATTCTTCAACCTCTCCGATTGTAGGGTTTGTATGAGGTAGAGCAGTAGATGTTGAGGATTGTGACCCAGAAAGCAGTGACTTGATGGCTTGACATTCTTCTTTGGATTGAGTTCTAGATTTGTGATAATCACACTACTTCCAAGTCTTTCCTTCCTTTTTCTTCTAATTTTGGCCTTGTGTTTGACCTTCTTTGTCACTTTTCCATTTTGAAGATTGGTTTTTTATATTCATTCTTCCATGCTTCTACTCAATCTTCACTGCGAACTTTTATGCCTCACCGATGGTTTCCAAATTGAAGAGTTCCATTTCTCCCCATATGTACCATTGTAGTCCACCATGATATTTGAGAACCTTATGTTTCTCACTTTCTTGGATGCCCAATCTCACAGATAGAGAATGAAAAATGTCAGTGTAATCTTGAATAGACTATTCCTTACCTTGACGAAGTTGTTGCCACTCTATATATAAATCATCATATGCTCCAATGGGGTAGTATTCTTCCTTTATAGCTTCTATGAAATCATCCCATGTAGGTTCCATCTCAAGACCAATATCATCTGCACTAAATCTCTTTTTGTACACTTCCCACCAATTTTTGACAGGCAATGATGCTTTCAAAAGAGCAAAAGTAATCTTCTCTTTATCAATTAATTTATTTACAGAAAAATAATATGACAATTGATCTAACCCATTTTATACTACATCAGCATTGATTTTGCCTTCAAATGTAGGAATATCAAAATTCACCTAAACCTTGAAGGGTGTTGCGGTACTAAAAGGATGTGCGGGTTCGGATGAGGAGCTAGAATTTCCCATCAAGATTTGTTGGAGAAGTTGAGTGATTTGTTGTAGCATCTATGCTTACTACTGTTGGAGGGCTTCATTCACCATTTCCTTGAAAGGATTGGATGTCTTTATGTTGTCTGCCATTTGAAGTCGTTTAGAGTGAATAGGTGGATAGTCTGTTGGTTCTATTTTCCACCCAAGCTTCTTATAATCTAACCTTGTCCTTGGGATCATACACTCTAAAGATAAACTTCTCTGATACCACTTATCCAAAACTCAAAAATCTTTGGTTGAAAGATAGTTCAAAAATAAGAACAACACAATTCAAATAATGCTATCTCTGAAAAGAGATGTTTTATTGATCAAAATTGCAGACCCAAACATATGCCTATCTCTGAGAAGAGATGTCTAATTTTCATTTCAGGATACATCTTCATTTATACATGTTTTTAAGGTGTGAAGAGGATGTGGAAGGTCACTAATCTCATGATGTTTCCTTCATTATTAGCTTTCCAATGGTTCAAATGGTGAGTCAATTGGAGCTACGGTGCAAAAGTTATAGCTCCTGAAAGTTCTGCCATCAATTGTGGTGGACCCATCACCTGAATTGTCATCTAAATTATTTCCCAGATCAGGCTACCTACTAGGGAGATGACTATCACCTTGGAGGATGTGTATAAGATTTTGATGTTACTGATTAATAGGCAAAGAGTAGTGCTATAGGAAGATATTAGTGATTGAGCTATATAACATGATATGAGGTATTTTTCATGATGTTTATAGGTACTCAATGGGTAGAGAGCCATAATGATATATTATTGTCACTGATTATCACAACTGTTATTCTATAGTTATGAATATTATTAATTATTATTCATTTGTGGCCATAAATGGGAGTGGGGTATATATATTATATAGGATGTGTGGGATATTAGAGGACATAGAGGATCATGGAATCATGTACTCGTGGGGTGACACTATGCTAGGCCACTTATATCGAGATTTATATCACTTCACTCAGAAGATATGTGTAGGAGTTATTGGGTCTTTCGCACTATTACATTATTGGGATTATCAACATATAACAATGAGTAAACCTATGTTACCTTGAAGGGATTATTGGTCTCACCCTTGAATTTTTATAAAGAGGTGGACTAGTATGACCCAAATACCTAAGAGGAGCACAATGCAGTGTTAACAGGTCCTTGATGGTTGGAGACATTATCCAGAGGCCATATAGGGGCTATGAGGGATGGCATGAGTATGATGTTCAATTGAAATGGGTGAGAGTGAGCTACTAGTTGCATGACCATTGGGCCAATGTATTCAAGAAATTTAAATATGAATGAGTGATAAGATAGTTTAGTGTTACTCAAGATGTGCCATCAGTGCCATTAGTGTGGTCAAGGAGTTATTAGGCTCTAATAAGGCCAATGAGTAGGCTCAGACCATCATCTATAGATATATCTCTAATTCTATTGACAAAGCAAGATTTAATGATTGATATACCATATGTGAATTATGTAAGAGTGATTGATGCCTATGTAGCCTGGTAGAGGGAACATATATGAGCTCCTCTATTCCTAAGAGGTGGAATCATTTGAAAGGATGTATTAGATGTCAAGCCACTTAGGGATACATATGGTAGGTTGTTATTATATGTTTATATATTTTGCATATTATATTACTTATTTACTTAGGTAGGTATCAGATTTATTATGTTGGTATGTGTAGGTTCATGTGATGATGAGTATTAGGAGGTTAACATTGAATTTGCACTCTGAGTACAACATATCCATGATGATGTTATGGATGATGGATTAGTGGAGAGCACCAAAGATATTATTTGTGTCCATTCTCATTTGTTTGATCAATAAGCCATAGTTATTATGTCATATAAGCAAGTAGTTGTTGACAGAGATGAGGCACGTGTGGAGTTATGGAGATAAATTATGCCTTCACCCAATGCTCTAGGTGGGGTAGCTATCTAAATAGTGGATTACTATATATGTGTGTAATTCAAGCATGTAGAGTGCTTGGTTGAGTTGGCTGTGTTACGGGATAAATAGAGTAGACATAGGTCTTGATCAAGGTCACAAAGGGATAGTGGGGAATTCAATTACAATATGGATGTATTAGAGAGTGAGAGAGAAAGGGTTGATCCAAGTGGCCAAGTCCAAATTATTGATTGATTTATAGTATTTATTCAAATTATGTTCTGAGTTATAAATATATATATGGGTGTTTATTGTTAAATGGGTACTATGTACACTAGTATCTTGATTTGTTACATTGTGCATTTTTACATGTGTTTGATTATTTTCATTGTGTTAAATGGTGATATAGGAATATGGTATGTGTCTAAATAATAGTAATGAAATGTTTATCTATTTATAAATTTTTAAGTAGACATATATATTGGACTAGGAATGTTAGTTGTTAGTACGGGTGTTAGAGGAGTCTTGTCGGATAATTGTGTGAGGATCATGTAACTATGGTATGCACTATCTGAACCCAAATGGCATGGTAAAAAAAAACATAATATTCATGTTGTGTCAATGTATAAGTAGACTCTAGAATAGATACTACATGTGGTACACTACTACTATCTAGGTGTGTAGACTCTATAAGAAAGAGATTGATTGGTTATCATACTTAAATTGTGCTCTAAGCTCTATGATCTATAGAAAATATATTAATTGGCAGTTGAATTGAAATTATGCTCTAATAACTGACTGTTTCTAACTATCTTAATTAGTGGGTAAACTAAGACTATGTATTGATCTCAATGATTGTTTTTAAATATCTTAATCAGTGGGTAAAGTGAGATTGTACTCTGATCTTTGTGATTTTTGATAAGTATCTTTATCAGTGTGAGAACTAAGACTATGCTGTGATCTCTATGAATTAACTTCCATCTCTTTTAAATATGTGGTACATGAGATATCTCATAAATAGGTGTCCTAGAAACCACATGGCTCATATAATGAGTAATTAATGGATCATTAAAGGGAATGTCCTAGGATAACTTGATCGTAGAGGAGTGTGATCTAAGAGATTTTGGAGACTGAGATCTTCATTCCCCCTATGTGAATGTTATAATGCCTCTATTGACATATTGGTCAATATGATTTTAGAGTGCATAATAGTTATCTGAATGCCCATTTATCTTATGAAAATTTTAATATCGTTTATTTTGTATCATGTGTAGATAGTGTGCTAGATGGTGATGAGTAGGAGGAAGTGTGATCATCTCCTTATCTAATAATGTGAACAAGATATCAAGAGGCCTATCTTTGTCTAAAAATTATATAACCCTTGTATTTGTGTCTTATTCTCTACTCAGTATAGGATGTGATCTGTGAAGTGGCTCTTTTCCCTTTCTAAGTATCTTTATTAGTTGTTTATACTCCACTTGTTTCTTAATCATAATTGGAGTAGGTTATTATACCATGTTAGATGATTGTGGATCTAGGAAACCTAAATCCAAATCTACCTATGAATGTGTAGAAAATAGTCTAAACTCTGTCTCTAATGTTATATATGTGTTACATATATTCCATAATGATTTGGATGTATGATATAATAATCTCTCCTTAAGAGGAAAAATGAGGCCTATAGCAAAGATGTATTGTACCTCTAAATCTATTGGCTGGTAAATAAACTAATGCATGCATGACTTGAATCTTAGAATGTACTAAGTTATTGTTTCTATATCACCTTGGTATAGTGAAAATAACCTCTCTTATGTGACTCGAGGCCTTTTATTATGTATGTAGTTCTTGAGAAAGACTTCTTTTAACTCATCATATGTATGTAGTGACCCACTAGGGAGTGCATGATGAAACCAATTTAGTGCCTCACCTTCTAGGGACTTTGGAAATAATTGTATTAGATTAAACTTGTTAGTAATGTGTGCCATAGATTTACCATAAGTCTAAAGGTGTAAGTATGGGTTTCCATGCCCATCAAATTATGGTAACACTGGTATCTAAAATTTGGGTAGAAAATTTGTAGTGAAGATTATGTGCAAAATAGGATTTACATGGATGGTATTGGAGTCAACCCAAGAGTGGTATTATTTACTCTTGAATTTGATATGATATACTTAATGTTTTAAATCACCCATGACATGCATCAATGAGATTAACTCTTATGAAGGTATATTATCATCAAGTGGTTCATTTAACTCTTGAATTTTATTACTTATCTTAACCATTGGTACACTGCATTAGGGACCTTTTTTTAGGGAGGATTGGATTGTTCTCTATAACCTTTGAAGGGGTGATAGCTTAGAACTAGTGAGAGGGAAGTGGGTTTCACCCTTGTGTAGGTTAGGTTGAGAAACAAGTTCTACTATAGCAAGTGGGTTGAGGGAGATTCATTGATATCTCTGATTTTATTCAAAGATATTTATTTCAATTTTTTTATTATTTCCTATATTTATTTCAATTTATTTGTTAATATCTTACCAAAATGGCAAATATGTAAATAAAGTGTAGTATCTAGAGTAAAACAGGTATTTCTATGACTCAGGAAGCTGAAATAGGCTTGAAAATCAATCAGACATCTTTTGTTTGGTGACTATAGTTAAAATCAAACTTTGGATAGTAGCATCATTATGAGGATAGTAGTGCCATGTGGTGATATTGTCCAATTATGGTGCCATTTTCCTTCTTAGAGGAGTTGTCTAAAACTTTCAAAAAAGTATTGAGAGATTTTAAGGGACTATAAGTGATTTTGTGACTTTTGGGAGCTCACCTATGTCATTATTTTTCTTGAATATCTTTTAAAACCCTAATGAATACCTACATAAATGAAGCAATAACTAGATCAAATGTAAAATAAAGGAAAAACTAGGTTGTGGGATATTACAATCACACAGAGTAGAATCCCTGTTGTCCTAGTCATTGCCTACATTAACCCAAATGTTAGGGTTCTTAGATCACATGTAATTCTCCCTTAAGGAATGTGTATAATCAACGTACATGGTATGTTATAACGAATTTTGCTTAGGCCCTTATTTAATTAAGCATGTGAGTTTAGATGTGATAGCTGAGTAATATGCAATGTATTAAGCTATATTATTGACTGATTTTATGTAATTATGTGCCAAGATAGTAAGTGATAGATGTAAAATTCCTTTGAGGCTCTTTATATATAAGGAGATTTGATTTGAACGTAATAGCTTATTCACTAGCCAACAAGATGTAAAATAGGGATAAAAACATAAGAGGAGGCTCAAGGGAGGGTTAGGACCCAAAACATAAGAGAAAGTGACTATTAAACACTAGTACCATAATTATACACTAGCACCACATGATTTTATTGTCCAAATAAGAGTGTTAGTATTCTAAAACCTAAAAATAGAATTAAGATTATGTAGGATAGGCTAGGGGCCCATGTGACTAGGAGGAGATGACTAAGGACCACTACAGGTGCAAAAAATAGAGAAAAGAAGACAAGAAATATCAAGACCTAAAATAACCACATGAAAAGGGTTAAATTTATCACTAAGACATTCATGTGAAAGAGAAATAAAATATAGAGTACTTGTGATTGCTTGACCAAATTAGGGTATATGCACTATGAAATCTTTGTGAATTAATAATAATTAATGTTATTTTTTTACATATTCAATTTTTGTTATTTTTGTTGTCACTATGTCATCTCAGAGTTGTAAATCCTCTATGGATTTCTAACAGAAGAAAAGTGTTTTCAAAAAATAGAGAATTCTAAATTTGATTAAAAATATATTTATCCAGTTGAAAAACCTTTATGAAATTTTGAAGGCAAAAAAATTGTTTTCAAGAAATAAAGAAACCTTAATTCAATTGAAGTGTCCTTTCCTTCTACTTTTTCCATCTTGGTGGTAGTGGCCTACATTTTATTTATCCAAATACACATGTGAGGGTTTTAAAATTATCCATCGATATAACCTACAAATTTCCCTACTACTACCTCCCCTATTTGTCTCTTGGCTTTTTGTTTTGCCTTACTATACCATGTCTTTGAAGATGATCCTTCCTCAACCTTAATGGATTTCCTTTTGTTCACACTAAGAGAAATAAAATTACCAAAAAAATAACATTTGAACTTCCATTGAGGTCCATTTGGATTAATAGAGAGAATGTGTTGCTCATGCCAAGCATGACTAGCACCCCTTGCAATAATTGTGAATGAGGGGAAATCACATCCAATTCATATGGATTTAAATGGAATAACACTAAAGAGGATTTCAACTAAATAAATGATTTAAATTAATGATGAGAACTCCTTGAGGGTAGAGAATGACAAACAAACACCACCAATGATAATGGAGTTAATCATAAGATAACAAGAGAGAGGCATCTTAGGCAAGAACATATTACAAATTTTTGGGATAAAGAGTCTCCTAAAAAAATGATGATATTCATGGTTTATCTGAGTTTGACACTCCTATTTGCATCCCAATCAATAAATTTATTACCATCTCATTTAGTATGTTAAAAACCAATCTAATAAGAAAGAGGTATCAGTTAGATAATTTAAAATAGTGTGATTTTTATTCTCTAAGTATTAATAATTCCCCCCAAATCCAAATTAATTATTATTTGAGAGTCCCCTTCCACAATGAAGTTTTTTCAACTCTTCACTTGAATAATTTGGATTTTTTTAATAGATATCTAGCCTTAACGAAATTACTAGAATCGGATTCAATATCCAAGGATAATATTAGGAGTTTTTTACCCTCGTGATATCTTAAAGTGTCCCAATAACCTAAAAGACCAAGATTTCCTTTAGAGGCACCATCTAGCTTAACTTTGAGGCAACCTAGAGCTGAAGCCTTATGATAAACTATGTGATTAGGCTTGGAGCCAAAACCTATCTCAATCTCCTTATTAGGTATATATTTATTATGTATATTATATTATTAATATATACATATATATTTACATTATATTATCTATAAGTATTTATATTATTATTTTTTCCCCTAGAAAAAATTGGCAAGTTCATATTAATAAAAATAGTAAGTTACATTTTGTAGATGCATATAACATTCCAAAAGGAAAAAACAAAGATAAACAACATCATGAAAATGGGAAAAGCATTATATATTAAGTGTCAAAATACAAAATCCATGGGCCACTAATATACTAGATCACCTGATGATAACAAATACAAAGAAGTAATGTGTAACCATATAAAGGTGCTACCCCATATCAAAAAATCATTGTGTAATGAAGTCCAACTAGGTTGTCTTGACTTGGAGACTAAAAGATCTCTATCCCTATAAAATTATGGAGTGAGATAGGGGTGAGGTGAAGGCTTCCACTTTACCCTATTGACTATATAAATCTAAAAATGGGGTAGACCTACAAGAGTCAACATCCAACCCAAGAAAAAGATTGTTCAATCCAAGGTAAAATTTAGACCTTCAAATCAATCTCCACTAAGAAATCCCCCTCTACCCCTTATAACATCACATAAACAATAGATGTGGTTACCAATAACCTTAGTGAAGAGGGGTATTAGTGAGCCTGATCTAACCTAGAGAATACCAATTCAAATCTCCAATTTTCTAATGTCATTGTTGACCAGCCTACGACATCCCATGGAAAAACATTTTTGCTTGATTTAAGGCTCAAAACAACAAAAACTTGTCAAATGGAAAAACCCTAGTGTCATCACCAAAGTGACTATATTCCACATAGTCATCTCTTAACTTGAATGGTGGTACTAGTCATTCGAACTTACATAACCTAGGGTTCAAATATGATGTTGAGATATTTCCTGCTACCGATAGTAAAGGAAGCAGACTATAGAAATGGAATAGATAGGAAAAAGTGTAGGGATTATGGTCTCAAACCCTACATGTGGCTCATTGATAATCTCCAACCTTACTCCATAAACACCTAAGCCTTACACCAAAGGGAGACATATGAACAAAGATTTTTAAGCATTTTACAATGCCACGTTCTTCCTTAGGTCAATGAGTAGGAGTGAGTGCATTTCAAACTCATTTTCTCCCTCCCAAAATCTTATCTCTCCTAGATCTCTTCCAAATAGTCTTCCAAGGTATCCACTAACATCCTTTCATGTTCCTCCTTAGACAATTGATCATGTGAAAGTGTTCTCTCCATCTCCTTTGCCTGCCTGATCCACAAACCTAATTCCACATGCACACTCTCTAATCTGATCTTTCATTGTTTATATTCTTTAAACCCTAGTTCCCAGTCCAAAAAGATTGATTATGTAACTTTTATGTTCTTATAAATTATATTATTATATATTGGATATAATATTTATTATTATTATTTTTATTTTTATTTATAGATAATTTAGTGTTAAGATTCCCTCACCCAGTACAAAAACTATTCATCTCAAATAACATCCATGAGAAGATGTGAGATCCAAAAAATGGCCTAACAAGTTGACTCCAAACCAATAGAAACCAAAGTACATATAATCGAACCAAAAGGGGCCAAACATAACCAACAAAAAAGTGGAAAACCAATATAAAATCATCCTATAAAGGGATACTAAACTATATTAAAACCAATATATACATCAAAAAATAGGCAGTAAGCTAAATTTCATGCAAGACAATAGAGACCTTAATCTAATTATAGTATTATACGATAATGCTCACCATTGACCCACCTCATAATTTTCCACTAGGGTAAAGAGATTGATGCTTCTACAGACAATTTTCCTAGATCATCCTCTAGAAGAGGCACCATGTAACCACCCAAAGTAGGGGATCAAATGTTAGACTCGATAAAAATCTACAATGGAGGAGGTTGCTTGTCGATTAATATCCATAATGGTCCCATCAAGACCTACTTTAAAAATTCTTACCTTGAGTGGCATAGGATGGCCACCCCCATATAACCACTCCAATAATTGAGTAGAAACAAACACATAAGAATATTAGTGCAATCCTAGAATAGCATAAAGGGAAGGCAAAGGAGGCTATAGGGTGTTCAT